>JAJJWW010016776.1:0-228351 GCA_023531295.1 Papaver armeniacum
ATGCATAAATGTTTATTCTCGCGACACTTCTAAGCCTCGCCAAGTTTCATGTCTTCCAATTGTTTTGTCTGTCGTTATTCATCGCGTCGTTTATCTTAACTCTCTGCGACTCCCTCGCGACACCTTCGTTTATTAATCCCGCGAACCTTGTACGTTGTGATATTATGGTCCTACAGAAACTGAAGCTCATCAGGTATATGACTCTTTTGCTTATGTTACTTTTCCATCCTTAAGTATTTTCACTCTGAATTCTCTGATAAAATATGAGCAAGTCACCTGAGTTGTATCCTTATTTAGTTTTCCAACCTTAACTCTTTTGTAGGCAAAACCCAAAAGAGAATACGTTCCTCGCGGCCCCACAAGGATGGCGACACTAGGGCTAACAGCTAATAAGAAGGCAAGGAAAAGTGTGAGCTTTAACAAATGGATCAGCTGTTGGTGATCTTGGTGCAACTTGCTAGTGTGTTGGGTGTTTTAACATCCCATTAAAGCACAAGGACGGGAGACTTGTCCCTAGAGAGGCCAAAGATAACATATGGCGATTATCATGGTAATTTCTTGACTCTTCAACTCTTTTACTTTTATAATATATTTAGAAGTTTTATACACCATCCATTATCTCTTTAACTCTTGTAACTATTTTGCTTGTATTTGCGGCAAAGGTTTATTGTCGATGATTTTTACAAAGACTATTATCTTGGGAAGATGGGAAGTTATCTGAAAGAGGCTAGGTCTAGGAAAGATGGTAAAATCCTCGCCTTGGATGGGCTAGAGGAAGAAGAAAGACATATGAAGTCGGCAGAATCGAAACCGAGAGAATGATACTGTGAATGAGTGGGAAGAGTTTGTGGCACATGTTTGCTCGGAGGATTAGAGTAAGTGTTCATATCGCAATAAGTTAAATTATTTTTGTGTTCAGCCCTTGTACATTCACTGTTGTTTAGTTAATGATATTCCGTTACTTTATCAGGCAAAAAGATTGCAGATGCAACAAGTTAGAGAGAAATACACCACTCCACACACTCTCAGTAGAGGTGGTTATGCGAGACTCGAGGCTAAAATGGTAAGTTGTGTATTTTTATTCCTATGTTCATTATAGGGTAATTGTATTCAAATTATATGCTAACTAGCTGGATAACATATTGTTTGCAAAAGAAAAGCGATTGAATACAAAAGAAGACATTGATAGAGTCGAACTTTGGATAACGGGTCACAAACCGAAGGAAGGGAAGGAACCTAATCCCCGGAAATATGGAGGCTTTAGTGAGAACTCAACTCATATTTCTCTTATATTTTTGTTAATTTATTTGCTTAATATATATGTGTTCGAATGATGCAAAAATGTGACTAATTGGGTTGCTTTTGCACTAATGCAGAAAGAATTGATAGAGCCGCACTAGAGCATGGTGCGATGTTGGATCATCTCGTGAATGACGATCTTCTCTCCAAAGCTCTTGGTGACGACAAACCGGGGAGACGAGAGGTATTGGCTATGGAGCGACAAAGACAAAGATGGTTGTCAATAGCCATTACAAAAAGATCATCAAAGAGTGCAAGGATAGTATGAGTGAAATGAATGCGAGACTTGCATCGTTAGGTGAGATTATAATAATCGCTTTTGTTTCTTTTAGTTGAAAATTTTAAACTCGCGTCTCATCTTACTTTGGTTTGATGTTGGTATAGGAAAAAACCTCTAGATGCGTCTGCTGCCATGATGGCTCACACTTGAACAAGGCCAGTCCAATTGTAAGTGTGTTTATGTTTCTATAAAACTATTTGGTTAGTCTCTATTGCTCCCATTATGAGTTTCGATGTTCTTTGTTGTATTTTTTCCGTAGTCCGGGAAATGCTAGCAACACCCATGGTTTTGCTAGCTCAAGTAGGATTGTTCCCAGGTTGCAAATGACGAGTCCAGTTAGCAGACCAAGGGTGGAGGAAGCACTAGGGAAGGGTAAAGCTTGCAGATTGCTCAGTTGGTACAATGAGAACGAGGTTGTTGTTGACGCAATTATTGCTGAAACAGATCCAAAGATGGAGTGCCACGGAGTGCCAATAGGTTTCGGCCATACAAAGTGACTGTGACTACTTCTCGTGTTGATGATGCTCATCTCTACAAGCCATCGGGTGACTTGAAGCGTGTTATACATGCTGTAGGAACTTATGTCACATGGTCCAAGGATCCGATAATGCCCGCCATCCGATAATCATTACTTTGTTTGGGGTGTGTTTCATGAGACAATGGTTATTTTTGTGTTGCTTTCATCAGTTTAAAACAACGACAATGACAATGAGTGTTTCAGGAAACAATGATGATCTGTTAACTTTGTTTATATGTTGATCTCTGTTACATTTTAATGGTTTTTATCTGAATGAATGGAAGTATATTTATATATATTTGTGTGAATCGAAAAGCAATTTTATATATTTTTTTTCTAAAATGTAAAAGAATCACAACTGCTAAACATGGTTGGAAAAAAGGTGATCACTACACAGGATATGGGTTGTGAAACAATAATTATACAACACAAACAAGTACTGTGAAATATTTTTATGCTACACAGGATATGGGTTGTGAAACAGTAATTATACAACATAAAAAAACATTGTGATACATTTTTATGCTACACAGAGTAAGGGTTGTGATATGAAAATAATGGTTGTCATACTTGTTTCTGCTACACATCGTATTTGTTGTGAAACAATGCACTGGATTGTGGAAACAAACTTCTACTACACATACAAAGGTTGTCATACACGTTTCGCTACACAAGTTAAGGGTTGTGAATAACATGTCTTACTACTATAATCTTGGTTGTCATACGAGTTTCTCGCTACACAAGTAAATCACAGAATATGATGTCATACTACTATGAACTTGGTTGTGATACGAGTTTCTCCTATATATATTTTTGTTGTGTAAGAAGTACTTACAACCCAAGTAATAATTGTGAAACACGTCTTAGACTACGCTTCCATAAGTTGTGATATGGGTTTCGCTACACTACCCTCTTGTTGTGAAACACTTGGTTGGGAAAGTCCTACAACCATAATAATAGTTGGGAGAATGGTATATACACAACCATTATATTGGTTGTGTTAGATATTTCTAAAACTTATAACTTTGTTGTGAAACAAATTATTACAACCTCTTGATGAGTTATGTGAGATGTTGCCCAGTAATTTGGATTAAGTATCACAACCGAAGCAAGTGTTGTATAATATTGAACCACAACCAAGTTTACGACTCTAGCTTACGAGTTGCAAACAATTGAAGACTTTCTACAACCCCCCCTCGTGCAACCTATCGATAAACGTCGTCTTATGTGGTACCACAACTGATTTCCGGGGTAGTTAATCGCTGTTTTTCCCGTAGTGTATATATGTTCCAAATGAGGTGTAGTAATCATGTATTGCACTTGATTGTAGGGTGTGGAATGAGAGTAGTTGCTCCATTTATAGATGCAGTTAGAGAGTGTGTAAAATATGTCAAGTCAAGTCAGGCTAGAAAAGAGAGATTTGAATGTGCTATTTCCCAAGTTAAGCTTCCTACTTCAAGGTCTGTGGGTTTAGATGTGGATACCAGGTGGAACTCCACCTTTAAGATGCTAAAGAATGCAATTTTTTTGAGACAAGCTTTTGTTAGGCTAGCTGATTTGGATAATGACTTCAAGATACTACCAACTTCTAAGGAGTGGCAACAAGGAGTAAATATATATGTGAATGTTTGGAATTGTTTGATGTCATTTCAACCAAATTTGCTGGGATTAAGTATCCCACAACAAATTTGTATTATAATGGGGTGCAAGAAGTTAATAGATGCATTAAAATCTACGAATCAAGTGAGCATGAGTATATCAGAGACATGGCCAAGAATATGAGGATGAAATTTAATGGCTATTGGAAAGAAAGTAACACTTTGATGGGCATTGGGGTTGTTTTAGGTCCTAGGTACAAGGCTAAATGGGTGGAGTTTGTTATGAAGAGAGTATATGCTGTGGAAAACTATCAAAGTTACTATCACAAATTTGAGCTTCAACTCAATGCTCTTTTCTGTGCTTATGAAACCAACACTACTGACTCAGAGTTATTTTGATACTTTGGAATACATTCATTTGCAATTGAGATCTCTGCGGTAAAAAACATCATATGAATTTGATTATGATGATTTTATTATGGAAAACAATATGTTTGAGGTTGAGAAGTCAGAATCGGAGACATACTTAGCGAGAACCAGTTCTTCCTAAAGGCACAACCTTTGATCAAGAAATGAGGTTTGATATCTTAAGTTGGTGGAAGAATCATGCTACCCAATTATCTCAAGGATTGCAAGAGATGTATTGGCAGTTCCAGTGACAAGTGTAGCATCAGAATCTATGTTTAGTATTGGTGGCAGGGTTCTCACATCTCACGGGGAGTTCATTAGCTCAGAACTTGTTGAAGCATTGCTTTGTTTGGGTGATTGGCTGCCAGATCTCACTCTCAGTGACAGTGATAGTTGTGTTACTAGTAAGTTTCCTTACATATTAATCTTTTATTTGATTTTATATTTATTGGCTTATTGCACTGACATTGCCAGCTTAAGTTGCTTAACTGTCTAACACTTTTGATTTTCCTTTCAAAATGCAGAAGTTCAGGACTAAGGAGTAAGGAGGAAATATGCATTTGCAGATGCACTTGGCACTTGGCAGTGGAGAATATGGAGATGGAGGAATGCATTTGCAGTTGCTGCAACAAATGGAGATGGAGTTCCTTTAATCCTTTGTCTTTTCTTTTGCAAAAACATGGTTTTTTCTTTTGCTAGAACATCTGAAGATTCTAAACATGTAATTTGGTTTAGAACATGAACATTTGTATTTTTTTTTGTGTGGCATGGATTTAGAACTTGTTTGCTTGGATTTAGAAGTTATTCTGTGTAATTTTTCAGTGTTTTAAACTTGTTTTGTGTTTGTCCTGTGACATACCGGATGGTAACGGAAAAATATTCGTTATCCGGTAAGTCCATCGTAACGTTAATGGTTTTGAATTTCATATTTTCGTCGAAACTTAACGGATAAAGGATATCCGCTAATTTTAATGGCAACGGCAGCGGCAGAGCCAATATTCGTTCCGTTAAGTGTCGTTGACAGCCCTAGTATCCATGCCGACGCATACCGAAATAGTTTTGTGAACTCCAAAACTCGGTTATGTATTAAGGTTTACATACTGGTACACGTACCGTGACATAATTGTTCAAGAATAGGTTAAGTACTTGTACCTTGTACGCCTACTTACCATGTCGATTAAATTCAATTGCACATAAAATTATTTCTTCGAGATAGTTAGCATTTGAATAATCTCCATTTACATTTATAAAACACCATAGACATATCTGATCACATGATTGTGTTTCGAGTTAAGTCTTAAGTGTTCATGCAAGTGCTCAAGCTTATAGTTCAGTTGGCTAGCTTCTGCTAACCATTCATGAGCGTGTCTTATACACAGTTTAGTTACGGTTCATCCTAACCAGAGTGTATATCTTTATTATGTAAATAAAATTCAAAGATTCATCTAACGATGGATGTTGTTTGCTTGGTTCCAAAGCTATCTTAGCTTAAACCAAAGCAACCTATGCTTTGAATGTCTATATAAGAGGAACCTCAAACAACTAGGATCTTTGAATCCCAACATTAGTTTGCGGTGTCCTAGTTGTTACTGGAGTTGTCCTTTCTAGATACCCTTTTAGGGTTTAGTGACTACAAATACTTCATAAGGATTCGTGAAGCCGGATCCAGTTATCTTTTCTTGATAACTCGAGTATTCTGATATTGATCGATTGTTGAGATTCTCACTCGATCCAGATATATAATAATCATCAAAGTTCTATTCGTCCCAAACTTTGTTGATTCCACGAGTTTTATCTTGCGAGGTGAATAATCATCTAGGCTGCACTTCAGATTGCATAAGTCTGAATTTTGAGGTTAGCTAGACTTTTTCAATTGCTATATATTTCCATTACCTTGATCTTTGATCAAAAAGAGAATCACATATATAACCTTATCTGTGGGAGGCAGATTGGCTTAAAATCTTCAATTGAGTTGAAGCAACTCTTAGTTGGTGTGACGTCAGCTAAGGCTATCAATTGCGTGCCTTAATCAATGGGAGAGCGACTGTACCTTAATCAATGGGAGACTTGGTTAGGGATCAACTACATTCCAGTGTGAAGTTAATTGGTAGTAGGCTAGTATCTGTATCGGCTTAATACAATTTGGTGTTTAATCTGGACTAGGTCCCGGGTTTTTTTTTGCATTTGCATTTGCGGTTTCCTCGTTAACAAAATTTCTAATGTACGTATTATTTATTTTCCGCATTATCTTGTTTATCTTTATAATTGAATAACACAGGTTGTATGTAAATCAACCATATTATGTACATTCGCCCTTGTTTGTTGGATACGACTTTATTGGTTACTTGGGAAATTGATGTTTGAAATCACCCAAGTATCCTCACACATAAATTAGGTTCACGAACTCGTCTCTGTAAACTTTCTGATTGTGAGATATAGAGATATAACTCTAGATGTTATTCATTGATTGAGTTTCATTAAGTTGAACTCTCGGAGTTGTATTAAGTTTGTCCATACAGATTGCCTACGAAAAAATTGGTGGTGTATTTTGGTACCCGGTGTTTTCATCAATCCTCTTTCCCAACTGCTGAGTCATCTTCTTCCAACTGCTGTTTCAGCTTTCTCATCTTCTTCCATTGGAGTTTCACTGTCTTCCTCTTAAAACCTTCTTGAGATTCGGTTACAATTTCTTTTTCATGGTGTTTGTACCCGTCCTTGAAATCTTGATGGAACCGTAGAAATTTGTAAAGAATAAATAAATATAACTTGTAATAGACCGGTAAAGTCTCCCTTCGAATGGGTTGGGTTTCAAGTTTCAATCCATCCAACATGGCCGAACCCCCGCCCCGTCACTCGATAAGCCTAAAACGATACACAAAATATAAAACAGAAGTAATTTACTCAAATCAAACATAAAGAGAAGCATGTTTGAGCAATAGAATTTTTCTAGAGAAGGACTTAATTCGATGCTAAAATAAAAAAGAGACCAGAAAAGATCATATAACACAAACAAAACATATATTAAATGAAATACTCCAATAATGCTTCCATTAGTAAAATAGGTGTTCTGTAAACTAACATTCATTTACAACATTCAAGTACTTAACAGCGGAAAATTTAAACAAACCAAACACGAATAGTGTCCCAAAATCACTCTCAAGTCCACCTAAGTATGCCATGATATATACATATATATAAGGACGACAAAGTGAATACCAACTTTGTGTGTCCAGCTTCGCTACCGCAAGCTTCTCGTAGATCACTGTCCCAGGCCAAATTCTAACTATGTGGGGAAAAACAAAACAAAACGGGGTGATCCCACAGCCCAGTAGGAGGTATAATGGTAATCAAATGCCGATATACGTATAAAATGCCAATAGCTAAAAGCAACGATAGAGCATCAAACCAGAATCTGAAATTCAGCAAATTAAATGTAAAGCTTCTGTTAATAAACAATTGTAAGCTGCCAGTTGATTAAATTCAGATAAAATCACTCTACTATTTATATGGCCAGTACCAACGTCAGGGTAGTCCGATACCAGCCACCGTTATCAAACAAACGGTCTTCCGGGTTGCCATCCGTAGATGGGTGCCAATTAAGGCCTGACAGTCCTATAGTAGAGCTCTCTAGTTTCTAATCAAACACATTTATCGCAACGGAAACATTCATAAACCAATTAATGAAACCTCGCAAATCCGTAACCAAAAGCTTACACAAGTATTGTCAGCAACCGCATAAGAACGCAACATGAAAGCGAGAATTATTTATTGACATATAATCCATGGTCAATAGAAGCTAAAAATTATCAGTAATGAAAGTCAGCCAACTATTATGTGAAACAAGAAATATGGAATTCATCATAAGTCTCACAAAACTATGAAAACTTCCCATAATTTCAAGACGCAAAGAAAAGCTAACCAACCCTTGTCTGCTGAGAAGAACAAGAAGAGAGAACAGTTCAAATTCAAGTAACAATACAACCCATTCTTTTGTTTGGCCTAAAAACCATATGTGCTAGTAACAATATTGCCAAACGGGAATTAACGCAATACCGGTCGAGGTTCAATTCAAAACATGCTTGTGAGAATTATTTCGGTGAGAGAGGCTTGAAATTTTTTTTATAGATCAAGATAATGAAGAGAAAGAAATACCATGAAATCCTGACAAAGGATTTGAAACATACAAAAGCATCCCATGAAATCTAAAACATAAATCCTGGTATAGATATTCCTGGAAACTGCATTTTCGCTAGTTTACAATCAAAAATTTGTACAAGATTCATTAGGCGTCGAAATTCAAAAAACTATGACTCGTTGGAAAGCTGAGAAGTCCCCCTTTCACATAAAATTATAATAAGATACAATAGGTTTATATCTATGTTGAAAACGCTCATCAAAACAGGGCAGTTTCGATAGTCCGTAATTAAATATTCGTACAAAATTCATTAGGCAATGGAATTTGACAAATTTAGTCTCATAAAAAAGCTAGGAAATCCCCCTTTAACATAAAAATAATAATAAAATACTCTAAGGCCCATAGCTTTGTCGAAAAGACTCATTAAAACAGAACAGAAGTCAGAAAACTGCAGTTTTGGTACTTTACGATCAAAAATGCGCATAAAATTCATTACTCGATGGAATCCAGCAAACTTGGTCTCGTTGCAAAGCTGAGAAATCTATCTTTGACACAAAATTGATATCAAAAGAAATAAAGTACATAGTTGTTTCGAAAAAGTCCCAATAAGATAGGGCAGAGATACTTTAAAATTTTGTCAGTGGAGTTAAATCCACAATATGAAAGAATCGTTTAATTTCTCAGCAATCAATCATAAATAGTACAGTTGAAGAGAGATTTTAAATGTCCATTTAATGAGAACAAAAAGGATTAGGATTAAACAAGATGAACAAGGTAAATTTTCAGCTTGCATTACATGTCTCGAAAACGTAGTTCACTTAGTCATTTTTACAAACATGTAATATGCTACTTTGGAAACTAAACTACAACACTTGATTTAAGATAAAAATCAGAACTTGGTATTTTCAGACCCTACTGGATCTTTAGGAAAATCAACATATAAATATTTGAGAGTAATCACAGTTCCAAGGTTCACAAAACAAGATAGCATATAAAACCCACTTAACAATAGCAAGCATTATCAAATAGAAATCACACCCTCAACAGATTCAAGTAAGGTTGCCAAGAAAACTTGAAATTACCATAATGCAAATGATAAATCATGAGAACCAGATGATTACCAAATACACATTAAGTGAATTTCAAGAATCATGCAAATATGGAAGACTCCACCAAATCAGTTTGATTAGTACAAGTAAATTAAGAAGTTCAAGGGAAAGAAAAACCCCCCACCTCAATCCGCCCATTCACATCAAGATAAGCCATTCACATCCTCGTTCTTCAAACTTCAATTCATTTAACAGAACTTTAATTAAGATACTATATACAAAACCCATTTGGTTAAATTCACAATTCAAATGAAATGGAGAGAAATTTCCTTACCTCCACTCTACTTCAAATCAAGGATCTAAAACATCAAACGTGTAGCAATTCACCCTCTCACTGATTCATTAGGTTTTAGAGTTAAGGTGAGAGAACAGAAGAATAAGAAGAATTCCAATTTTCTTCTTTTACAGAAACGTCCCTCGCTGGTTTATAATCGTTTTTTTTTTTTTGTAAGTAAAATTAATTAAAAAGAGAGAAAGAGTTATACACAGTGACTCTGACGAGAGATGAGGCTCTCGGTTTCTGTCTTTGTCTAAAATACCAAAAATAAAGTTAGGAGGATCTCCATGAAAGTTGCAAGTTGTAATTGCATTGGTTTTGGATGCCAATGCAATTGCCGCCTGGTTGGCTTTCTTAGTTACATAATTGAACGTAAAGGACTTAAAAGCTTGATCTGGCCCCAAATCCCAAATAGATTTAGCTTGCCATTCCATGTTGCAGTTGAGATTCGTAGTCAATCTGATGAGGTTGTTGTTGCTAGTCTCAACAATAGTTGTTGGCTCTTCCACGATCTATCCCCATTTCCAAACTTCAACCATTGCTAGCACCTCTCCCATGTCTTTAGTCTGAGTTGTTGTTGCTGAGACCCTTACTTCCCTGCAGAAACCAATAGCATTTATTAGAATTAAAGCATAAACAAAAAGCTTTGTTGTGGGATTCAATTTTGTAGCCAAGTTTATTTTTGCCACTCCCACGGGTGGAATACTCCATCGGTTATCCATCCTTGACTGTTGACTGTTGATGTTTGTGCTGGGCAGTCGCTTCCTAGCTGTATGATTGTCTTCCCAGAACTGCCGAGCTCTTTCAAAGGTATGTCTGGGATTTGGGTTGATTCCTTGGAAGGTCTTTTCGCACCTCGCTTTCCAAATATGCCAAACAATTTCTGTAGGATCAGAATATCGCGACATCAATACCTCGCGAGATCAATAAACGATAACATTGCGAAGGTGTCGCAGGCGAGTAATATAAATGACGCAATGAATGACGACAGCCAAAACACGAGAAAGATGTGAAGACCTAGCGAGATCTAGGAGAGTTGCGAGATTATATATTTGTACACTTGCGACATTTCGCAAGTCATTCCCGAAAATAAAGGACAGCTTAGATGTCATCCATTATGTAATACCCTATATAAAGAGCCGAGCAGATCTATTGGAGGGGGATTATTTTTCGAGTGTTGGGCAAGTCATTAGGAGAGAGAAAGTTTAGGGTGATTGTAATTCTTAACTGATTTACATTTCATCTTGTAAACATTTTAAGAGTTTAATCAATAAAAATTACAATTGTTCATCTTAAAAATGATTTGATTGAATAGATTCTTGTGAGGGGTGTAGTGTAGGATTTCCTGCTACTACATATTGGCACTAGAAACAGGGAGAGAGTGAAGATTGACACCGTGATTTGAAAAAATTTGGAGTAATAGGGAAGGAATTTCATATTCAACAACTTACTAAAATTGAGAAATGGCTAGAAGAAGATATGCATCAGAACAACCAATAACTGTTAGAAGGATTAAGAGACTTGCTGGAGAAAGGAGAAATGAAATGGGGGAATCCTCAAGAATGAACACGAGAAATAATGAAGAAAATCAAATTCAATCACCAATTCAACCAATACCGAATAGAACTGTGGATTATGATAGAGTAAGCGTGCATACTTGGAGATCAGACTCTGTGGACGAAAGGGGAGAAGAACAACAATTGGTAAACAATGGACAAGAGGAGAGAGAACGAGAAGGGATTGGAGAAATAATTCATGGAAATGAATAGATTGCAGCATTAGAGGCATTGAGACAAACAATACATGAAGAAAGGCGATTAGAGGCAGAGGAACGTGCAAATTTGACAAGACAAAATCATGAGTTGAGGATGGAAAACATGAGATTACAAAACAGAAGGTCGAGAAACACTACAAGGTCAAGCTCAAGATCAGTTAGCGAGGAAATAAGAAGAACTTTACCTATAGAAAATGCCGATGAAGAAAATCGAGAGTAAGCGCAAAATCCAAGCGTAGAACATTGCGAGAGAAGAGAAATGATGGAAGATCGTTATATCCCACATCCCGAGACTCTTCAAAATGGGCGAAATAATGGAAATCAAGGAAATAGGCAGCGTCAGGAGCGGAATAATCCAGCTGATGAAGAAAATCAGGAAGAAGGAAGAAGAATATTGCATGGGAGAGAAGCATAGAGGAAGCAAAAAGAGATTGAAGATGAAATTGAAAGAAACTATGCTGAACAAGCATGTCTAGCCTGCGAGAGGGAAAGATTAAGAACAGAAATGGAAGAACGGGAACTGGAAGAAGCAATTTGCCAGAATAATCATGATAATCGAGAAAGAAGGCGAGAACAAAATCGCAACAATGGTAATATCGATGAAGAATATGAAAGAGTACAAAGGAGAACCGATAGGCAGCAAAGAAGAGAAAATGATAGATATAACGGTGTGCGAATTCGTGAAAGAGATGAAGGAGAAGATCGCATATAAAGACGAGAAAAGAATGATGAACAAGAAAGTCAAAGCAGACATGAACGCAGGAGAAGAGAGGCGGAACTAAAAAGACCAACAGATTCAAATTCTGATGTAAATGAACAAATCCTGAGAGAATTGGCAGAAATGAGAGGAATGCTGAACAGTAAAAAGGGAGGAGGAAAGAGACAATTGGATGAGGCCATCGAGGAAGCTGCGAAAACTCCATTTACACAAGAAGTACAACTAGGAGGAATACCCCCAAAGTGTAATTTACCTGCGTTAACCATCATTTTTGATGGAACAACTTGTGCAATACAACACATCAAAGCTTATGTGAGGTGTATGTTACAATGGGAAAATCATGATGCTATATTGTGCAAGTATTTTGCATCAAGTTTGACAGGAGAAGCATTGAAATGGTTTGAAGGTTTACCAAGAAACACAATCACATCATTCAACCATTTACAAGCTATATTTTTAGGGGCGTACATAAGTAATAATTCCTCGCGACCGGGTATTGAAGATGTATTTGGGTTAAAACAAAGGGTTGGCGAAAGTTTGAAATATCTGACCGTGAGGTGGAAGACAATGTGTAGCGATATGGCTGGTCGTGTGGATGAGAGATATCTCATTTTATCATTCATTAATGCTATGTTCGCAACCAATCTGTTATACATTCAGGTTTTTAGAATCAAAAATACAATCACAACGACTGAGTTGCGAGAACTTCAGGAGGAATACATTGCTCTAGAGGAAAAGCAAAATGAGATGGAATCATACCCTGTCGCGAATGCAAGTTCAAGAGCTGCGAATGCAAGTTTGTTACCTAAATTGATAAACACAGTGGCGAGCACCTCGCAAGGTCAACAAGAAATGATAACGAATGATGGTCAGCAAAGTTAGTAGCCATGGGAAGTTGCGATCAGGAAGAATTTGAAAGAGAAAGAAACTTCTATAACCGTGGTGGAAATAACAAAATTCAAAGACTTGATCATCCACAAGAAGCTTATGGAGGTCAGAGGCATAATTATCATAGAGGGCAGCGAGGTCATAGGGTAGTATGGGAGGAAATCAAGATGCCCCCACTGATCGCTAGTGTGGAGAAAATATGGGAAGCTATAATCCTGATGGAAAACATACCTGCACCATGAAACATAGGGAATGAACCGCCTCCAGGTGACAAAGTCATGATTTGTTCCTATCACCATTTTCATGGACACCTAACGAATGATTGCAGAAATATAAAAAGAATCATCCTCAGAATGATAGACCAAGGGAAGCTAAATCATTTCTTAAAATGTGAAGAGAAGGCTCAACCATTACCACCACCATTTAAATTCACAGAGTAAACACAACAAAAGGAAAAGAAACATTTGTAGTAGAAGTTGGAGCGAAAGCCAAAACTTGTTACGCAACTCTATAAATACATTCGTATACGACAATTGAAGATTTTCATGATAGTATTCTTAGTAGGGTTTTTCGCAAGAGATGCGATAATAGAGAAGTAATGAACATCGCGAAGACATCGCCACTAAAGGAATGGCAAATGCAGATTATTTCTTTTTACCGAAGAAGAGGTACTGAGGGAGGAGAGATGCATGACAGCCCATTAGTGGTAAGATTGGAGATTAACCCAAAACCTGTTGATGATGAAGATGATGAGGCGGAAAATTCATGGGAAATCAATAGAATCTTAATTGATACTGGAAGCTCTGTAAACATCCTTTTTTATCATACTTACAAGACTATGGGAGGGAAAGACGAAGATCTGATACCTTCAACCTATAAGATTTATGGTTTTAATGGTACTGCCAATAAACCTAAAGGAGAAGCTCGTATGCGAATACCACTGAAAGGATTATCAACTGAAATTTTATTTTGCATAGTCGATGTGGAGTCCCCCTATAATGCATTAATTGGGCGACCTTGGTTACATGAGATCTTGGGTGTAGCATCGACTTACCACGGTGCATCAAATTTCCTCATCCCAGTGGTGTTGGAGTTATAAAAGGAGATTGAAATTTGAGGGACAAAAAGTGCTATGAAGTTGATGTGGAATCTTGTGAGGAAAGGGTCTGCTCAAAAGAAGAACTGGAAGCGAGAACATCAAAGAAGAACAAAGAAGGAAAGACTGATGGTGGACGCAATTGAAGTGAGAGATGAAGATACATTGCGAAACCAATGTCTGAAGACAGTTGGAAATTACGATGGTTTCGCAAAAGGGAAGGAAATATCATGAAATTTAAATGAAGAAACAAAGAGCAACAGAAGTAAGAAGTGTAAGAAATGAATAATTGATTTTAAATTTGTGTTAAAAAAAAATTGTTTTGAGTGACATAGACATGTCAAAAGTTCAAAGAATATGACGATCGAAGAAGGAGTACGCGAAAGTCTCGCGAGACATAATATATGAAAATCTGGTTAAATAATTACAGCGAAGATCACAGCAAACGAAGCAAGATTATGCGATAATTTCGCAAAGATAATGAGAAGAAATAATCAATAATCAATGATATATACGAATGTGACGAACCTTTATGGCGTACACCCTAGTTCGCGAATGATATTTCGCAAGAGGCAAATGTAAGACCTAAAGTGCGTCATATAAGGGGGTATCTCTTGACATGGCTCAGGGAAAAGGTTACACAGCCCCTGAAACCTGAGTCATGGAGATTTGGGGTCAATAAAGCCTATCCGGGAGAGATACCTTGGATTTCCAACTATATAAGGTTATACCTGGTTGGACGACCGAGGGTCTCTTTCAAGGAGTCACAGTGTATGACCAAGGCGCGAGGTAAACGGTTGAGCCAAGAGTGCAGGGCATTTGAAGTGTCTCGGCCATTATTGGCAAGTCTTGGCACATCTTTTCGGCCCAAGAAAACTCCACTTAGGGTGCGTCTCGTAACCATAAGCCCTATAGGTATAAGGGATAAGAGGTCTGCGAAAACAACAGTTGTTGTTAAGACCGGATGGGAGGAGCTAGTCTTGTATGGCTGATGCACGCTTCCTTGAAGGGGCAACCGAGGAGATGATAAGGCGGCACCCTCCATTAGGGAGTGATAAGTGTCTTAAGACGTAAATGTCATGGGGCTTTATTTTCGCAAGAAAATTTAGGCTTGTCATATTTGTGCGATGATCCTGAAGAGGCAATAATACTAACACGAGGATAAGACGATATCAATAGGTCTTTATATGAAAATATAAAGACGTCCTGCGATTTCGTCGCAAGACGACAATGTCATGGGGCTTTATTTTCGCAAGAAAGTTTAGGCCTATCATATTGTCGCAATAAAATTATCCTGCAGAGGCAACAATACTAAAGACATGATAAGGCAAGATCAATCGGTCATTACATGAAAATGTAAAGACGTCCTGCGATTTTGTCGCAATGATGAGGGGGTGGCGCAATAAGACCTTTAACTAGGAAGGCAAAATAAGACCACACAAGAAAATGAGTAAGCAAATAAGCTTGCGAAAATGATTATATGCAAACAAATAAGTTTGCGAGTATACACATGGAAACAATCAGGAAAAATTTGCTTGCGAAGACTAAGCAGCAACAGTTATGAAACTGAGTCATATTATTACTTAAAGGTTCTCGACTAAAATCTCTCATTTGAAAACAAATAACAGAGACAAATATGGGAATGAATAGGATATAAACTTGTTATTTATTTTCATATGATAGATTTACGCACTCATAATATTGATTAATGTATTGCAAAGAAAGAATTGTTCTTTTAACATGTACGGAAAAGACAACAAAGTAGAACTTGTATTTGAAGATCCAAGAGATTTACAAGAAGAAGTTACAAAAAATGGAAGACTAAAAGGATAAATGTACTGAGATATTACAAGAAAAGAAAGAAGAAAATGGAGCTATTTCTTAGTTCATTCTTCTTTTTCATCGTGACTCTTCATCGGACTCTCTTCTTCGCTAGCATCACTATCGAGACATCCAAGGAAGGCATATTTTGTGAATCTCATCAAGAAGACAAGGATATGATGAAAGAGGAATCTTGTGGTCATCGCAGATGTCCTAATAGTTTGATTGCGAAGCGGACAAAGATCATTCTCGAAATTCGCACACAGTAGTTTGCTGTTGCTTCTTGACTTGGAATACTTGTCATTGCGAAGAGAGAAGTCTTTTGCAAGCTGTTCTTTCTCATATTCAAGTTCTTTAATTCTTGTCTGAAACCTCTTCTCAGCTTCTATGAACATATGACAAGGAATTAGTAACTTAATAGCAATCTCACAAAAAAGAAGCGGTAAAGTAAAGAAGAACAGTTAACAACCTTCTCTGTCAGAAATCATATCTTTAACCATGACAGTATGCTCAGCGTGAAGGCTAACGTTAACACCTAAGTTATTTCTGGAATTATCTAGAACTTTCTGACCCAAGCGAATTCATCGTCACTATTTATGAGAAGAAGAGAACGAGTTTGATTCTCTCTCTCCTTAAGTATAGCATTTTGACGAAGAGATTCATCCCGTTCAATTTGGACTTCAAGAAGAGTTTTTTGAAATTTCGCTAATGCTTGGGCACCTTGATTAGTAATGCGATCTTTGTCATCTATAAGGCTACTAATTTTCTTCCTTGAAATATTAGTTTTCTCGTGGGAACTAAGGTATAAACGTTTAAATCGGTTGGCTAAACCTAAACTAGATCTATGATCAATTTCTAAGAGGTGAAATTGGGTTTGAAGTTCGTTTAGTGGAAGAGATCTAATTTTGTTATTTGAAAAATTGTTTAAAGATTCGTTGAGATGAGCAAGAAGAGCATCACTATCCATAGGCTCGGGAAATGAGTGAAGAAGAATGGATTCATCAGAGAGATTATAAATGTCTGCGAAAATGATATGTCAGATAAAGAAAAATAAATGATAGAGTAAAAGCAAGGAAAAAAGAAGAATCTTATACCATAGAGTTGCTGATTAGCACTTTGAAGGCTAGATATTTTATTCTTCTGTGTGGAAGATTCAGCTTCTAGTTGTTGAGTCTTTTCGCGAAGAACCGCAGCGTCACTTTCTAACTCTTCATTCTTCTTGCGAAGTTGGAGATATTTCTTTTCAAGAGTGTTGCGCCTTTTCTCAAGATCTGAGGCAACAACAAAGGAAGCTCTCCAAGACTACAAAGAAAGATAAAGAAATTATCAAGATATGATTTAAAATTAAAATTATGAAGAAATAAAGAAATACAGACGTAGACGTACCAAGGCGATCATCTCCAATCCCTTGCATGGAATCAGAGAAGATATTAGATAGTAGCGCCATAGGGATTGGTTGGATGATCCTCCTTCGCAAAAGAAATATCAACTTCGTCATCATCCTCATCGAACTCACATTTGGATAGAGGACTTGAGCGAGAATAAGAGTGAATTTTCCGTTTTTAGAAGGTGGAGCGGTGGATTTCCCCTTGTGAAGAGGACCTTTACCCTTTCCTTTGGCCTTCGCGAGCTTGAAGTTTCTTCTCAAGAACCTCAACACCAATCTTCACACACGAATGAAGATAAGAAATAGAGGCAACAATATTGTTAAAAATAGCAAAATAAAATATTTCTTACTTCATCCGTGATTGAACGGAGTACCGCCAGAGTACTCGCCTTTGGATTCCTTTCGTAACTTCTTCTTAATTTGATGATCTAAAAATTTCGCAAGATTAGATATAAGAGGAAATGAAGATTGCAAAGTGAGTGAAAGTTAGGAAATATACCTCTTTTGCTTTCCCGGGATAATTAAATATCCAAGGATGATAATTTGCGAGATTCGCAGGGAGTATATTGGGACCTGAAATGTAAGGTCAGTTCAAAAATAGCGGAAAGACGCACCACTTGTCGTCTTTGGAATGGCGAGAACATTGGGAGTGCAATCGATATCTTGCATGAGTATCTTGTCGCTTGGAATGTTCTCTTTTCTTTTCAACCGTGCACCCCAGTGAGACTGTCGTTCTTCATATTTATCACTTCATAATTTTCAAAAGTTTTCTCTTGAATACTTTCAAAGCAACTATCTCTAAGTTTGCGAATTTAGGATCTACGACTTTATCGGGATATAGAGATCCCTTACCAGCTCCGCGATTAGACGAATTCAAGCATTAAACGGATGCAATCACTTAATTGATAGATAGCTCGCGAGAATTTTTCATGAGCAAGAATTTCATAAAACAAAGGCAATTCGGGATCGTAGAGAGGAATGGGAAGACTGCGAGAGTGAACTAGCGAGATTATGATTTTCCGATCATCACACTGATGATCCGCAAACAATTTTGCAGAGAGAATAGATGAAGATTCTTGATTGGGAATGGTGGATAAGGTGAAACCCTTCTCTTGTAAATCCTTCTGAGTCTCACCCAAAAGGGTTTCGTATCTACGACCGGGTGGAGCCATTCTCAGAATATATGGGAATGAATAGAAAGTTGAAGATCAAGAGAAAGAAGAAAAGAAAGATTTACACTAGCAGAAACGTAAATTGCGGAGGAGGAGAGTTGAAGAAAAATTGCAGAAAGAAAGTAAAAAAAAAAAAAAAAAAAGGGGAGAGTGAGAGTGAGAAAACTATATATAGAGAGGAGTTCTCGAGAAGATAAATGCATTTAATGCGAGAGGAGACGTGAATGGTCAAGAAAAGAAAACGGTTGAAAGAGACGTGTCAAGAAAAGAGCGGAAGAAGAAACACGTGTAATAAATTCTGTGTAAAAGTACGGGGTCATATCAAAAACAGATAAAGATGAACAGTTGCGGCATTTCAAAAATACTAGTTCTCGTGACATTCTCTTCTTCGCAGAGAATACATGAGAAGAGGCAAGATGTAGGATCAGAATATCGCGACATCAATACCTCGCGAGATCAATAAACGATAACATTGCGAAGGTGTCGCAGGTGAGTAATATAAATGACGCAATGAATAACGACAGCCAAAACACGAGAAAGATGTGAAGACCTAGCGAGATCTAGGAGAGTTGCGAGATTATATATTTGTACACTTGCGACATTTCGCAAGTCATTCCCGAAAATAAAGGACACCTTAGCTGTCATCCATTATGTAATACCCTATATAAAGAGCCGAGCAGATCTATTGGAGGGGGATTATTTTTCGAGTGTTGGGCAAGTCATTAGGAGAGAGAAATTTTAGGGTGATTGTAATTCTTAACTTATTTCCATTTCATTTTGTAAACATTTTAAGAGTTTAATCAATAAAAATTACAATTGTTCATCTTCAAAAAATTATTTGATTGAATAGATTCTTGTGAGGGGTGTAGTGTAGGATTTCCTGCAACTACAATTTCTGCACACAGGGCATCCCATGGTCCTTGATCTCACGGCCAGCCTGGTGGGTGTCGGTTCCAAGTTGGAATCCATTACATAATAGATTGAGGAGATCCATATGCTGGATACGGATTAATAGGAGAGGCAAACCATAAGGCCCTAGCAAAAGGACAGTCTAATAAAATGTGGTCTATAGTTTCACCTCGTTGGGAGCATATTACACAAATATCAGGGATTTCAGAAAATCTAGCAAGGGAAGAGGTTGTTGGTACCATGTTTTTCATACATTTATAGGTAAAAATGGTGGCTGTCGGCGACGTATGCATGGACCAGATTTTATCCCATAAAGAGTTTGGCACTTTAACAAACCTTTTGAGTTTAGCATATAGAGAGGCGATGAGTGAAGACACCGTTTGGGTGAAGTTTCCATAGGATGGCATCCTTAGTGCGGATCTAATGGGGATAGACAAAATGTACTCGGAAAGTGGGAGGGTCAAAGATATTGAGGATCAGTTCAATGTTCCAATTTCTGGTTGAAGGATCAACTAAGTGACTGACTAGGTAGATATTTTTTGGGAGATGGATAGATCTTAGATCCATTGCTTCCGGTAGACAACGATCTTCTTTTATGTGAACCGACTCCTCGTTACTGATCTCCCAAATGCAGAAAGGCTTAATAGCTATTAGGCCTTTTTGGATACAGTTCCATATCCAAGAACCGGTTTTGGTAATCTTAGGGTCAAGAGGATTTCTACATTTAGGGAAGTATTTTGCTCTCGGGCTTTGTGCCACTAAAAGGCGAGGAAAGACAAGAGATTCCGAGGCTAACCTTCCTATTTGGGATATGTTATTTTTATCTAGGTCTCGAAATCCTAAGCCTCCTAGGTTTGTTGGTTTACAAAGGAAATGCCAAGCTTTGGGATAAAACCATTTTACCTTCCTTCTTCCCCCCACCAAAAGTCTCTTTGGGAGGGAAATGAGTTAGTTGGTAATTTCTTTGGAATCTTAAAACATCTCATCTGATAGATGGGAATAGATTCTTGTTGATGGTGGATTTTCACTTAAGGCTAAAATTGTAAAGGCCAAAATTATGTGCTAACATCTTGCAAAGGATAAAGCCATTGATAAGTGATGAATACTTCTTCACTTTACTAATTCACCTAGAATAGAGCATGTGGCAACAATCCCGATGATTACATGAATTAAATACACAAAATTCATCGAGGTTGGAGCATGTAGCAACAATCCCATATACCATGTGAATTTACGGCATTATTAATTAATGCATGACCAGACCTTGTATTTCTGTACTCATTCACAGGTGCGGCATGACGGTGAGTGTTGTTCTCGGCAAAGCAACACGAATCTCAAGCATTAATAATAAAACATGTACGAAATACCCATACGGGGTACAACTCTCGGTGTGTTATACTAGCCCGATTGAGCATATTTGAACCCGAACCGGCCATATCCGGTCTCGAAGCGATCACGACCATCCAACTTCACCAAGATGATTGGATGGCTTAGATTAAATCCATGAACCCAAGCAGGTATTGGAATATTCACCACCGACCCAACGCGGGCCCCGCATGGTCGGTCTCCCCAAAAGGGTGGCATAGCTTTCCAAACCGTCCAAGCCAAAGCAGTATGGACGAAAAATACTAAATTAGGGTTTGCGGCACATTACATGTATCGCAAAACAGTCTCAACCATCCATCTTCGCAGGCATAGATGGAGGGTGTAAATGTAGATTCAAAGGTCCCAGAGCATGTCAACACAAACACCGTGGGCCCGCCTACATACCTGACTGATCGGTCAAGACCAACTATGGTTGGTCGTCTTGATTCGTGTGCCCCAAACTGGGTATGACACACGGCCGGCAAAAAGTAATTAGGGTTTTGTCGCGATCACGAGCGTCCATTTTCTCCTGTACGAATGAAGGGTCCAAGAATACACTAAGCAGGTCCGGTAAGTATCAACACGATCACTGTGGGCCCACCTATCTCCACACCCGATTGGCCAAGACCAAACTTGGCTGTACACCTTGATTCGCGCGCCCAAGCTAGGCGTGGTCACACTTCCTAGCCACAACCAGTCTCGACCGCTCAAGTTTCGGACAAATTGAGTGGCTTAGATCACGTTTCATGGGACGATGAAATGCAGTATATACACCATCCCACCGTATGCACGCCGGGCTGATCGTCCAAGACCGACCAAGCTTGGTCGTCTTGGGATGCGCGCCAAAAATTGGCATGATGCGCGGATTTTGCGGCACCAGATTTCTGTTACAAATCGATCTCAACCGCCGCTCTTTGCCGGTAAAATTGAGTGGCCTAGATCGCACCTTCATGGGACAGTGAGGTACGGACGTGTGCACCGGCATGCCATCTACACGCATGCCCGGTCGGTTCTTTCCAAAACACCTCCCATGCTTGGATTCGACCAAGATGAAGAGTGATGCTTGTGCACCTCTTCAAAAACCCTAATTCCATCAACGGTCGCGAGATGAGTGTCTCAAAGATCATCTCGTCCATCCAACTTCACCGGCTTGGTTATACAACCCGGTCGGGAGTTAATTGGTCGGTGAGGCGTCATGGTGATCAACACCGTCACTTTACCACATCATGATACGGTACCTTCATAGAATACACACGATACTTCACAAGTATCGACTTCCTAAATAACATAATTATTTAATCTAGCATTAAATGCTACTTTATGTGTGTCCCACGATCCACACACTCGAGACATCAATCATGTCACAAAATGGGGGATACATGCGGGGTATTGGTCCGGCGGTTTACGGCGTGCAACGCGCCATCACAAGAACGTGTCGGGAAGTCACGGACGGTTAGAGATGACGGGAGAAGTGGGCAAGACTGGTCGTGTAACACTAACACACAACTCCACTACTCCATCACTCCACTTCCTCCACTTCCCACGAGAGACGTGAATAAGGCTCAAATGACTTGTATATATAGGTTCTCCTCCCTATTTTCAAAAACAACAAGAACAAGTTCAGACAACAGAGGCAAGTGTTGATACCATCGTATTCAAACACCGGAACTGATAGCTTACATCCCGCAAGCCGTTCGCCTTTACGATACAAGTCATACATAGCCAACACCTTCACAATCTCAACACCTTCTTCGCTTCCCTCCCTAAGATCAACCCCGTCTCCTTCACTTTGTGACCGAAACAAGTCTGGAGCGGCCATTTCTTGGTTTAGGCTGGATTTACACATATTGATTTCTCGAATCTACAAGCACTCCAGTGTAGTGCATTTGTTTAAGGTTTAAACTCATTTCTCATCCACACACCCCAAATTACCAAAACCGGCAGAAATAGTTTTCACCCATAAATAATTGGCGACCACAGCGGGAGGTTAATCTCTCGGTTGTAAAGTCAATTTCTTCGAAATCCGATTCAATTTCATCAATTTCAAAAAAGGGTAGATCTTAGAACCAATTCAATCAACAATTCATTTCAAGATGGTAGAACTCAGGTCTGGATCAGCAATTAATCCTGATGGAGCTAGTACGGATAACACTCTCGGTGTCGATGTACCTGCCAGTAGAGCTACCGTGGTCAATACATCTCGTGGAGCCGTCACTTCTATCCCCAACGCTAGCGGAGCAGGAGACATTCCAGTAGGTGTAACGCCTCCCATCACGAGCCCGGAAGAAGCCGCGAATCCCGGCATCTCCTCAAGTGTAACGCCTCCAGTGGTCACCATAGCAACAACTTTCACTCCTTCATCAGGACGAGGAGCCGGAGGGACGAGAGGAGGACCACCGCCCATTACCATTGCAGACTTGATGGAGAAGCAGGAGATTCTTGCTAATACTCAAACGGATATGGCCGCAACTCGAAAAGAGGTACTCACTTTCCTTAAAACTTTAACCGAACGATTGCCGTAAGATTCACGGCAACCCTTGGAGCCAGCAAGGGATGCCTTCAATACACCCGGAGCAGGCATTTCCACTCGGACCCACATGAGTGAAGAAGCTCTTGTTGCTCATGAACGCCCAAGAGAGAGGGACCAGCCATCCAACTTCATCACATGTGAGGACCTGGAACGACTTCTCCAAAACCGAGGCAAAGGAAATCTGATGGATGCACACCAACATTAGCCGCCATACCCTCAAGATATGAAACAAATCCCACTTCCAAGAGGATACACCTCTCATCAGTTCTCCCTTTACGATGATATTGGTAACGCTCGTGAACACGTTTCTCGATTTTTGGAATCCTTGGGGAGCATGAGTACAATCATGTTCTCACTTTGAAAAGAGTTCTCGAAATCACTTACGGGAGGCGTACACAGTATAACAACATCGCTTTTTGACAAAGCATATCCAATTGGGGAGATGGTCGGTGCTTTCTACATGAAGTATTTATTCGTATCCAAGCAGATCACCTTTTTCGGATCTAGGGAGAGTCTCTCAGTGGAACAACGAGCATCCGAACGACTTCGTTAAGAGGTTCAGAACTCAAGCACTAGATTGTCATGATCCGAACATCACTGAACGCCAGTTAGTGGAGCTATGCATCAACGGGGTTATACCCATATACCGCGCTTTACTAGAGAATCTGGGATTTCAGACATTCTCCGAACTCCATGAAGCTGCCAAACGGTCAGCCACAACCGCCCCAGTATTACTAGAGAGAACTAGGGTTTTTCAAAACGAAGATCCACGTGAGAGTCGAGGAAGCAGGCGTCTCACAAACAAATAATACAACACTGGTCCTTCTGTGAGCATGGTTGGCGAAGGAGGAAAAAGGAAAGCTTCAGCAACAGAACAACAACCCAATAGTGCGGCTCTAGCACACATGACTTCTTCTCAAAAGGGAGCGGGCAAGACTCCTGCACAAGACACCGAAGATACAGGTTTCCCGCTCCCCATGAACAAAGTAGTGGAACTCTTGGAGGCGTGGATTCAAGACGATGCCATCAAGCTGCCTCCTATCGACGTCCACCAACCGAGAAAGATATGGTGGATCCTAAGTCGTCGCTACCATAGGTTTGTTCACCATCCAACCAAAGGCGCAACAGAGGATGAAACAGATCTTGAGAGAAAAGATAGAGACAGGAGAACTCCGGCTTGGAAACGAAGGTGTTCGTAGAGACCCTCTTCTGTCGGGAACCGCATGATTTACAGGGATTCCGTTCGCAAGACCATGCACAATCTATGATGGAACATTTATGCGAGATCTTGTACTTCTCCAAAGCACGGGCGTCGGACATATTTGCAGCCCTCACCGTGTTGTCTTGCAAACGCTTGTATCTGGAAGAGGAAGCGGTCTCGAAACCTCAGTCCTTGCTGGAAGATGCAAGCAAGGGAAATTGGGGACTCTTAACCGTTGCCCGTTTGAAGGATATCGAGTTCTAAAACTGATAGGTGTCTAAAACACCTAATTTTATATCTATTGTTTATGCTTTCTTTGCTATTTTTCTTGTAAATTATGTATTTTACGTTGGATTTTGAGTCTACTAGGTGCAATGGAGCCATTATGAGCAAAAGAAGGAGAAAACGTGCAGTGGAGCGAAAAGGAGCAAGGAGGGCGGAAGCGTTCGACGGCGAGTGCTATGCGGTGTCAAGTCAACGATAAGGGGCTGCTAGCCCGGTTCAAAGGAGAGCTAATGGGCTGCCATCGGGTAGCCCGTATCCATCGGTCAGTGCCTGCATCAATTTTTCGTTCTTACCAAAACCTTAGGGTCGAGACTCTCTCGAGTCATTTCTCTCAATTTTGGTTTAAACTCAGAGAGTAAGAACTGTGGTGTTTCATATGAAGAAACTAGAATCGAGAGGAAGAACCAGAGATTGTAAGGGAAGGAAGATGGTGGTTCTGTTGCCATGAGGGAATCGTTGTTTCTGTTCAAGGATTAGAAATCGAAACTAGGGTTTGAAGCATGGGTCTGTCAAAATCAGTGAGGAGATGATGAAATTCAAGAGGAATCAAGAAGAAGATATAATGGAGGGTATGAGTCTGCTGTTGAGAGAGATGATGAACACAGAAAATGGGATTTGAGACTGAAGAATCAATCAAGAAGAACAAGTTAGAGATGGGTGTTTCTGATGACATCTAGGGTTTGAAATGGGGGATTTGAAATTCGACAATGAAAGAAGAGATTAAGCAGGGACTGATGGTGATTTTAGGTTGATATCATAACAAGGAAACTTGGGTTTAACTTGAATTGGATGGAAGACATGAGCAGATTCAAGTTTCATATCTAGTGAAGAAGTAGGAATTGAATTGAATTGCAGGTGCAGTCCTGGTGTTGTTATGAGTTCTTTAGCTGGTGCTTTTAGTTGCCTGAATGAGATGAAAAGGGTGGTGGATTGGCTAAGCTGTTGTGTTGGCTAGGCAGTATGAAGCTTCGGGTGTGTCTTTGTGTGAGTGAGACATGAGGTGAGTAACTAAGCAATGCAATGGAACCGAAGTGCTTGTGGATTCAAAGGGGCTTGGTAGAGTTGGAATGCAAAGTGAGAAGGAGAAGCAAATGTGAGAAGCGGGGGCTAGGAAGAGTGGATGGAATCGGTGATGGATTACAGATGAGTATGAAGATAGGAGTGATGATTGCATAGTTTGAGCAACTACGAGTGTTGGAGTTGAGTTGCAAGAATGTGAGAATTAGTTGTGCGGCTTATTTCTGAAACCGCAATGGAAGCATTGTTGGTGGTCGATAAAGAACAACAAGAAGCGAGATGGTTTAGGTGGTGGTTATGAATGGTTGCAATCTTGCAGGGGATCGAGTCGGGGAGATGAAAGCGCTGCTGCTATCATCTTTGGGAGAAGTGAGGCGAGGTGCAAATGTTGCAAATTTGGTGTTGATGTGCAGCTATAGATGCAAGCAATTGCGAGGTTGTCACGGTGGTTCTTTAGAGTGGCGGGAAATAGTGAGGCCATGGAAGATTAACGGGAGCTGCCAAGGGTATATTGGTGTTGTGATGTCTTGCTTTGAGCATGGCGAGTGCATTAACTAGAATTTGAAATGGTGATTCAAGGAGATGGCTCTTTGTGATGGTCTTGGTATGGCTGAGTGTGAATTTGGTGGTGCACAAGAAGCGGCGGTAAATGGTGTTGGCGATGGCTCGGTTTGGTCAAGACCAGGCTGCAAACATCAACGATTCTTTGCCAAGGCGGCTAGTGATGAAAGCCGGTTGTGGAAGTGAGTTGCTGTTGATGATAGAATGGGGTGCAAGATATTATTTGAAATGATGGCGGGAAGAAGAATGGCGGGGATGTCTTTGGTGGTGTTGGAATTGGTATAAGATAGGGAAGCAAGGAAAGAGTGATGAAAAGGGGTACGGGTTGGTTTTGAGTGAAATTGGTATTGGCGGTGGGAGGAATTGGAGAGAATGGAAGAGCTTTGATGGTTGCGGTTATGCAGCCAAGATGGGCGGCTAAGGAGATGGTGAAGCACCATCTTGGTGCAAAGAACTATGGCTGTGCAATATGGCCAGGCCTATGCCGATTAGACCACGACTCATCTTAACTTAGCCTCGACTCATACCAGCTACCCGACTCACCTGAGCCTTGACTCGGTTTGACTCAGTGATCTGACCCGAGTTGACTCGACCGATCCGACCCGTTGACCGGTGACCGGGCGGACTTTGCCGGTCACCTGAGATAGTTTTCCGACGACTTTTCCGGCCAAGTTCCGGCCACAATCCTAGCTTTTCGGCAACCGTTTTTGGGGAGAATTTTCTACATGGGTTTTTCTCACATATGGGCTTGGTGGACCACTTGGAGATGGATTTTGAGAAGACCTAATATTGGAAGGAGTATCCTTTATGGAAATTGGAGAAACATATAAAGAGAAGACTTTTATTATATCTTGGATTAATCTTTTTGCCTCTACTTTGTTCTAGGGTTTAGAAACATGAGACTTCTCTTTCTTCTTGTTATGAACTCCATGAATATGAGCTAGAGTTTTATTATTGGTTATGGAATAAGTTGGATTTCCAAACATGAGTTTTTGTGCAATAAATTAGTTTTCTCTCATATTATCGTTTATGATTCACCATGAATATTGTTACATGATTTGAATGCTTGTTAGTCGAGTCGTGAATCGATTGAGTTTGTTTTCATCTCTCTTGCTAGATTAGGGTTATTATACGCAAAAGTGATAATTCCGGATTGCAAGTAGCATAAGTATGATTATAGTTTGTAGTGATATATTCTTATGATCATATGTGAACCATAACCTTTGTTAAATCGGATTAGTGCGCTTTCCACGTTCGATTGCTTTGATTGGCCTGATTTCATAGAACCTAATGCATCTAGGGAATTAAACTTGATTAGTGCTTTTATACGTTAGGTTGTTCCTTTAGGTAGAATTCATATCCGCATCTTTTAATGTGTTTGTTGATGACATGAGGAGATTTGCGGGATATACTTGCGATCAAGGTATTCTAGGGTCTTTGATAAAAGTTGAGATTAAAATATCAATTCTAGTTATTGTGTTGAAAACATGTTTGTGATTGAAAACGAAATCCATGACCAATATCTTCTTATCCTTGATTCAATTTGTTTGCTTATTTCATTTAGTTTATTATAATCACAAAACTACCGGTGTTATTTATAGGGAACCGAAACAATTTGACAACCTAGACCTCTCTGTGGGATCGATCCTTTCTTGCCCTTTCTATATTTATATTTTGAGTAGTAAGAAAGTGTAAATTTATTTTTGACGCTTACGACCGCGATCAAATTTTGGCGCCGTTGCCGGGGAGGCAGTGGTTGTCAATTGTTTTTGGTTTCTTATTTTTTGTTTTGTTTTTACTTTTTATTTTACTTTTTCTTATTTTCTGGGTTTTAACCTTGGTTTGTGAATTTTATTTCAGGTGCTTGTTTTTCATGGAAGGAGCATATTATGAGAATGGATACGGTTTTCAACAACCTCAACAATACGACAACTACCAATTCCATGGGTATAATCAAAACCAATTCATTGGTTATGACCAATATTCCATGGAACCTTATGGTTTTCCTCAACAAACTTATGGCGGGTATGTGTGTGAACAACCACAAGGATGGGAGGATTCTTATGCTCGTGAACAAAAACTCTCTAATTTTATAGACAAAGTTTCCACCTTTTTACAAGAGGAATTTCAAAAAGCAAAAGAGACTACAAACGAGCAACTCCAAGAACTTCGTGAAGGTTTTGCTAGCTTGCGAAGAGGCATTGATCAATACAAGGAAGATATGGATAATTATGTGCATATGGTTTGTGATGAATATTTGATTGATGCTAATGTTGAAAAAGGCCAATCCTTGGGCACTTTCGTGGATAATTGTGTGGCTAACTCAACTCTTGATCGTAATAATGATCATTCACCTATTCAAAAGGATGAGTTAGAGATTAGCAACACTAAATTCAGCGAGGAACAATCTTATGTTGACTATGATAGTGACGGTGATTATGAAACATTGCTTGAAACAACTCATGGTGACATCTCCGAGGAGTCTTTTTGGGATCAAGATGAAGATGAAGAGGAATATGTCGACACTTGTGTAAATTACTCAAGCATTGATCTTAATAATGATCAAGAGCCTATTCAAAGGGTGGAGATTGAGGATGATGCATTTTCGAGTGTTCTAAAAAAGTTTCTTATAATAAAATTTGGATCCGCAAAAGAGTATGTGCCTTACAACAAAGAGGAGTATGTTGAGAATGAAACCGTTATGACCAATATTGTGGAAGACCCAATTGAGCTTGCATATGATTGTAATGATGATGTTTATGTTGAGACTTTGGTTACGGCAGAAACGGACGAAGAATGGTTGCAAGGTTTGATAGAGGACCATGATACACAAGAGGTGAATAATTCACTTGAGTTTTTCAAGGATGAAGAGGATTCCGTGATACAAGAGATTGTGAAAGGTTTATCTAACCCTTTGCCTATTATTTCTTGTCCTTTACCTCTATTTGGTTTGAATGTATGTGCTTCGGGAGTATTGTTGAATGACTTTGTTTCTCGTTTTCCGCCATTAGAGATACTTGATTCTCATACTATGCAGGTTATGGAACAAGAAACCGTGGAGGTAACCGACTTCTATATTCTTTATACACTTCCAAGTGTGGACAAGAATAAGTGTGGGGAAGCTTTTATCGGTTCATAGCTTCACTTTTGCTTTATATTACTAATATTTGTGTGAAGCTAGTGTTTGAAAAACAGGTTCTATGGAAGGATCCCCAACTTTTCAGATTGTTGATATATGGGGAATGAATCTTACAAGAAGCAAGTCGGGCCGTCGACTTTAAAACAAGCGCTAAGTGGGAGGCAACCCACCAGTTTTGTATCTTTATCCTTATCTTTTTATTTTTATGCATTTGCTTTTATCTTTATTTTCTTGTTTTTGCATATCATTTATGAATTTCCCACCTTGAACCTTCTTTGGACGATTCAATTTTACATTGAGGACAATGTAAAGTTTAAGTGTGGGGAGCATTTGTATGTTTTAGTTTGTTTTATGCCTTTAAAAAAAAAAAATCAGAAAAATAGAAAAATTTGTGCTTTTGAACTCAGAAATCTAGAACTTGTGCCTTTAGGATGACACCATTAGTGGATGGAACCATTTTGAATGCAGGAGTTGAGGAACCAATTAACTAAAAGGGAAGAATATAGCTCAGAAATCACAAATTAACATGATAGTTGTTACCATATCTCGGAATATCACCATATCACATTCTATTTTTATTTTTCCATATTTATCTATTGTTCTCTAAGTGCTTTGGTGGGTCACTAAACATCGACGTGTTATTCTTTGCTAGGATGAAATAGAGTGATTGAGTTACTATAAAAAAAAAAAAAATGATGAAAAAAATATTTATGAAAAAGAAAAAAAAAAGAAAAAAGAAAAAAAAAAGAGACCGACCAATTAGACCAAAACGGAATAAAAAGACACTTGGGAATAGCAGTATGTGTGAAACGTAGTCCCTGTCTCCGTCGCCTAAACAAGCGTGGAATGCAGGATCCAAGGCAACTATCATATACGTGTTGACAAGGAAGCATGCGCTCGGATCCAAAAGATCTAATCATGCCGTCTAAAAAAGAGAAATTGGATCCGATTTGATCCAATCATATAAAAAAAAAAGAGAAGAAATTATTATTGTGTTGAATAAAGTCACTCTTGGTTCCCTTGTATATGCCAATTGATTTGATGTAGCATTCAGCACCAAGTAGCCAATCCAATAGGATTAGGTTCATCTTAGCAGTGACCTTCAGACATATATGGGAAACATCGAACACTTGTGAATATTCGCCAACATCTACATCTATATCCATCTTCTTAATCTTTTCATTGTGATTGTGTTTTGTTAGTTTCCGAGTATTGTGGCTTGTTCGACTATCTAATTAGAGTTTATTTACTAATATATGAACTGAATTTGCAAGGTACCTCCTCCTGTAGTCATTTTGGATTCATTCATTGATTTGTCACAAATAGACGGAGTTTGGAATATAGGTTTTGTAGGCAGACCTCTTGTAAACCTTCACGAGACTATAACTCATCTACTAGGGACACCTAGGGGTTTAAAGGCTTGTTATTTATGCTAAAATTAACCGTAGCCTCGACTTCACGGAGTTGTATGTATTTGCTTTAGAATTGTTTTGTTTGATTTGCTCGAGGACTAGCAAAGTCTAAGTGTGGGGGAATCTGATAGGTGGCTAAAACACCTAATTTTATATCTATTATTTATGCTTTCTTTGCTATTTTTCTTGTAAATTATGTATTTTACGTTGGATTTTGAGTCTACTAGGTGCAATGGAGCCATTATGAGCAAAAGAAGGAGAAAACGTGCAGTGGAGCGAAAAGGAGCAAGGAGGGCGGAAGCGTTCGGCGGCGAGTGCTATGCGGTGTCAAGTCAACGATAAGGGGCTGCTAGCCCGGTTCAAAGGAGAGCTAATGGGCTGCCATCGGGTAGCCCGTATCCACTGGGTCAGTGCGCATCAATTTTCGTTCTTACCAAAACCTTGGGGTCGAGACTCTCTCGAGTCATTTCTCTCAATTTTGGTTTAAACTCGAGAGTAAGAACTGTGGTGTTTCATATGAAGAAACTAGAATCGAGAGGAAGAACCGAGAGATTGTAAGGGAAGGAAGATGGTGGTTTCTGTTGCCATGAGGGAATCGTTGTTTGTTCAAGGATTAGAAATCGAAACTAGGGTTTGAAGCATGGGTCTGTCAAAATCGGTGAGGAGATGATGAAATTCAAGAGGAATCAAGAAGAAGATATAATGGAGGGTATGAGTCTGCTTTGTTGAGAGAGATGATGAACACGAGAAAATGGGATTTGAGGTGAAGAATCAATCAAGAAGAACAAGTTAGAGATGGGTGTTTCTGATGACATCTAGGGTTTGAAATGGGGGATTTGAAATTCGACAATGAAAGAAGAGATTAGCGAGGAGTGATGGTGATTTTAGGTTGATATCATAACAAGGAAACTTGGGTTTAACTTGAATTGGATGGAAGACATGAGCAGATTCAAGTTTCATATCTAGTGAAGAAGTAGGAATTGAATTGAATTGCAGTTGCAGTCCTGGTGTTGTTATGAGTTCTTTAGCTGGTGCTTTTAGTTGCACTGAATGAGATGAAAAGGGTGGTGGATTGGCTAAGCTGTTGTGTTGGCTAGGCAGTATGAAGCTTCAGGTGTGTGCTGTGACAGTGAGACATGAGGTGAGTAACTAAGCAATGCAATGGAACTGAAGTGCTTGTGGATTCAAAGGGCTGCTGGTAGAGTTGGAATGGCAGTGAGAAGGAGAAGCAAATGTGAGAAGCAGGGGCTAGGAAGAGTGGATGGAATCGGTGATGGATTACAGATGAGTATGAAGATAGGAGCTGATGATTGCATAGCTGAGCAACTACTGGTGTTGGAGTTGAGCTGCAAGAATGTGAGAATTAGTTGTGCAGCTTATTTACGAAACTGCAATGGAAGCATTGTTGGTGGTCGATAAAGAACAACAAGAAGCAGATGGTTTAGCTGGTGGTTATGAATGGTTGCACTGCAGGGGATCAGGTCAGGGAGATGAAAGCGCTGCTGCTATCATGCTGGGAGAAGTGAACTGAGGTGCAAATATTGCAATTTGGTGTTGATGTGCAGCTATAGATGCAAGCAATTGCAGGTTGTCCAGTGGTTCTTTAGAGTGGCGAGGAAATAGTGAGGCCATGGAAGATTAACAGGAGCTGCCAAGGGTATATTGGTGTTGTGATCTTGCTTGCTTTGAGCATGGCGGGTGCATTAACTAGAGATGAAATGGTGATTCAAGGAGATGGCTCAGTTTTGTGATGGTCTTGGTATGGCCGGGAGTGTGAATTTGGTGGTGCACAAGAAGCGCGGTAAATGGTGTTGGCGTGGCTCGGATTTGGTCAAGACCAGGCTCCAAACATCAGATTGCTGCCAAGGCAGCTAGTGATGAAAGCTGGTTGTGGAAGTGAGTTGCAGGCAGTGATAGAATGGGGTGCAAGATATTGGCTGAAATGATGGCAGGAAGAATGTGGCAGGGATGTGCTGGTGGTGTTGGAATTGGTAGAAGATAGGAAGCAAGGAAAGAGTGATGAAAAGGGTACGGGTTGGTTTTGGTGAAATTGGTATTGGCAGTGGGAGGAATTGGAGAGAATGGAAGAGCTTTGATGGTTGCGATTATGCACTGACCAAGATGGTAGCTAAGGAGATAGTGAAGCACCATCTTGGTGCAAACAAAACTATGGCACGTGCAATATGGCCAGGCTATGCCAGTTAGACCACGACTCATCTTAACTTAGCCTCGACTCGAGACTTGGCTACCTGACTCGGGTGAGCCTTGACTCAGTTTGACTTCGGTGATCGACCTTGAGTTGACTCGACCGATCCGACCCGTTGACCGGTGGCCAAGGCGGACTTTGCCGGTCACTGAGATAGTTTTCCGGCCGACTTTTCCGGCCAAGTTCCGGCCACAATCGATTTTCCGTCGACCGTTTTTGGGAGAATTTTCTACATGGGTTTTTCTCACATATGGGCTTGGTGGACCACTTGGAGATGGACTTTGAGAAGACCTAATATTGGAAGGAGTATCCTTTATGGAAATTGGAGAAACATATAAAGAGAAGACTTTTATTATATCTTGGATTAATCTTTTTGCTTCTACTTTGTTCTAGGGTTTAGAAACATGAGACTTCTCTTTCTTCTTGTTATGAACTCCATGAATATGAGCTAGAGTTTTATTATTGGTTATGGAATAAGTTGGATTTCCAAACATGAGTTTTTGTGCAATAAATTAGTTTTCTCTCATATTATCATTTATGATTCACCATGAATATTGTTACATGATTTGAATGCTTGTTAGTCGAGTCGCGAATCGATTGAGTTTGTTTTCATCTCTCTTGCTAGATTAGGGTTATTATACGCAAAAGTGATAATTCCGGATTGCAAGTAGCATAAGTATGATTATAGTTTGTAGTGATATATTCTTATGATCATATGTGAACCATAACCTTTGTTAAATCGGATTAGTGCGCTTTCCACGTTCGATTGCTTTGATTGGCCTGATTTCATAGAACCTAATGCATCTAGGAATTAAACTTGATTAGTGCTTTTATACGTTAGGTTGTTCCTTTAGGTAGAATTCATATCCGCATCTTTTAATGTGTTTGTTGATGACATGAGGAGATTTGCGGGATATACTTGCGATCAAGGTATTCTAGGGTCTTTGATAAAAGTTGAGATTAAAATATCAATTCTAGTTATTGTGTTGAAAACATGTTTGTGATTGAAAACGAAATCCATGACCAATATCTTCTTATCCTTGATTCAATTTGTTTGCTTATTTCATTTAGTTTATTATAATCACAAAACTACCGGTGTTATTTATAGGGAACCGAAACAATTTGACAACCTAGACCTCTCTGTGGGATCGATCATTTCTTGCCCTTTCTATATTTATATTTTGAGTAGTAAGAAAGTGTAAATTTATTTTTGACGCTTACGACCGCGATCAATAACACATTGATCGATACTGCCTTTGAATTCAACATCATCACTCTCCAGATCTTAAAAGAAGCAAAGATTTCAAAACAAGAGGCTACTCACAACCCAATTGGGATTAAGACTCCGGAAGGAGAACTCAGAGATGCATATGGATACATCGATCTTGAAGTAAAATTGGGCGATGCCTCGACACAAGCAAAGTTCTACATAGTCAGAGAGCATCCGAATTACGACATGATCCTAGGACGCTCTTGGGTACACGACAACAAGACAACACTGGGAGTTTTCCCTCTACCGGTTACAACACCTGAAAGGATCTTTAACAAGCCGTCTGGACCTGAAGGCTATCCGTTGCCGCACCTGCAGCTTGACAATGTGACACAACTTCCTGGAGAGAGCCCATCAGCATACATTAAGAGGTTCCGAGCTCAAGTAAGTCTCATCACGCAAACCTTCTTGCAACCAATCACTCCTCACTCTGATAAGTCCTGGGGACTGGCTCCAACCAACAAACCAACCCCGGCTAAGAGATGTGAATGGGAAGCCGGCCCCTTCAAACGTTTTATCAAGAGCGTAGAGGTTGTCTTGGTCAAAGACGATAAGTCCAAGGTCCGGTATGTCTGCATGCCCAAACCCATTTGGAATTGGAGATCTGGTGACGAAGACGATCGCATTCAAGGTTGGGAGCATGACGGTGAAAATGACCACTCCACCTGACTCACCCACCGAAAGAGAAGATGAACTACACAGTAGCGAGATGTTATCCTAGGCGGATACTGCAATCTCATCAACGCTGATAAACTAGAAGGCATAACAATTCACTCACAATGGCTCAAACCCTACCGAACTTAAGACGTTGTGCTACCACTTTCCAGCGTCCTCCACACTTTAAAACGCTGTGCTATTTCCTCCAGCGTGTTTCCTCTTACAATTTCAAGTCATATTTGTAATTCCTCCAGTAAATGATTGCAATACTTGCATTCATAGTTAGAGTTTTCAATTTTCAGTTTTCGATTTAATTGAAGCGTTATTTCCATCTGAGAACCTCTCTACTCCTAAAAACACAAAGTCCTGAGTCAGCCTAAATCGACCCACTAGAGCAAGGAAGGGAACCCTAAGCAAACATCTCATGGGAAGAAGGAAATAGAATGTGTGCACAAAAAGAAAGTGGTTTGAGCCATATGCCCCAACAAGACCAAAGAGATCTCACGACGGGAGCACATACAGATGCAATCTTAACGAGGGGTTATGACATAAACCTTTATTTAATGGTAAGCAAACGAGAAGAAAAGATCTTGAACTCATTATACTGAGTACAAGAAAGAGGTTCAAAAATTAAGGGAATACACTTGAAAAGAGAAAAAGAAGCAAAGAGGTTTAGCCGTCAAGAAGAATAACCGCGCTTTGCACCATCTGCTGGGTCCTGCTTCAACACCATCACTGCGCCGCTTCTCCCTTGAGCCTCGCCTTCCGCTTCGGATGTTTCCGCAAACAACGTTCTCCGTCCTAACATCATCGGCAAGAACAGATTCCAAGTCTTCCTCAAAGCCCACAGCAACATTAGGGTTTGCGTTGATTTCCTTCGAACACTCAGGTCCGTCTATGTCAGAATTAAGGATTATCACACCGTCCTGGATTGGATAATAACGCCTATCTTCATCCGGAGCCCGTTTATGCTCCACTCTCTGCCTCTTTAACCGCGCTGCAAATCTTTCTGCCCTTGCGCTTACTGGTGCTCGCAACGCTTCCTCATTCCTCTACCGTTCTTCCATGTCGATTGCAGCTGAAAGGGCACATATGAGTCCCCTGGTGATACGCAGGTGCAGAACAGACATCCCCGGTATAGCACGACCAACTTCACGAAGTGGGAGATCAATTTTAGCCATTACCTCCTCGTGCGCATTAGTCTCAGGTTTGTCCACTTCGAAACTCTCTTCTGGAGAAGTTACAGAATAATCATCGCCCGCTGCTTCCATGATAGGTGCAAAGAAAAAAGAAGTTATGGGCACACAAAATATGTGTATCATCATCGATCAATCAGAAGATCGGATGAGTACGGAGTAATACCTGAGATACAAAAGGAACGACTATGTGATGAGAAGAATCCTTAGAATTTTTCTTTATAATCTAGCAAGTCAACAGAATCCTAGGAGAAAAGAAGTCTCTACTTGCCACCTATAAAGGCTACCGATTCAAGATAGCGATCAATGATGCTTATCGGATATATCTGAGGAAAGTTGTCGTGTAACGAAGGGGAGTGCGTCTAGTCCAAGAAATGGGCCAAGCTCTGTCCAGATAGTATGGAGGAAAACCAAAGCGACTCGCCAGATCAAGTCCTGCTCCCTCCACCATCCTAATCAGGACCGACCAGTTCTGGGACAACACCTGACGATGTCGACCTATGCGATAAATGTATATTCACCTTAGCTTGGTCATTTCTGTATACAAACTTGTCACCATCTTATGCCTACCCCACAATAGCGTAACCATTATGCGCTAGGCAGGGGACTTAATGTTGATGGTGGATTTTCACTTAAGGCTAAAATTGTAAAGGCCAAAATTATGTGCTAACATCTTGCAAAGGATAAAGCCATTGATAAGTGATGAATACTTCTTCACTTTACTAATTCACCTAGAATAGAGCATGTGGCAACAATCCCAATGATTCTCGTGAATTAAATACACAAAAATTCATCCGAGTTGGAGCATGTAGCAACAATCCCATATACCTGTGAATTTAAAGCATTATTAATTAATGCATGACCATCCTTGTATTTCTGTACTATTCATCACGGGTGCGCATGACGGCCCGAGTGTTGTTCTCATCAGAGCAACACGAATCTCCAAGCATTAATAATAAAACATGTACGAAATACCCATACAGGCTACAACTCTCGGTGTGTTATACTAGCCCGATTGAGAATATTTTAACCTGAACTGACCATATCAGTCTCAGAAACGATCACGACCATCCAACTTCACCAGCATGATTGGATGGCTTAGATTAAATCCATGACCCCAAGCAGGTATTGGAATATTCACCACCGACCCAACGCGGTCCCCGCATGGTCGGTCTCCCCAAAAGGGTGGCATAGCTTGCCAAACCGTCCAAGCCAAAGCAGTATGGACGAAAAACCCTAAATTACGGTTTGCGACACATTACATGTATCGCAAAACAGTCTCAACCATCCATCTTCGCAGGCATAGATGGAGGGTGTAGATGTAGATTCAAAGGTCCCAGAGCATGTCAACATAAACACTGTGGGCACGCCTACATACCTGACTGATCGGTCATAGTAGGTCGTCTTGATTCGTGCGCCCCAAACTGGGTATGACACACGGCCAGAAAAACTTAATTAGGGTTGTGTCGCGATCACGAGCGTCATTTATTCCCCGCACGAATGAAGGGTCCGGGGAATAGACCAAGCGAGTCAGTAAGTATTAACACAATCACTGTGGGCCCACCTATCTCCACACCCGATCGGCCAAGACCAAACTTGGCTATACACCTTGATTCGCGCGCCCAAGCTAGGCGTGGTTGTAGTTGCAGGAAATCCCACACTACACCCCTCACAATAATCCACACAACTTAGACATTTGAAGATAAATAACACTGATTTTTTTATTGATTATTTCCTTGAATGTTTACAAGGTAAAATAGAAAAGAGCTAAAAAAAATTACAATCACCACAAACTTTCTCTATCCTAATGACTTGTCTAACACTCTGAAAAAGAATCCCCCTCACAACAGACTTATTCGACTCTTTATATAGGGTAGTATACAATGGATGTCAGCTAAGCTGTCCTTTATTTTCGGGAACGACTTGTGAAATATCGCAAGTGTACAAGTATACAATCTCGCAACTCTCCTAAACTTCGCTAGATCTTCACATTTTTCTCATGTTTTGGCTGTCGTCATTCATTGCGTCATCTATATTACTCTTCTGCGACCCCCTCGCAATGCTGTTGTTTATTGATCCCGCGAAGTATTGATGTCGGATATTCTGATCCTACATCTTTCCTCTTCTCATGTCTTCTCTACGAAGAAGAGAATGTCATGAGAACCAATATTTTGAAACGCCGCAACTGTTCATCTTTATCTCATTACAATCCCGTACTTTTACATGGAATTTATTACACATGTTTCTTCTTCCACTCTTTTCTTGACACGTCTCTTTCAACCGTTTTTTCTTGACCATTCACGTCCCATCTCGCATTAAATGCATTTGTTTTCTCGAGAAATCTTCTCTCTATATATAGTTTTCTCACCCTTCTCTTCTTCTCTTTTACCTTCCCTCTGCAACTTTTCTTCAACTCTCTTCCTTCGCAATTTGCGTTTCTGCTACTGTAAATCTTCCTTTTCTTCTTTCTCTTGATCTTCAATTCTCTAATCATTCCCATATTCTAAGAATGGCTCCTTCTGGTCGTAAATATGAAACCCTTTTAGATGAAACTCAAAAGAAATTACAAGATAAGGGTTTCACCTTATCTACTATTCCCAATCAAGAATCTTCATCTATTTTTTCTGCAAAGTTGTTTACTGATCATCAGTGTGATGATCAGAAAATCATAATCTCGCTAGGTCAAATCCTCGTAGGTCTTCCCATTCCTCTGTACGATCCCGAACTGCCCTTGTTCTATGAAATTCTTGCTCATGAGAAATTCTCGCAAGTTATTTATCAATTAAGTGGTGATTGCATCCGTCTAATGCTTGAATTCGCCAACCGCGGCGCTGGTAAGGGATCTTTATATCCTGATAGTGTTAAAGATCCTAACTTCGCAAGATTAGAGATAGCCATTGAAAAGTACTTCGTAGAAAACTTTTTTGAAAATTATCAAGTAATAAACATGAAAAATGATAAATCTCGCTGGGGTGCCCGATTGAAAAGAAAAGAGAACGTTTCCGACGATAAGATATTCATGCTAGATATTGACTGGCATTCTGGCAAGAACGATGTTCCTCGCTACTCTAAAGATGATAGATGGTCTGTCTTTCCACTATTTTTGAGTGGACCTTACATATCAGGTTCCCATGTACTCCCTGCGAATCTCGCAAACTACCATCCTTGGGTATTTAATTGGCCCGAGAAAGCAAAAGAGGTATACTTCCTAACTTTTACCTATTTTACAATCTGTATTTCCTCTTATACCTAATCTTGCAAATTTTTTCAGATTATTAAATTGAGAAGGAGCTACAAAAGAAATCCAAAGGCGAGTACTCTGGCGACACTTCGTTCAATCACGGATGAAGTAAGAAATATTTTTCCTTATTATTTTTTAACAATATTGTTGCCTATGTTTCTTATCTTCATTCGTGTGCGAAGGTTGGCGTTGAAGAGAATGATATTTCTGAAGCTGCGAAGGTTAAAGGCAAGAATAAAATCACTCTTCGCAAGGATAAATCTTCTGCTCCATCTTCTAAAAAACGGAAAATCCATCCCACTTCTCACTCTAATTCCAAACCAGCGAGAACTCTGATGAAGATAATAATGAGGAATGGGAGATGATTCTATGCAAGGAATGGGAGATGATTGTTTTTCTGCTACTTGCGAAGCTCTCGCAAATATCTGCGACGCCCCTCTGCTAGTGGATAATGATTATTTTCGTGGAGTTTCCCGGACAATAACTCCCAGTTTCTTAAATGCACTCAGTGCCTTGGTATGTTCATATTTCTTTATTTCTTTGTGATTTCGATTATAAACCTTATCTTAACAATTCATTTATTTTCCTTTATAGTCTGGGAGAGCTTCTTTTGTCGTTGCCTCAGATCTTGAGAAGAGGCGTAACAATCTTGAAAAGAAAAATCTTCAACTTAAGGAGAAGAACAAAGAATTAGAAGTTGAAGTTGCGACATATCGCAAGAAGGATGAAAGTGAGTCCAGCTCTTCACGAAAAAATTCAACGATTGGAAGTTGAGTCTTCTACCCGGGAAGGACAAAATATCTACTCTTCAAAGTGCTAATCAGCAACTTTATGGTATAATACCCTTCTCTTTTCTTCGTTTCTACTTTGTCGTTTATTTTTTCTTTGCTCGACTTATCATTTTCGCAGACATTTATAATCTTTCTGACGAAGCCATCCTTCTCCATTCATTCCTTGAACCTATGGATGATGATGCTCTTCTCGCTCATCTCAATGAATCTTTAAGTAGTTCTTCAGACAAGATTAATTCTCTCTCATTAAATGAACTTCGAACCAAATTTCATCTCTTATAAATTGAACATAGATCTAGTTTAGGTTTATCCAACCGATTTATACGTTTATATCTTAGCTTTAAGAATAATAATATTCTAAGGAAGAAAATTAGTGACCTTATAGATGATAAGGATCGCATTGCTAATCAAGGTGCACAAGCATTAGCGAAATTCCAAAAAACTCTTCTTGAAGTCCAATGAACGAGATGAATCTCTTCGCCAAAATGCCATACTTAATGAGCGAGAAAATCAAATTCGTTCACTTCTTGTCATAAACAATGATGATGAATTCGCTTGGGCTGCGAAGGTTCTAGATAATGCCGAAATAACTTAGGTGTTAGCGTCGGTCTTCATCTTTGAGCATCTTGCCTTGGTTAAAGATATGATTTACGTGAGAGAAGATTGTTTTTGTTCTTCATTACTTTTCCGCTCTTTTTTATGAAACTGCTATTAAGTTGCTAACTCATTGTCATTTGTTCGAGAATGCGAGAAGAGGTTTCAAACTAGAATCAAGGAACTTGAATACGAGAAAGCACAACTTGCAAAAGACTTCTCTCTTCGCAATGACAAATATTCTAAGTCAAGAAGCAACTACAAACTATGTAGCGAATTTCAATAATGATGTCAGTCCGTTTCGCAATCAAACTATTGAAACAGTTTGCAATGACCACAACATTCTTCTTTCTTCATATCCTTGTCTTCTCGATGAAATTCCTGAAAATATGCCTTCCTCAGATGTCTCTGAGGCCTCTTCCTATGCACATGCCAAAAAAATGGTGTTTGGCATGCCAGGTGGCATGCCAAACCATTTGCGCCACTATGGGGAAACCGCTGAGCGATCGAATCCCTAGCGATCGAATCTCTAATGGCATTATTTGCAAGTTAGAGGACCTTAAATGTCTTCTTAGTGTTCAGTACTGCAACATTAGATTGTTAGGGTCGTATGAACTATGCGTTTCCCGCTATCTGATCAGGACCAGCTCATATCATTCCTTTTAACCATGTGCGTGTGCTTGTAATTTGTTATTTTCGTATTTAGTTTGTTTCCTCTTTGTGGCTATTTTCCATCAGATATAGTCCTTCCTTTGAACAGTGGTTTCGTTTTCCTTTCCTGTGTTGGTAACTTGGCACTGTAAACTATGCCTATTGACAACATACTTGCTCACCTCCCAGCATGACCTATTTAAGGATGTACATAAAAGCAAGGCGACCTTATTCAAAGATAAAATGGCTAATTTGAACTGTGTAGATAATTTGCATGAGATTGAGATACACAAGCAAGCTAGTCCCAAGTCCCAACTTTGTGTCTCCAAGAAATTGCAGTTATATTGGTGAAAAAGCCTGCTTTCAACTATCATGTTTTACTTTGAGGGTTTCTTTTGTAACCTACTTACATGTGTTGTTTCTGCATCCATGTTAGTCCAAGTTTTGATTTTGATAAGCAGTGATGGCCGGTTAATATGCAATATTCTTCTTATGCTTGGCTTTCCGAGCTTTTCTCCACTTAACCAATTACTTTGTCTAATTTATTTGTTAGAACTCCTAAATTTGAGCTACTTGTTTTAGGTATGTTTTTGGCTTTTATTTTTTTTTATTTTTTTGTGTTTGATCTTGCACTTGTGTTTGGGATTTGGTCTAGCTTACTACTAAGATACCTTTGTAGTACTTAGTCGACTAAGTACCTTTTCTCCTTTCTGCAAGTCTCAGTTATCTATTCACAATTTCCATGTTACTATGAACAATTTTCGTCTGTTGGTATGTTAATTGCTATATTTGCAGCTGCTGTAAGCTTGCAATCTCTGGTAACGCAATACTTTGTTGTCAATTTCTACTATGAGTATCATCTTCTTACTCATTTTATTCTCACTTTGCAGGTGCTGGTGAATGCTACAAAGTGATTTAAAGAATGCAACACTTGCAAGATTGAGTGGAATTCACAGAAACCTTGGGGTTGTCAAGTCTGTCGTTGAGGAAAGCAGGCCATTTTTATTAACTTCAACTGTACTAGTCTAATTTTTGTAAATAGTAATCACATACTTTATTGAACCCTATCAAGAAATAAAAGACATATAAATTGGGGAAATTATAGTGTATCTTTTCATGATTTATTTCTCTCTTCGTGAAACTCTTTTCTAATTTGGAGATGATTTTGTGGTCTACAGAAATACCAACTGAACACTAGATTTTAAAGCACATTTCAGTTTTGGTATGGCTGTTAATTTTGAAAGACGAACACAAATGTAAAAATCTGAATTTGGTCATAAATTTCACAACAAAAGGTCAATATAAACAGAAATTAGAACAGATTAACAGGCCTATACAGTTGCTGGCTGATCTAAAAGATTTGAACATGAAGTAGGCGCGTCGTCTTCAGAACTCGAACCCGTTGTGTCATGCTGCTCGCCACTGCAGTTGCCATAATGCAGAGATTTTCTGAAGTTCTTCAAATAAACTGCTTTCATTTTCTTTTTGTAAGTTACTGAGAGACGACTTGTCACCTCCTTTAGTTTTTTCTGCAATTGAGCTAAAATACCAGGCAATACAGATTTTGCATCTTTCCGTAATGCATCTACCACACCCAGCCAGGATTCACCGTACAATCGTTTAATGCATCCTAGATGCAGCACTTTAAAGTGATCCTCGAGACGTATACTTTCTGGGTTGATTGTATTCTCCACAATCTTCTGTAACAATTCCTCGACACGCTCAACAGTACCTTTAACCAACTCAAATTGCCTATCGCGTTCGCATATGTCGTCTTCGCATTTAAACAGGTTCTTTTCATAAACATTTTTCTCGAAATGGTATGCATCACCTGCTGGAGTACTCTCTACAGACACCAAAGTATCATTCAATACTGCAACACCAAGTTCCGTCCTCCCAGTAGCTAAATTTCTCTCAGTTGAAAGCTGATAACTTGGATTATCAATTTCACAATGTTCCTCAAATTTCCTCCTTTTTGATGCTGGAGCCTCACAATCTGCCTCCCTTTCATCCTTTTGGGGCTCTTGATGCACTTTACCCTCATTCACTGTACTCCAAAAGACGGTACCATATTTCAGCAAATCTCTAACGATTTTTTTGCAATTCAGCTCTTGAAATTCTTTCTACACTGTAAAGATAAAGACACTTTAAATATTTCTTGTACTCATCAGGATTTCTAAACTTCTCCTTGCTGATTTCCTCAAAGAATTTGTAGTCTTTATGATTATAATCACCTTCTTCATGTAAAGGCAACGCCTTTTTGGATTCTGCTGCTTGAAGAACCCTTTTTTTATATTTCAATTTTACCCGATTCTGGTCCGCGCCATCTTCTTCTTCTTCTTCAATTGGCAAGAATAATATGTTAAACCCCAGAATAAGGTTTGAATGACCTCTGAAGATTTGTTTGATCCTTGTTGCTACGAACTCCAAATTGGTGGTGTCGTAAGGCGGCAAGGACTTGAAATCTTTCATTACTTGAAGGAATTCGTTGTATTTGGGTGTTTTTTGCACAGCCTTTATGTAAGCAAGACAATCTTCTTCTCTGGGTCTCTTCATCTTCATCTTTGATTAATCAAAAATTGAACCAAACCTTGATAATTGATGATCACAGACAGAACCTTTGTTAAGAGAGACGGGAAGAGAAATAGAAACCGTAGTCGAGACAGAAAATAGATTACTCTGAAAGGGGTAGTAGTATGAATCAGTATATATTGAAAATTTTAGGGTTTTGAAGTTCGATTCAGAAATGGGTTTCTAAATATAGGCCTTAAATGAGTTTCCTTTTCGCGCAATTTCTGAGGTTTCTTGGTAATCAAATTTTTCCAATTTGTGATAAAAACAGAGGCGTCTATTTTGCTTGGGGCGCACCTGGAATTATTCAAAGGCGTCCTAAAATAGGTTGACACCTGGTCAATTGGTTAGTTATTTACGGAATTTTGGAATACAATTTAGAAGTTACTTTTCCGCTTAACGAAGAGGTTAGATGTTGTTTTCGAGATAGCCTTTAGAATGAAACCTATTAGGCCTCTTCCTATGCACATGTCAAAAAAATGGTGTTTGGCATGCCAGGTGGCATGCCAAACCATTTGCGCCATTATGGAGAAACCGCTGAGCGATCGAATTCCTAGCGAGCGACTTTATCGCTCGATAATAATAATAACGCTGGCGATACAATGGTTATCGCCAAGTAGTTATTCTGCAACGGCTAGTTCCCCTATGGTTCCTATATATACGTCATTTTACCTCGACGAAGAAAACTCACACCGCTTCTAAAGATATTACTCCTTTATTCTCAATTTTAAGCTTCACAATGTCGAGATCCAATGAAGAAAGGGATATTATTATGAATAGGTTCAGGTTACAACAAGAAAGTTATCGTATGAGGTTGCAAGAAATTGACGAAGAGGAAGTTGAAGATGAGAATCTAATCGAAACTATGATGCTTGTACATACGGGTCAAATACCAAGAGTTCCAGAGCCCAAAGAAGTATTATCAAGAAGATATACGTATCGAGGGAGGGAATTTTACCATCAGAAGCTCATGCACGATTATTTTCTTCCCAATTGTGTGTACTCTGATCGAGATTTTCAAGGTCGATTCCGCATGCCTCGTCATCTGGTGAAAAAGATTATTGAAGAGCTTTGTCGAGTGGAACCTCAATTCAATTATCAGTTTGATGCACTGAATATTAGAGGTCATAGTCCCGAACAAAAAGTTACTTCGGCTTTAAGGATTCTAGGTTATGGCACTCCAGTGGATGCGAATGATGAGTACCTTCGTATGGGTAAAACAACTTCTTACACTTACCTTTCATTGTTCTGTGAAGTAATGATTAATCATTTTGGTCCAACATATTTACGAAAACCAACCGACGAAGATGTTAGACAAATATTAAGGGAGAATGAGGAAAGGGGATTCCAGGAATGCTAGGTAGTCTCGATTGTATGCATTGGGTATGGCATGGATGCCATGTTTATTGGGTTGGTCAATATAAAGGTCATTATCAAAACCAACGGTTATCCTAGAAGCTGCTGCTTCTTACGATTTATTGGATATGGCACGCTTTTTTTGGTCTTAGGGTTCACAAAATGATATTAATGTTTTGCACAACTCGCCTCTGTTTGAAGATTTGAAGTATGGAATTTCTCCATCTGTCCGTTTCATGATCAACGGCCATAAGTACACTCATGGATATTATCTTGCGGATGGTACCTACCCAAAATGGTCCACCTTGGTTCAATGCTACCGTCGACCTCCTGTTGGTGCATTGGGCCGTTCATATCGATATTTTAACGATGCCCAAATGGCACTCGAGGAAGGATGTGGAACGCGCTTTTGGAATTTTGAAGAGGAAGTTCACTATCATTTGTGGCCCATATCGTGGGTTGAGTCCTCGTGAAATGCACAAGACTATGCTCACTTGCATAATTATTCATAACATGGTAATTTAGGAAACCAGACGTGATTCAGATTGGATTAACAATGATGATGAAGATTTGAGGCTGGGAGATTCGACCCGAAAGAGGCCTCCTGCAAGGAATTATGGTCAAATGACTAACTACATTCGAAACCGTAATTTGTATGACCGGTTAAGAGATGATCCGAGATTGAATCTTTGAGCATAGCATGGAAAATGATTTTATGTATTTTTCTTAATGTTTTAGCTTGATTTAAGTTATGTTATGTATTGTTATTTTTCTAACTAATAAGCTTCAACATTTCATTTCAAACTAATATTAATTGGAATGCATAACAACATATCAAATTAAAACTTAAACTGCTACATTAAACTAGTACTAAACTAGTACATTAATCATTTAGAGGAATTATTTCATCAAACTCATCATCAGTTCCATCATCTTCTTCATCACGGTTGTTAGTAAATCCGACTTGCTTATTCAATCTGTGCTTGAATCTGTCAAATTCGATTTGCCATACATCAGTTGTTGGGCGTTCATAATTGAGGTGTTAGCCTGAAGAATGTTATGCTTGTCATATTCAAACTGGAATTTTTCTTGAGAAAGACGACTTTTCTTACTCTCCCGGTTTTGAATTTTCCTTTGAATGGATCTTTCCTTCGTGATGGTCTTTTGATAATCCATAAACTCTGCCATGTTAAATCCTACGGAACTCCCTCCTTCTTAAGCTAATTTTCTAGCGATTTTACTGATTCCTCCTGGAAGTTTTCCCTTATTATTACCATCAACATAATTATTGAAAACTACGTTGGAATTTGAGCTTGTAGGGGTATCTCGGTGAAGAATTTGATGGACCTTGTGAAAATGGTGAAGAATTTGGTGTTGAGGGAGAAGAATTATATGGTGACTTTTCAGGTGCTATTTGATTCTTTTCTAAGTAATCGGGATTATATTTGTTCAAACCCTTCAAAATATGATAACAACTTTCGAAAGCAAACTGTTTACCATGTTTTCGTTGCCAATCTGTACGAACCTCTCTTTCAAAATCAACATCAGTCGACCACTTTGTCCTTTCCTTTTCTCTTGGCTTGCATTATCAATGCAACATAAGCGGCTACTTCCCGGTTGATTACAATGAAGTGTTCTGACAATCCTTTTGCATCACGACCATTGATGTTCATGGTTTTTTCTTCATATTTTTGAAATATATTATCCCACATGGTGTTACCATGTTGGTGTGCACCACCGATACAATCTTGGGTAAAAAAAACATAATTACGACAAATACATTCATCTTCTATCATGGTGTATTTTGCACCACGGATTCGATTCTTCTCACCTTTTCCTTGGGTTTGTGCTTGTGAATCCATTTTACAAGAAAATATAATTTTAGAGGAGTTGTGATAGTTTTAGATTTGAAAAAGATTGAGAAATAAAGAAATTATAGAGAGATTTAGAATTTTTGGTGTGAGTTGATATGAGTTTGAAATCAGGTATTTATAGAGGGGGGAAATTGTGGCCGTTAGATGAAGATCTGGTCAGCGATTATCATAGTATCGAGCGATAGCTTGACTGTCGCTGTCGAGTGAATGACCATCAAACTATTCTTTGACCATCGAGCGACCGAGACTCTATCGCCATTTGAAACTCTGGCGTGTATGCCTATATGCCAGGAAAAACATATTGGCATATGAGTTTGGCAGTTTGGCATACCCATAGTGGGTGCATATATGCCAAATACCATGTTTTGGCATGTGCATAGGAAGAGGCCTGATAGTGATGCAAGCGAAGAAGAGGAGTCTGATAAAGAATCTGATGAAGGAGAAGAATAAGTTGAAAGATTGTTCCATTTTCCTTTTTCTCTTCTTGTGATACTTGTACATTTATCCTTCTAACCTTCCATTTTTGTAATCTCTTACTGTAAATCTATCATATGAAAATAAATAACAAGTTTTTACTCTAATCATTCTCATACTTGCCTCTGTTATTTATTTTCACATGAGAGAAATTAAGTCGATAATCTTTAAGTAATGATACTTCTTAATTTCGCAATCATTTGTTGCTAATTCTCCACAAATAAATGAAGAAATATAGTCGTATTCGCTAGCTTATTTGCTTACTCAATTTCTTGTGTTATCTTATCTTCATTTATGTTGAAATTCATCATTGCGACAAGATCGCAGGACATCTTTACATTTTCATGTAATGACCCATTGATCTTGTCTTATCATTGTTTTTGTGTGGTCTTATTTTGCCTTCCTAGTTAAAGGTCTTATTTTGCCACCCCTCATTTTGCGTCAATATGACAGGCCTAAATAATCTTGTGAACATAAAGCCCCATGACATTGCCGTCTTGCGACAAAATCGCGGGACGTCGTTACACTTTCATGTAACGACCCATTGATCTTGTCTTATCATTTCTTTAGTATTATTGCCTCTCCAGGATGCTTTTGTTGCGACAATATGACAGGTCTAAAAATTCTCGCGAACTTGAAGCCCCATGACATTGCCGTCTTACCATTGATCTCGTCTTACCCTCGCGTTAGTATTATTGCCTCTTCGGGATCATCGAACAAATATGACAAGCCTAAATTTTCTTGCGAAAATAGAGCCTCATGACATTTGCGTCTTTTGACACTTATCGGCTCCCTAATGGAGGGTGCCGCCCTTATCATCTCCCCTGGTTGCCCCTTCAAGGAGGCGACATCGACCATACAAGACTAGCTCCTCCCATCCGGTCTTAACAACAACCAGATTGTTTTCGCAGCCTCTTATCCCTTATACCTATAGGGTTTATGGTTACGAGACTGCACCTAAGTGGAGTTTTCTTGGCAGAAAGCATGTGCCAAGACTTTCCAAGAATGGCCGAGACACTTCAAATGCCCTGGGCACTCTTGGCTCAACCGTGTACCTCGCGCCTTGGTCATACACTCGACTCCTTGGAAGAGACCTCGGTCGTCCAACTGTGGTATAACCTAATATATATAGTTGGAAATCTAAGATATCTCCCCCGGATATGCTTTCATAGGCCCCAAATCTTCATGACCCAGGTTCCAGGGGCGGTGTAACCTTTTCCCTGAGCCATGTCAAGATATGCCCCCTTATATGACGTACTTTATGAAATATCATTCGCGAACTAGGGTGTACGCCATAAAGGTTCGTCCCATTCACTCACTCATTCATTTCATCAATTTTGTAATCATTCATTGCTTTTTGATTATTTCTTCTCATCTTCTTTGCAAAATTATCACATAGTCTTGCCTCATTTTCGAGATCTCATTTGTAACTATTTAACCAAACTTTCATCATATTCACATATCGCGAGTTTTTCGCGCGCTCCTTCTTCGATCATCATGACACTTATTTTATTTTATTTATTTTTTTTTTTTTTACATGACTCTAAAATCAATTATTTATTTCTTACACCTCTTACTCTTGTTGCTTTCTGTTTCTTCATTCATGTTTCCAAATATTTCCTTCCCTTTTGCGAGACCATCACAATTTTCAATTGTCTTCAAGCATTGATTTCGCAATATATCTTCATCTCTCACTTCTATTGTGTCCACCATCATCCTTTCTCTTCTTTGTTCTTCTTTGATATTCATTTTCCAATTCTTCTGTTGAACAGCCCTTTCCTCGCAAGACTCCACATCGACTTCATAGCATTTTTGTCCCTTAGCCCAATCCCCTTTTATAACTCCAACACCACTGGGATGTGGAAATTTGATGCTATGGTGGTAAGTTGATGCTACACCCAAGATCTCATGTAACTGTGGTCGCCCAATTAATGCATTATAAGGGATTCCACATCGACTATGCAAAACAAGATTTGAGTTGATAATCCATTTAATGGTATTCGCATGCGAGCTTCTCCTTTAGGTTTATTAAAGTACCATTAAAACCATAAATCTTATATGTTGAAGGTATCAAATTTTCATCTTTGCCCCCATAGTCTTGTAGGTGTGGTAAAAAATGATGTTCTGAGCTTAGGTATCAATTAAGATTCTATTTATTGCCCATGAATTTTCGCAACATCACTTTCATCATCAACGGGTTTTGGATTAATTTCTAATCTTATCACTAATGGACTCATCATGCAACTCGCCACCTTCGCCAGGTACTTCTTGCGGTAAAAGAAATAATCTGCGCTTGCCATTCTTTCAGGTGGCGATGACTTCGCGATATTCATTACTTCTCTATTGTCAACATCTCTTGCGAAAACTCTACTGAGAACAATATCATGAAAATCTTCAATTGTCCTGTACGAATGTACGATAGAGTTGCAGAACAAGTTTTTGGCCTTCGTTCCAACTTCTACTACACATGTCTCTTTCCCTCACTACACCATTTTAAAGGATTAGCAACTCAGATTAATAACGACACTAGTGCCGTTGCAAATTTTCTGTTGCTAATTCCCGTTGCTAATTTTTTGCAACGGCAAATTGTTGTTGCTAATTTGTGACCTCGAAGTGTCTGTTGCAGTAAAGAATCGCAAGGTGTTTATGCGTGCGAGTCGTTTGCGTGCCAAGTAACACTAGTTTGTTATATTTCCGACCAAGTCAACTTAAACTATTTTGGGCATGGACATTATTCCACCCCTTTTAGTACTTAACTCATTATATCTTCTATCACCCCCATTCACAAACCCTTATCTTCTTCTCCTCTCTCTCGCTCAACATATTCCTCCCGGAAAACCCGGACCCTCCTCAAAGCCTAGCCGTCTACAAAATCCAATAAACCTAATTTCTAATCCCAATGATCTATCATAGGTTGTCTTCGAACTCTATTAATCAAGACTCACAATCTCACCTGTCACTATTTATCATCACAATCGTGAAAACCCTAACTTTCTCCCTTGAAAATCATGTATAAACCTTGATTTTTCCCATTTCTCACATTTCACTACTATCATTCTCTGAATTTTTAGCATTAATATCTATTTTTAGAGATCTACTTCACTTCGATTAACTGTTTTTTCTTTGATTATTGTTTTGATGTTCTTACAAGGTGAGAAGAAAAAAAACCCTTCACTTTTCAAATCTAGGTTTTAAAAAATTTGTTTATTTTGAAGATTTTGATATTTTTGGGGATTTAATGCATTCGTGGTATTCGAACTGCTTGATTTTTTTGAAGCATCAGTTGCTGATTTTTGTTCCGATCCTTGAATTTTTTGATTTCTTTCTTCTTTATAAAGATGGAGTAAGTTTTATGTAATATTTTTTTTGGTTATAAACTTAATACATATTCTACTTTTTCAGATCTAGGGTACCATTACGGCATTACTGCTTCTCAATCTCAGGTGATTCAATGTCCCCATATATTCTGAGCTGAAGATTTAGATAGTTTCCAGTCTTTTTATTGATTTTTCTACATTTCTTTGATCTGTGTTGGAGTGGGTTCATTTTTTGTAGGGCAATTATTTCGACGCTTGAATCTGGTCCTTTGGAAATTACTTTTGAAACTCAAGTTATTATCATATTGTCTAATTTTATCACCTTTCAGTGTATATCTTTGTTGACCAAATATGAGTTTTTATTTAGTTTTTAGATTGGTGAGAATCTTAGAAAGTTGAGATTGGTGAGAATCTTAGATTATCTGCATGATATAGTATTTAGATTGGTGAGAATTCTAGATTGTTGAGATACATTAAGGAGCAGCTTGTCTTCCCTTATGTTTTTCATTCTTGAATACCATAGTACCTCCGTTATATTTTGTGTCTTGCTTATCCGGGTGGCATTAATGTTTTGACATTGATATGACTTTATATAATTAAAAAAGTATCATATGCTTGTTTTGGGTTTCCTTTTCAGGGATAAGATTTCTATGAAATTACAAGTATGTACCTTAGGATTGGTTGATTTTGACATTCCTTTCTACCAACTGGTCATATGTCGTGTTATCATTTCTTTATAAAATGATGGATTGGGTTATCAAAATATGACCTCAGAGTTACGATTTTACCTAGGGGTTCTTTTGCGATTGTCGTAATTGAGAAATTGTTGAGCATGTTTGGAGTTATTTGCCGTGTTTGCGACAAAATGATATGTTTGTGTAAGTCTATGAGAGGGTTGAGGTCTGCCTTAAATGGAGAGCTCCCGATTTTGGCGTGTAGTTAATATTGGTAATTTTGTATGAAACTCCTTCACTTGTAGTATCTTCATGTAAAGTATCATTCTTGCAAGTGTCCTTGTATCAATTGTTGATTGATTTCTGAATTTCAAGTAAGGCATGATGGTCTTGTTTATTGTATAATCAATTTTCGTAGATTATTTTATCTCTTTTTACGATAGTTAAGTATCATATGTATTGGAAGAGGCTTGTCCGAGGTGAAATAGATTTCCTTTAAGAGGTACTTGATTGTATGCGTTCATTAAACAATTTTATTTTAACCCACATTTAATTTTAAATCATCTTATATAATTTGAATGGGTGCACCCGTGAAACAAACGATTGTATTGATATATGGATATTATGCTTATAGGAAGCATTTTCCTTTCACGATGATTACACTCACGGAACCATTGCAAAAAGATTCTTCAATCAGGAGGCAAGCAAGGAAGCATGTTTGGTAGGTTCACTCTACATGTCTTCTTCTTTTATCATGAGTAGTTAAATAATATTTATGTGGTAATGTATGGTATTCAATCATCCGATCTAAAACTTACCGGGTTTCTCTTTCCAACTCTTGACAAGATTAAGCGACTTACGTATGAAAAGCATCCAATGTTAAAGTTTGCCTGGACAAATGGAAGAGATTGATACCTGTAGTAATCACTTGGCTTTGAATTTCTTATGCATTCAAGTTGTATACACTAACAAGGTGAGTTGTACTAATACCGACATTGCGGTGGTTTGATTTGCCCAGGTCAATGTTGCCAACCTCCCACCGCTATGGTTCATTTTTTCATGCGATTACTCATATCCTTCTCTTATGTGATAGTGAATGAATGGGAAAAGCGAAGATGTGAAGCTCCTCCACAGAGGAGTTGAAATCAAGGAAATTAGATGGCCTTCAGCGGATCATGTGTGGAGACACATGGGTGAGGAAACAGTGCTATTTCTCTCTCTCCCTCCCTCCCTCTCCCTCATCTCCTCCCCGTTTCCTAAGCTAAGATATACCTCCCTGTCTAACCTTGTTCACGGGTTATTTTAGGTGGGCGTTTATTGACTTCAGCACGGGACATTTCACTTGGGGTCCTTATGTTGTTGGTGGAGAAGTTGTTCGCACAAGAGCATAGTTCACCAAATGTGACGAAACCGTTAGTCTAGAAAGGTGTAATACAATCAAACTTGCTTCTTATCTCTAAGTGTTACGCATTTCAATGTTTAATTGCCATGTATCTTGCTGGTTAGTATCTCATTGCGGCTTGCGATGATGTTATGGTGTTTCATAACATGTTTGGCACCCATAAAGCAGTTTTCTATGTACATCTGTCTTTGGTAGTGCCAACAAGTATGCTTGAGTTTGTTCTTTAGTAGTGGCCAATGGGGATTTCCTTCTTTTGGAAAGTTATCTCTTGTGGTGGTGTCTTAGTTTTTGTTTTGGTAAATGTGTAGGCATTTATAAGTTGAATTTAGGGTATGTTTTAAGCATTTTGGTAAATCTTGAACACTTCCCAATGCATTTGCATTTTTCTCGCTTGGACTAGTTTTAAGCATGAGTATGTTTTAAGCATTTTGTGAAGATTTACATAAAGATGACTTAGGCTCTTAGTCGCTACCATAATATGCTTCCACTTGTTTTAGAGTTTGAATTTGTAATCTTGTTTTACAGGCATGCGGATACATTGGTCTTTGATGTCCTAAAACTCGAGTGGTCGCAGTTGTGGCATCATCTCCATCTTCAGTAACTTCCACCAAAGTGAGTTTGGTGACTATGTGGAACATTATATAGAGCTCAAGTATTTTTTCAAATTAAACATTTCTTTGTCATGATCACTCATTGTTAAGACTTTGTGTCATGTACTAGAATATGAAGAACAATTATTAATATTGGTTTTGAAATCTTAAGTAAATTGTTTTGATTTTTTCGCGACGGTGTAAGTTTTAGACTATTGAAGTAATGATAATTTTTTTGCTATATGTATCACTTTTGTGTTCGGTTGATAGAGATGTTTAGTCAATACGGGGAACCCAGGTAACTACAAAGTGGGGTAAATGTGGGGAATGGATTTTGACAGTCACTGAAGACATTCGACCTTTTTTTCTTGCAAAAACTTAGCTGACATCGATGTTGCATTCATAAATTAAACCGAAGGAACCAATAAGTGGGCAGTAACCATAGTTAGGGTAGGGGTATTCCGTAATTAGAAACAGCCTTTAAGAACGGCGGACCTTGGTTGCGACAAACAAATTCACAACGCAAGACGGACGTTGCGAATCTCCGTTGCTGACCAAGAATCAGAATCTGAGCTTATGCCGTTGGTAAAAAGCTACAACACCGTGTTTTGAAACGTCAACTGCCGTTAAAACCTGAAGGCCGCAACGCCCATTCCGTTCTTTAATTCCTAAAAATGGTGTAGTGCCTTTTGTCGTGATTTACTTGCGTGATTTTCTCGGAGGTGTTGGTAATGGTTGAGTCTTTCTTCACATTTTAAGAATTGGTTTAGCTTCCCTTGATCTATCATTCCGAGGATAATTCTTTTTATATTCCTACAATCATTCGTTAAGTGTCCATGAAAATGGTGATAGGAAACATAATTCATGACTTCACACCGGAGGTGGTTCATTCCATGTTCATGGTGCGGTGTATGTTTTCCATCGTGGATTATAGCTTCCTATATCTTCTCCTCGCTAGCGTTGGTGGTGGCATCTTGATTTCTGGGCCCCATACGACTCTATGACCTCGGGCTGTCCTCTATGATAATTCCGCCTCTCGACCTCCATAAGTCTCTTGTGGATTATGCCTCTGTCTCCATAGGTTTCTTGGTTTGATCAAGCTTTTGAATTTTATTATCTCCTCGGTTGTAGAGAAATTTCTTCTCTTTCAAATTCTTCCCGATCGTGACTCCCATAGCTACCAATTTTTTTTGACCATCATTTGGTATCCTCACTCCTTGTTGACCTTGCGAGGTACTCGCCATAGTGTTATAAATTGGCAACAAACTTGCATTCAGCACTCCCGAACTTGTATTCGCGAAGGTATGATTCCATCTCATTTGCTACACCCTCTAGAGCAATATACTCCTCTTGAAGCTCGCAACTCACCATGGTGATTGTATTCTGACTCTAAAAATTTGAATATACAACAGATTTGTCGCGAACATAGCATTAATGATCGATAAGATGAGATATCTCTCCTCCACTACTACTACCCATTTTCATACACATTGTCTTCCATCTCATAGTTAGATGCTTCAAAAATTTCACCAACCCTTTGTTTTAACCGAAATACATCTTGATACCCGGTCGCGAGGGAATTATTACTTATATATGCCCTAAAATATAGGGCCTAAGTGATTGAAAGATGTTATTGTATTTTTAGGCAGCCCTTCAAACCATTTCAAAGCTTTCTTCATACTTGATGCAAAATATTTGCACAATATAGCATCATGATTCTCCTATTTTAGCATACATCTCATATAAGCTTTGATATGTCAGATCGCATAAGTTGTTCCATCGAAAATGCCGCTAATGTCGGTAAATCGCAATTTCCGTGGCATTCTTTTAATTGTATCTTCAGTGAATGGAGTTTTCGCAGCCTTCTTCTATTGCTTCGTCCAACCTGCTCTTTCCTCCTCCCCTTTAATGCTCATCATTCCTCTCATTTCGCCAGCTTCCAAAATTTTCTCATTTACATCGACTCAATTCACCGGTCTTTTAGTTCTCGCTTTCTCTTCGCCTCGCGTTCATGTCTACTTTGACTTTCTTGTTCATCATTCTCTTCGTATCTCTCGTATCTTCTCCTTCATTTCTTCGCACTGCGCACACCATTATATCTATCGATTTATCTTCTTTGGTGCCTATCAACCTCCTTTGTGCTCTTTCATATTCTTCATTAATATTATCATTGTTGCGATTTTGTTCGCCTTCTTTCTCGATTATCATGATTATTCCGCGAATTGCCTCTTCTAACTCTTGTTCTTCCATTTCGCTCCCAATCTTTCTCTCTCGCTAGACATGCTTGTTCAATATAATGTCTTTCAATTTCATCCTCAATCTCTTTTTGCCTCCTCTCGTTCTCTCTCCCATGCATATCCTTTCTTCCTTCTTTCTGATTTTCTTCATCAACCTGGATTATTTTTCCTCCCGACGCGCCTCATTTCCTTGATTTTCATCATTCTCGCCCATTTTGAAGAGTCTCGGACGTGGAATATATAGCGATCTTCCATCATTTCTCCTCTCGCAATGCTCCCCGCACCGGATTTTGCGCTTCTCCTTGGTTTTCTTCATCAACAGCTTCGTAGGTGAATTTCTCCTTCTTTCCTCTCTCTAACTGATCTTGAGCTTGATCTTGTAGTGCTTCTCGACCTTCGATTTGTAATCTCATGTTTTCCATCCTCAATTCATGATTCTGTTTTGTTAAATTTGCACGTTCCTCTTCCTATAATCGTCTTTCTTCATGTATTGTTTGTCTAACGCTCTCTAATGCTGCGATCTCTTCATTTCCATGAATTATCTCTCCAATCTCTCTCTCGGTCTCTCCCCTCTTGTCCATTGTTTACCAATTGTTGTTCTTCTTCCCTTCATCCACAGTAGTCTGATCTCCAAGTATGCACGCTACTCCATCATAATCCACAGCTTCTATCCACTTTGGTTGAATTGGTGATTGAATTTGATTTTCTTCATCATTCCTTATGTTCCTTCTGAGGATTCTCCCCATTTCATTTCTCCTCATAAGTCTCCTACTTCTCTAACATTGTTGGTTTCTCGTGATGCATTTCTCCTTCTAACCATTTCTTAATTTTGGCAAAGTGCTGAAAATTATATCAAATTCCTTCTCTACCACTCCAAATTCTTTCAAATCACGACGTCAATCCTTACTCAAACAATTTTTAGCGCCAATATGTAGTTGCGTGAAATCCCACACTACACCTCACAATAATCAGGATAACTTAGACATTTGAAGATGAATAACACCGATTTTTTATTGATTATTTCCTTGAATGTTTACAAGGTAAAAATAGAAAAGAGCTAAAAAAATTACAATCACCACAAACTTTCTCTCCTAATGACTTGTCTAACACTGAAAAGAATCCCCTCACAATAGGACTTTTATTCGACTTTTATATAGGTAGTATACAATGGATGACAACTAAGTTGTCCTTTATTTTTCGGGGAACGACTTCATGCAAATATCGCAAGTGTACAAGTATACAATCTCGCAACTCTCCTAAACTTCGCTAGATCTTCACATTTTTCTCATGTTTTGGCTGTCGTCATTAATTGCGTCATCTATATTACTCTTTTCGCGACCCCCTCGCAATGCCGTTATTTATTGATCCCGCAACCATTGATGTCGCGATATTCTCGATCCTGGCGTTGGTCACACTTCCCACCCACAACCATCTCGACCGCTCAAGTTTACTGTGACAAATTGTGTGGCGGATCACGTTTCTATAGGACGATGAAATACAAGTATATACACCATGCCACCGTATGCACGCCGGTCGATCATCCAAGACCGACCAAGCTTTGTCGTCTGGAACGCGCGCCCAAAATTGGCATGGTGCGCGAAGTTTTTGCGGCACCAGCATTTCTGTTACAAATCGATCTCAACCGCTTCTCTTTGCCGGTCAAATTGAGGGCCTATATCGCACCTTCATGGGGAAAATGAGGTAAGGGATGTGCGCACCGGCATGCCGTCTACACGCATGCCCTGGGCCTCTGGTCCTTTCCAAAACACCTCCCATACTTGATTCGACCAAGTCAAGAGTGATGCTTGCGCACTCTTCAAAACTCCTAATCTCCATCAACGGTCGCATGATGAGTGTCTCAAAGATCATCTCGCCCTATTCAACTTCACGCTTGCTATACAACCCCGGTCAGAGTTAATTGGTCGCTGAGGCGTCATGGTGATCACCACCCGCCACTTTACTTCACATCATGATGCAAGATCACATAGAATACACACGATACTACAAGTATCGACTTCCTAAATAACTTAGTTTTTTAATCTAGCATTACATGCTACTGTGGGTCCCACGATCCACACACTCGAGACATCAATCATGTCATAAACATTTGGGGATACATACTCGTATTAGTCAAGCGGTTTGTTGTCTGATTGTCCACAAGAACGCGCCATCACAAGAACGGTCGGGGAAGTCATGGACGGTTAGAGATTTGCTGAGAAGTGGGCAAGACCGGTCGTGTAACACTAAAACACAACTCCACTACTCCATCACTCCACTTCCTCCACTTCCAACGAGAGACGTGAATAAGGCTCAAATGACTTGTATAAATAGGTTCTCCTCCTATTTTCAAAAAACAATAATAACAAGTCCAGGACAATGAGGCAAGTGTTGATACCATCGTATTCAAACACCGAACTCGGAGCAGCTTATATCCTGTGCCAGTCAGCTTTCGATACAAGTCATACATAGCCAACACCTTCACAATCTCAACACCTTCTTCGTCCTCCCTAAGATCAACCCCTGCCTCTTCACTTTGTGACCGGAAACAAGTCTGAACGGCCATTTCTTGGTTTAGGCCGGATTTGCACATATTGATTTTCGAATCTACAAGCACTCCTAAGTGCATTTGTTTAAGGTTTAAACTCATTTCTCATCCACACACCCCAAATTGCCAAAACCGGCAGTAAATGGTTTTCACCCCATAAACAATTCTAAAATGGACTTGACTACTATTGTTCTTGCAAATGAGATAGCCCTACATCTCAGTTGGGAGTCTTCCCCTAAATCTCACAAGCATAGAAGTCAAAGCATTTAATCTGAAGCACCAATGAATAAGCTGAACCTAAATAGCTATCAGACATGTTTATCTTTTGGACTTTAAGAATTTTTATGATCATTTTACCAAACTAATTTGGGAATTTATTACTAAAGAATATACCCCATTTTTGAAAGTTAATCATTTGCCCTGAAGCAAGACTAAATGTATTTAAGATTCCTAAGATGTTATCGCACTGTGAGAAGCTGCCATAAGATGATACAAATCATCAGCGAAGAGGAGGTGCGAAATAGGGATGCTATTTACCTACTCTTATTTCATGGATGTTACCAATTGCCTCCTCTTTTCAAGGAGTCTGGTCAACCCATCCATGCATATAAGGAACAAATAAGGGATGGGATGATTCCCCCTCCCCGATTCCCGAGTGGGCTTAAAGAATTTAGCGGGAGAACCATTGCAAAAGGACTGCTATAAAAGGGGTACTAATACATTAGTGGATAAGCATGCAAAGTATCTGTAGCCTAACTTTTTCATGAGTTCAATGAGATAAGTCCAACCGACCCTATCAAACGCCTTGCTCATGTTGAGCTTGATACCCATCAGACCTCCTTTCCTTTGAATTTCTTCATGTTGTGAACCACTTCCCGGGCCATAACTATGTTATCTGGTGATTTTTCGATTAGGCATAAATGTTGATTGGAAAAGCGAGATGATGCGAGAAAGAATAGGTCTGAGTGCAGTTAGCTAATATCTTAGCTATTATCTTATAAGTTGAGTTGCACAACCTAATGGTCCGTATTCGTCAGGTGATTGGGTTTTCTGACAATAAGAGATATAAAGGTAGTATTTATTTCCTTCAGATGTGCTTAGATTGAAAGAAATGTTGAACCATTTCTATAATCTCTCGCCAACGACGGGTCCATTGGGTGAAAAACACTTCACATTAAAACCATCCTGATCAGGAGATTTTCCAGTGGCCATAGACTTGACCACTCCGGTTACTTCACATAGAGGGGATAGAGGTGAGGGAGATATTTTCCTCGGGGGAGACTTCAATGTTGAATAGTTCAGTAACTGGGCAATGGTTAAGCGGGGGGTTTTCATTTGAAATTTCTTTGAAGTGGTCTGTAAGGGCATCTGAAATGTCCTTGTGCTTCGTATGAGTAACACCACTGGGCCGCAATAGTTGAAATTTTTGAGCCAATTGCCTCCTATTCGCCAGTGGTGCAACAGGTGAAAGGTTAGTATTTCTATCTCCAAACTAGATTATTTACATTTTTCTTTCTAGAGTTTCTCTCTAGATCATACAAGGTTTCTAACTCGTTATTCGAGATTGAATAACTACATCATGTGATCCGTCAAGGTTACACTTGTGAAGGAGGTTTAGGGATTCTAAGGAATTTTTAATACTGTCCAATTTTCCCAAACACCTCTTTATTCCATTTAATAAGTTGTTGTTTCACTCTTTTAAGTTTAGTGGTGACCCTAAAAGGGAGACCTTACAAACCGGTTTATTTCCATCACTCTTGAATGATCCTTAGGGCCTCGGGCATTCCAACCACATGCTAAAGAACTTATAAGGAATGAGTTGAGAGAGTCAGGAGATTTGGAGGATAGAAAGATTAGAGAGTGGTCAGAGCCAACTGCCGGCAGATGAGTGACAATAGCATTTGGGTTGGAAGATATCCATTCTAGGTTTGTTAATGCTCTATATAACCTTGCTTGGATTCGTCCAGGTACCTTTTGCTTGTTTGACCAAGTAAAGATGGGTCCTATGAATCTCAGGTCAATCAGCCCTATGTCCTCTATAATAGTTTTGATATTGTTGTGGGTGTTGAGTTTGAAAGGGTTACCACCGTATTTTTTTCATAGCCGAGAGAGTTATGTTTAAGTCTCATGTTACTATCCATGGCCTACCAATGGTAGCTTCCATTTCTTCTATGAGTTTCCAATCTTTATGCGCAGTAGGTTGTTTTGGGTTTCCATACAGAAAGTAATGTTACTCTCACGTATAGAGTTCTTGTCTACATCTCTATAGGAGACAAGGATGTTAATCATCCTTGGGGATTTACTTCTAAAATGCCGACCTTCATATCATCACTGTGCAAGACCTAGTCCCCCGATAGGCCGATGGGAGAAACTAGGGAATAGTTAGTGTATCCACGGGATTGATGATTGTTGAGACCTTTCATCCTCACGTCTAGTTTAAAAGGAAGAGGAAAACGGTTGTTGATGGTGGATTTTCATTTAAGGCTAAAAATGTAAAAGCCAAAATTATGCGCTAACATCTTGCAAAGATAAGCCATTAATAAGTGATGAATACTTTCACTTTACTAATTCACCTAGAAAGGAGCATGTGTCAACAATCCCGATTCTCAGAATTAAACACACGAAATTCATCCAGTTGGAGCATGTGGCAACAATCCCATATACCACGTGAATTTACAACATTATTAATTAATGCATGACCAGCCTTGATTTCAACCTCTCATTATCGGTAAGTGCATGACGACCGAGTGTTGTTCTCACAGAGCAACATGAACCTACAAGCATTAATAATGAAGCATGTACAAAATACCCGCACAGGCTGCAAATCTCTCGGTGTGTTATACTAGTCTGATTGGAGCATACATCTCTCGATGTGTTATACTAGCCCGATTGAGCATATTTGAACTGATATCCCATTCCCGATTCGTAAACGATCACGACCATCCAACTTCACCAAGCATGGTCAATGGCTTAGATCGAATCCATGACCCCCAAGAAGGTATTGGAATATTCACTACCGACCCAACGCGGCCCCCGCATGGCCTGGCCTCCCCAAAGGGTGGCATAACTTGCCAAGTCCGTCTAAGCCAAAGCGTTATGGAAGAAAAACCTAAATTAGGGTTCACAGACATTACATGTGTCACAAAACAGCCTCATCGAAATTATCCTTAAGATGAGGATAAATATCCAAGCATCTATCTTTGTTGTGCCCATATTTGTTATAATGATCACAATGAAAAACTTCACGCTTACCATTACCACGAAAGTTCTTTCCTTTCTCTACAATAAACGTTATTTTCTTATCATCTTTCTGGGTTAAAAGAGCACTAGATTCAGCTACATCCAGATTTGATGTCACTTTAGAATTAGGATTCATGACTCTGTTTCGTGTTTCTTCACGCTGCACAGTTGCACAAACACTAGAAAATCTTGGTAATTCAAGACTCATGAGAATATTGCTTCTAAGATATTCGTGTTCGGTTTGAGGTCTAAGCACATCAAAGATTTTATCTTCTTCAACCCTTTAAAAGGGTTTTGCATCGCTTGTGTGAGGACGATAGGAATTGAGTTCATCCCACTTTTTCTTTAAGTACCCATAATGTTCAAGAAAGTTTTTGTCTCACCTTGTTCAGCCTTCAACAATTTCACGTTTCAATTCAAACACTCGAGCAAAGATTATTTCGTAAACCGTAGAGGCCATCACCGTAACTCCACGATCTTTCGATTCGAGAAATAAAAAATTTCTGCAATATGTGGTTCCATTGAGTGTAGAAGCCATATTCTAACAAGTTGATCATCACCAACCCATTCATCATGTTTTGGATCTTTAACTTCTGGACATATACTTTTCTCACTTATATATCCAGATTTTCTTTTACCCCCAAGAGCAAAAGCAGCAGCCTTTGACCAACTTACATAATTAACATCGTTTAAGAGAACAGATGTTAACCTTAAACTAGTATTGTTATCAGATTGTGCCATCATAAAGGAGAAAGAAAAACAAATCAATAGACTATTAATTGATTGTAGAATAATGGCCATGATCTTTAGAGATCCCTTGATACCATGTTATTGATTAGAAAAAGAAGAAACTTAACACAATAATTACGTGGTTCGGCTATAGCCTACGTCCACGGGAGAAGAAATTGATTAGGTTTTCTTATTAAGCATTAATAGGGTTACAGGGATTATATAGATTACACCATATCTATCAATAGTAAGAATCATGGAATATATGGAGTATATATTCTACCGTAAGTACTAAAACCATATATATTAAGTAAAAACTGACCTGGATATTTCTTCTCCATTCAACATGCATCTTATAGAAGCTTACAACCGTGAGATTTAGCTGCTGAAAAATAGCACAACCAAGTTATATTCTCAATCCTGCCATCCCATGACAACTATACGTTTCTCATTCGATCGGTGATTTCCCATGTGGTGGTATGCAGAGTTGCTGCATGTTTTAGAGTCTCAACCATAACTTTACTTATAAAACACATTTTAAGATTTTCAACACTTCAAAAACTAGAGGAATATCAAGAAAAATATCTTAAGGTATCTCTAGCTATCCATTGCTGCTTTTCCGAGTAAGCAAGTTTTTTTCCCAACTGCTTGCTTGACCATCCAGTATCTCGCCTAAACACTTGGAATTTGCTTGGATCACGAAACGTGTCATTGCATCTAACGAATTTACCTAATAATTAAAGAATCCTGCTTTTTTGGCATGTCAGTAGCATATTACATGACTAATAGTTGTACTTTGGTTTAGTTGAAACCTGTAGATTAATGACAACGATAAAAGGGAGTTTTTTTTTCGGCTTCCGACAAGACAAACATATAGAATGTGCCGTAGAAAATAAAAATAAAATAAAGGATAGGTCTGCAATACCGTCAAGAGTCAATCTTAGCATCAATGTGAACTAGAAATGTAGCTTTTTTTCTTGTTGCGGCGAAGTTGTAAGCTTAACTACTCGGACCACTCTTTTTGATTTCTGGGTTCCTTTGCACTCAATGTATATACCAGTGATTATACCATTACACTATAAACTGTAGGAACCAAACACAAGTTGTATTGAGAAGTGTGTGAAGGGTTACAAACAAAGTGCTAGGGTTTAGCTATTTATAAGACATAGTGAACCACTAGCTAGAGAACAAAGAAAAACATAAAAGAAGGTAACACTGCGATTACATTTAAAACATCTAACACTCCGCGTTAGCTTACAAACACAATGATGAAACCAACAACTCCAAGTCCTTTTGTAAACACATCTGCAAGCTGATGCTGAGATGGAACATAGGCAAGTTTGAGAAAGCCATCTTCAACTAATTCACGAATGCAGTGATAGTCGATCTCCACATGCTTAGTGCGATCATGAAAACTGTTCCTCGTAGTTAAGTTGTTGGCGCCAATATTGTCACAGTAAAGAGTAGCAGATCTAGATAGACTAATGTGCGTGCAGTTCTTTAAGTAAATAAGAAATCCATAGAAGCTCAGTACTGGTCACTGCTAAAGACTTATACTCCTTTCGCACTTTGAACGAGAAATAGTTGGCTTTTTTAGAGGCCCAAGAAACAAGAGAATTGCCTAAGTATATGCAAAGAACCACTAGTGGATTTATGAAAGTGTCGGGCATCTTGCCCAATCAAAGTCAAAGTATGTAGTCAAAATATCACAAGAGGTCCAAGCAGAGAGTGTAATACCAGAGCCAATACTAACCTTGACATATCTCAAAATCCTTTTACTAGTTGTAGATGAGAGGTAGTATGAGCATGCATAAACTAGGAGACATAATTGACTAAAAAACACAAGTGAGATATTGTAAACCTCCAACTAGAATTTGTAGAATCCAAAGATCATCAAGAGGATCACCATTGTATAAAGATAGTCTTGGTCCCGCAGTTTACAAGGGTACTTGCGTAACCGCATGTAAGCATATCGCCTTTTGTAGTAACTGGAGAGCATATTTCTGTTGTGTAAGAAGAATACAAGTAGAAGATCTACAACATTCAATGCCAAGAAAGTAGTGTAAAGGACCCAATTCATTCATGGAGAATTCTCTGCTCATAACAGCTACAAATGAGTCCAACAATGCTGAAGAAGAGCCAGCAAGTATTATATCATCTACATATAAGAGAAGAAGCATCTGATGCTCACCAAAAGTATAAGAGAACAATGAATGATCATTTACTGACTTTTGAAATCCATGGCTTTCAAGAAAAATACTGAATCTCTCAAACCAAGCTCTAGAGCTTGTTTAAGACCATAAAGGGATTTCTTCAAGAGACAAACATAGTTGGGTTTGAGCTCATCAATAAACCCCTTTGGTTGAGCCATATAAACATCCTCCTTGATAAATCCATGAAAAAAAGCATTGGAAACATCCAACTGCTTGATATCCCAGCCATTTGTTACAACAATAGTCAATACACACTTGATAGTTGTAGTCTTCACAACAGGGCTGAAAGTCTCCGAGTAGTCAAATACAACTCTGGGATATCAGGGTTTATATTGATGTATGATGAAAGTGGTTAGAGGAGGATTCCAATGCTGAGATGTATGATGAGTCATAGGTGGTTGATATTGATGTTGATGGTGATTGTGTTGGGGTGGTTGTTGCTGATATTGTTGGTGATTGTGTTGAGGTGGTTGATGTGATGACATAAATTTGCACCATAACCACCATTTCCCTGTGAATGTGCAGCATAACCACCATTCCCCTATGAATTTGCACCATAACCAGCATTCCCCTATGATCGATGACCTCCTGAACTAGATGATGAGTTAGAATTATGATTTCCGCTACCACCAGAGCTACTAACACCAGGAGAACCACGGAAATTGGTCTTCTTAGAAAAAAATACAGAGGGTGCATTTGTTGATTCCAGCATAACTGAAGAATCATGAGATTTACTCTGGAGCCATTTCTCATGATGAAATAACTTAGATCTAAGCTCACTAAACTTGTAAGGAGTCTCACGATGTTGTGCAGTAACCACAAAATGATCAAAATCAGCATTTAAACCATTTAAAACATTTAAAACTACATCTTTATCTACAACTTTATCATTAATAACTGCCAGATTATCAATAATTTCTTTCACATAACTCAAATATTCAGAGATTAGAGTATTACCCTGATTAATAGAGTATAGTTGACGACGAAGAAGAGATTTACGAGCTACAAACTGGTCATTAAATTCCACTTGCAGATAATCCCACACTTGCTTTGAAGTTGTTAACCCAGGAGTACCAGCAGAAACAGATCTGGTAAAAGTTGCATTGAGACATGACAGAACAAAACCATCCATAGAGATCCAGTAAAGATTCTCTGGATTGGTAACCATAGCACCATTTTCACTGATCTGAGGAGGAGGACAGACATAAGTTCCTTTGACAAAACGTAGTAGATTTGTAGTGGTAAGAATGGTCTCAAACTGATGTTTCCAGAGTAAGTAATTTGTATTATCAAGTTTGAAGGACACAAAATTAGACATATCTTGAAAGGGTAAAGAGAAATTGAATTTAGGTGTAGGAGAGTTATTAAGATTTTGCTGTTGTAAGGCTTGAATCAGGTCTGTGATGATAAAATTTGGAGTAGCCATTGATAATAAGAGATATGCATAAGAAATCAATGAATTTCAACCGAAGATTTGGAGCAATAAGTGATGTTCTTTGTCGCCGCCAGGTGCAAAGAAAGACATAAGGATCAAAGTTAATGTGAAATATCTGATACCATGTAGGAACCAAACACAAGTTGCATTGAGAAGTGTGTGAAGGGTTACAAACAAAGGGCTAGGGGTCAGCTATTTATAGGACATAGTGAACCACTAGAGAACAAAGCAAAAACATAAAAGAAAGTAACACTGTGATTACACTTAAAACATCTAACAATAACGACATTTCAGACATTGATCAGGTATTACCTCATAGATCACGACATGTTGTTTTTAAAGTTGTTTCTTTTTTTTCCCCTCGGCAAAGAAACATTTAAAAAGAAATACACACATATAGTCAGTGGGATGGCATCCGGTGACCAGAGTTCGAAACTAGTTAGGATTAAATTATTTTTCTACGGATCAAAAAGAAGAAGGGTACCTCAATATATTATTATAGTACTGAAGATTGAAGAGTAGTATCTTCTAAATGTCTCTAGGGGGCGAAATTAAGAGCGGGATTTACCCGGCTCAAGTCACCCCCAAAAGTGCAAAAACATCACTTTTTTACTACCTATTTTAATTAGGCTTAGTAACTATGTGTTGATGGTGGTTTTTAGCTTAGGGTTAAAATCCTAAAACTATGCACCTGGCATGACGTCACCATGACCTCTAGCGCATTTATTGACCATTAACACATTTATCGAATCAACCAAAGATGCTTTACGTAAGAATTACCAGTGGTACCTTTTTCTTTCTATGTATCATGTTCCACCAGTAACCCTAACATTGATTGACATCACCTGTACAAAACCCTAAAATTCTCATGCTACCGCGCCAAGGCATGCCAGCAGCACCACCGCGCCAAGGCATGACAGCCATGCCAGCCGCACCTCCGTGCCCAGCAGCACCACCGCGCTAAGGCATGCCAGCCGCACATACCAAGCCAAGCCGCACCTTTTCCTTGGCCCTAGCCATGCTAGCCGCACCATGTGCCAAATGGCATGCCTAGCCATTGGCCCCACATACCAAGCCAAGCCGCACCTTGCCTTGGCCCTAGCCATGCTAGCCTCACCATGTGCCAAACGGCATGCCTAGCCACTGGCCTCACATGACAAGCCAAGCCACACCTTGCCTTGCCCTAGCCATTTCCACAAGATGCCAACTTAGCCGCGCCACCACGCCGGCCTTCCCTATGCGGCCACTAAAACGAAGGCGTGCAACAATCAACGACCACCCTTCCACCTTAGATGCAAATCTTAGCCGTCCAAGGTCGCCAGTGATGAGTGCCAAATAGTGCATATTTATACACCTTTTTATTGGCTTTTTACTCATCTTTTGCGCTTAGAAATCGATATTATCCCCATTTCGTGTTTTCTTTGTTTTCAAGAATAAATATTTGTATTAATTAATTTTGTGTTTTTAGGTAATAAATAAAGTCCGGAGAAACCGAGGAGCTAAAGAGCGAAGAATTGGAGTCAAACATCTATGGAGCAGATAGCCAAAGCCCGCGGCGCAAATCGTTGCAACCCAACAAGGAAGACTTGGGCTAGAGCTACCCATGACCCGATCCGGCCCGCTCACTCTCGAGCCATTGAGATCTCCCTCGCCCACATCCAACGGTCGCTCCGCCTAGCACATCAACGATTGATGCTCCCGCTCAACACCCGTTTACTCCGAGCCTTCCTCGCCCGTTCGATCATAGCTGCTACATCCTACGCTCGCTAGGCCAGTCTCATCTTTCCCCCGATGTTCATGCCTCACAACAAAACTACCAACACCCTATACCCCGACCAAACCCTATTCCCTTCTTCCACCTTCTCTTTCTTCTCTGTTGCGAGCTCGGCCATACTCTACCTCCTCCTTCTCCCCGACAAAAATCGACCACCTCTCCGCCACCATCTCTCTTCCCGACACAAAGAACAACCAACCCCAACAGCCCGCACCCCCTCTCTAGATTTAGTTTTTCTCTTTCTTAGCTTCTCCAACCCTAGAAGCTAACTTAGAGAAAACTAAAGCTAGGGTTTTCATCATACAAAAGCATGGAGTTGCAGAGCGATTAGACAAGAGGAGAGACGATCGAGAGAGTATGGTGAGAGTTTATTTTAATTTTAATTTCGATTTTTGAGAATTAGGTTTAATTTGTATTTCTTGTTATTAAATCATGTTCTAAGTTTTTAGCCAGTGGTGTTGTTGAAACCCCTGTTCTTATGTTGAGATCTCATGTCAAAATTGGTGTCTTATTGTGCTTAATTAAAAAGAGTGATTTCATCCGTTTGGATCAATTGCATTTGTGATAATTTGTACTTGTGATAAGACAAATTATACTAGGAATGAAATAGAGACAATAGTTGAATTACTTAGGAGTAATTAGTTAGCCAACAAACCTAATGAGCTTGTGATAATTTGTACTGTGAAAAACAAGTTATACTAGGAGTGAATTAGGATAGTTCTTTGAAAAATTCCTCCACCTGAGGCCTTCAAAGGAAGGTATAAGACATGAATGGAGTATGTTAACCTTAGCATAGAACTAGGGTGGATTCACCATCCTGGTGCCTCCCATTTGTTACATTCCATTTAATTTCCTTAGTTCATTGTCACAACTCAACCTCAGTCGTGTATCGACACCAAAAACCAACAATATTGTGTTACATTTCACTTGAATTCAGTTGAAGAAGCATAGCCATTTGATCATCTTAAGCACCACAAGTTCTTGTGGGATCGACCCGTACTTGCCGCGTCTCCGATAGACGCCGTGCACTTGCGGTATAACATGTAGGCTTAAAATTATACACTTCTCAAGGCCTACCAAGTTTTTGGCGCCGTTGCCGGGGACTTGGCGTGTGCCCTGTTGTTCTTCTGCTTTTCTTTACCGCTTCCCACCTTGTACATATTCACCTTGTGTTATTTTATTTTTTTTAGCTCTTTAATTAGTGCAACTTAGCTTGTTTTACCATTGCATTTAGTTTTCTTTTTGTTGCATTGCATCATCCATCGCATTTTTATCATTACATTTCAGCTTAAGTTCTCCATTTCTCGCATCTTTACCTTGCATCTCTTAGTGCACATCCGCATTTGTAACTTAGTCGGCTTCTCATACCGCAAATACCGCTCCATTGCTTTAAACCGTGTAATTTTTGAGAACCGAGAATTCTCTTTTGAGCTAGCAGTGCAAGTGGCAAAGCCGAGCCAACCCAACGGAAAGCCCAGTTCTTGAGGTAAGCCTAAACTTCCCCCGTATGCCACGTATGCCCCGCAACCCATGTGTTCAAATCCAGCCTCGAAGCCGCAAGTTTGCCAAATTTTTATCAACCCCCGAGCATGCTCTTTGCACTTGTGTATGCTTGACCCGGTGCTAACCCCGTGAGCCCCGTGAGCCATCTATCACCTTGCTAGCCCTCCGGCGACAAGTATGGAGCTACCCCGCCGGCTTTGTCACAATTAAACCTTTTTCATAACAATTGAGCTCCCCGTACTTTGTATGCATCTCGCTTTGAGAATTGCCGATAACAAGCCCGCCGGCTCTCCCTTGTGCTCCATCTCGCTTGTGACCTTATGCATGCTTATCATTGTGTTAAACCCTAAATCCGTGAAGCTCCGCGCAACCGATCATGTGCACCTACCAACACCTTTGCATGAGCCGTGTGCACATAACCTAATCTCGAGCTTAAGCTAACCCGTGCCGTGCGGTCTCATAAGTGTTGAGTCGCTCGTTAAAATTGCGCCCGTGAGTGGTGCCGTGTTGCAAAGCTACAAATTGTTGTGGCCGTGACTTACCCCGAGCCTAAACCCCGACCTCGCAAACTATCGACCTCACTCGCCTAGCTACCCCGCTCCCTTGCTAGCCCCTCGCAGCCTACAAGCTTGAATGCACACCCTTGCATGCTAGCCTCGTTGACCTCACTCACATGTTGCATTAGATACCTTGATTTTGAGCCGCATCTCACCGTGCTTGTATGTCTTCGTGTTTGAATTTGAAAACTTATTTGTGCTTAGTCCGTGCTTAGCATAACCATTGTATAAGCCGTTGCACTTAGATTGGTGAAATGCCAACCTAGGCTGTCTCATTGCTCGTGTTATCTCGAGCACCTAAAGCCAGGCCGAGCACAAAACTTGTGCCGCATTGTGCTTTGCCCGAGTGTGCACGATTCTCGTGCTTGGCCTAACCAAGTCAGTGCAAACAGTAACATCCGGGGTCGCTTTAGGCTAAAACCACAAACCGGGCCGCACATAAGGTAAAACCCAACTACCGGATCGAACCCTTAAATGTTCAAGCCCATATCAACGAAATAAGGCTGTCTCGCAGCAACCGAAGCCCACAAACACTAGGCCTTATTGTGCATCTCGGCTCTACTGGCCGCAGGCTTCATCGTGGCCGGGGCCGCTTCTACCTAACTCGGGGTTTCCGTTTGCTGGCCGCTCACAATCAAATCAGCTGGGCTCGCACTCGCACAACCTGAGCCCATAATCATAGCCGGGTTGATTGACCTCAAGGCCGGGCTCGCACAAACTAAGTTTTGCATAACTCGGGCTTAACTCGCGCAATAGACTAAGTCCCATCACCCGGACCGATCACAACCTACACTTTCAATCGGGCTTCGATAACCACTAAGAACTGGACTCGCACGAAACCGAGCCCACCGTCCACTAGGCTTTGCACAACCACATAAGCCACACCGCCGGGCTTAAAACGAAATCGAGCCTACGCTCCACTCAGGCTTTACACAAACCCGGACCGCCTGCTTTCACAAATCCCGGGCTTCAAACAACAAATCCCAAACAAACCAAAACTCACTAAACCAAATTGAGCCCACAAAAGAACCCGGGGCTTCCCACATAAACAAAAGCTCCCAACAAAACCAAATGAAACCCATTTAAACCAAACAAAACCACATAAACCAAACTAGACTTTGAGTTCAATTTGAGTTGATAAATCATGTCGGATTTTGGTCCGCAAATCGGGATACAAACAAATCCCTTAGAGAGCTTGCTTACGGCATGCTTCACAATATGAACTCCCACATACCATAGTGATTTTAGGGAATTTTATGAGCCTTCTGTGGCCCCGACCTTGAATATTCATACCCTAATCATTATGATCACATGTATCATCAACCACCATGGGAGGATGAGCAATTCTATCCTCCAATGAACCCATGTATGCACTCAATGGAAAACCTCATCGAACAAAATAATGGTAGGAGTGTATTGCATGATAAACCATATAACATTGATTATGAATTTCCTACTGTTGAAAACTCTCCTTTCATTGAACAACATAATGAAATTCTAGAATTGATTCAAAACCTTGAGCAATATCAAAAGTCAATCGACCAAAGGTTTGCGAGTTTAGAACTCAAATTGAGTCAAATCTGGATGCACTAAATGAGGAAAGGGAGGACTTTCAAAACGAAATGTTTATCACCCATAATGAAAATAGTATGCCTAGTCTTACTCGTGCAATTGATATTGCATATGAACCTGCTTTTAAATGACGGACTAGAAATACTATGATTTTTAATAAGGAAATGCATTTCTATGATGATGATGATGATGATGAATATGATATGTTAGAAGAGCATGTGCATGCTGAAAATATGATGGAATCTTTGGTTCGTAGACGTTAGGCATCTCTTTCGTGAACCCTATGAATGATACTTCTTCTAACATTCATACATGTGATCTTAACTATGAGCTTAGTTTGTGAAATTCTTCATTGAAAGTGAGCATGCTACACAACTTGTTTGTGACTTAAGAAAGGATGAATCTTTCTCGTTGACACTAATGTTCTTTTGGATCATAATATTATTTTTGTGTCTCGATTCCCCGCCCATGTCACGATATGTTGCTTCCTCTAATGAATTTGACATGGAAATTGGATGAATTATCCCGTGAAAATGAACATGATTTACCTTCTTCGACTTTAGAAAGTGTGTGATGGTGCAAATGATTTTATACATGAAAACAACTTGATGTACCTAACCTCTCTCTTGAGTCACAAATTGAAACTCCTTCACCCAACCTAGGTGTAGTTTGTCACAAAAATTGCAAAACCAACTTTTTTAAAAATGCCTAACTTAGGCCTAGAGCTTTGTGCTTCCCAAGTCCTCTTGGACTATTTTGCATCAAAGTATAACACTCTTAAGGAGCCACTGGGTTGGAATGTGTATGTTCCGTCAGTAATTAGCAAAACTCATTTCGAGTTAGACCTTTTGCATGATGTACCTTTAAAATTGCAAGATTTTGTTCTCACAAACACACTGTTCACAAGTTTAGGTTTGGGGGAAACTCATTCACATACACAAGCCTTACTTGCACTCTCATATTATATCCGTGTAAGGTCGTTGATGTTTGTATATATTTTCTATTGGTCGATCCTCAACTCTTTAGATTGTTAGTTTATGGTGAATTTTCATTGTATATAATTGAGGGACTTGTTAATTTTTCTTTTCTTGAATCGGTTGAGTCTTCTTGTGCATATATTGTGCTAATCCGATATGATCTTTGGATTCTAGCCTTGAGTAATGAAGTTTCAACCTTGCTTCCGCCGACATCGGGAAATCTCTTCCCTTTTCTCTTATCAAAGATAGTTCTCTTGGTATGTGATTTGTTTAAATTTTTCCTATTCGTTGACACATTGAGGACAATGTTCGATTTAGGTTTGGGGGTGCATTTGCATATAAAGTTTTTTTTCTTTTTTAATCTTTTATTTTCAAAAAAAAAAAAAAAAAAATCAAAACTCTTTTTGTAAAAACCTCCAACTTTTAGAGATTTTAGAGTCACTAGCATGCTTCTAGCTATGTTTACATAGAGAATCTGACCGAAATAACAGAAGTTAGAAGTTACCGGAGAACACAATCGGGTTCCTTAGTTGATTAGAGCGTTAAAGTTGGATTTAACCATACCGTGAGGGCGAATTAGGTGTGTTTAGATATTCGGTAGTAGAATTGTGATCACCCATAGTGGAGACTACCCATTTTACATCAAGTGAGGCACCAACCTTCAATTTTTTGCAACTTTCTAGAAAAGTCCGTAGAGTGTGTGTCACCGTACGTCAATTCCGGTAGGAATGGTGAGCTACCCAACTTCGCACCAATTTCAAAGACTACTTTTGATCTCTTGAGTGCTAGTTTTTGTCAATCATGAGGGTGACGCCTAAAGATGAAAACTCCTTCTAAATACCGATTTGCCGTTAGCATCACTCTCTCTCTCAATCAGCAAGACCCATAGAAACACATCATCGTCAACAAACGGAGCATCATCAGAATATTAAAAGAAAAATTGATATAGTCCAAGGTTTACGTGCAACAAAGAAAAGAAAAGAAAATAGGATGAGAATTAATAAAATTTATAAAATCAAGACAATACAAGTTGTGGAAAAATTGAGTGATAAATTCCTTTGTCCATGGAGTTAGTTGTTTCATTATTTGTATTTTTATTTTCACTTATTGTAAAAAAAATAAAATATATATATATATATATATATATATTGTAGTTTATTTTCTTAGTTTTGATACCACCATGGTAAAGAAGAATTTAAAAAGAAAAATCCAAACAACAAGGAATTTGAGTAGAAAAGTTAAAAATTGTCAAGTTTTGTGAAGTTTAGAAGTTCGTCATCAACATTTGAAGACCGAAGACCGAAGATTGAAGACGTTTCTATGGTTCTTATGAGAGAGTGATATTAATTGCCGATCGGGTGAGAAGTGAGTGAGTACTCCCACCCCTTGCTAATGGTTGATTTCCTTTCTTAGAGATCATCATAAAAGATTCTTTTTGTCCACACTTCGTGGAGTCTCCAGATTTTATTTCGGAAGGTTATCCTTCTTACCTACAACGTGTGTGTGATTTCTCTTTATTCCCGCCGCACACATGAGAGACTAAAAAGCGATCTTTTTGAGTGCAATTATCATAAAACCCTAATGGTGAGGCAGTAAGTTGAGACTTATGATCACAATCGAATCCGAATTATTTCATATGGTATGGTTACTTCTCGCTCAAAGACTTAAGGATGAGAATGCGTTCTTTAGTAGTTCTAACTTCTTGTTACTAGTATGCAAAACTCTATGTCCTCATAGCTTCTTGGATGCTTGAGACTCTTTTACACTCAAGTTGGAGAAGGTTTTGTGGGTACACCTCTCGGTAAACCCTCACGAGACTACAACTCGTCCACTAGGGACACCTAGGGGTTTAAAGGCTTAGTGCATATGCTAAATGCATTCGAGAGACTGCGACAGGGGTATAGTTAGGATTTCTTCATTTTGTTTCACTTGAGGACAAGTAAAATTCGTGTTTGGGGGTATTTGATGAGTGCCAAATAGTGCATATTTATACACCTTTTATTGGCTTTTTACTCATCTTTTGCGCTTAGAAATCGATATTATCCGCATTCTGTGTTTTCTTTGTTTTCAAGAATAAATATTTGTATTAATTAATTTTGTGTTTTTAGTTAATAAATAAAGTCCGGAGAAACTGAGGAGCTAAAGAGCGAAGAATTGGAGTCAAACATCTATGGAGCAGATAGCCAAAGCCCGCGCGCAAATCTGTTGCAACCCAACAAGGAAGACTTGGGCTAGAGCTACCCATGACCCGATCCGAGCCCGCTCACTCGAGCCATTGAGATCTCCCTCAGCCTACATCCAACGGTCGCTCCGCCTAGCACATCAACGATTGATGCTCCCGCTCAACACCAGTTTACTCTGAGCCTTCCCTCAGCCGTTCAGATCATAGCTGCTACATCCTACGCTCGCTAGGCCAGTCTCATCTTTCCCCAATGTTCATGCCTCACAACAAAACTACCAACACCCTATACCCCGACCAAACCCTATTCCCTTCTTCCACCTTCTCTTTCTTTCTCTCGTTGGCAGCTCGACCATACTCTACCTCCTCCTTCTCCCCGACAAAAATCGACCACCTCTCCGCCACCATCTCTCTTCCCCGACACAAAGAACAACCAACCCCAACAACCCGCACCCCTCTCTAGATTTAGTTTTTCTCTTTCTTAGCTTCTCCAACCCTAGAAGCTAACTTAGAGAAAAACTAAAGCTAGGTTTTCATCACTACAAATCGAAGCATGGAGTTGCAGAGCGATTAGACAAGAGGAGAGACGATCAGAGAGTATGGTGAGAGTTTATTTTAATTTTAATTTCGATTTTTGAGAATTAGGGTTTGATATTTTGGGGGATTTTTGCATGTATAAATAGAAGGTGTAATTGGATGTTTGAGGGCATGCCTGGACTAGCTAGTGTATCAGTTAGGATTAATTTGTATTTCTTGTTATTAAATCATGTTCTAAGTTTTTAGCCAGGGTGTTGTTGAAACCCCTGTTCTTATGTTGAGATCTCATGTCAAAATTGGTGTCTTATTGTGCTTAATTAAAAAGAGTGATTTCATGTCGTTTGGATCAATTACATTTGTGATAATTTGTACTGTGATAAGACAAATTATACTAGGAATGAAATAGAGACAATAGTTGAATTACTTAGAGTAATTAGTTAGCCAACAAACCTAATGAGCTTGTGATAATTTGTACGGTGAAAAGACAAGTTATACTAGGAGTGAATTAGGATAGTTCTTTGAAAAATTCCTCCACTTCGAGGCCTTCAAAGGAAGGTATAAGACATGAATGGAGTATGTTAACCTTAGCATAGAACTAGGGTGGATTCACCATCCCGGTGCCTCCCATTTGTTACATTCCATTTAATTTCCTTAGTTCATTGTCACAACTCAACCTCGCCATCGTGTATCGACACCAAAACCAACAATATTGTGTTACATTTCACTTGAATTGATTGAAGAAGCATAGCCATTTGATCATCTTAAGCACCACAAGTTCTTGTGGGATCGACCCGTACTTGCCGCGTCTCCGATAGACGCCGGTGCACTTGCGGTATAACATGTAGGCTTAAAATTATACACTTCTCAAGGCCTACCAGCCAGCCAACACATGGTAACGTTTTTCCCAATGCCAAAACCCTAATTTTGGCCGCGCCTAAACTATGCCTCCTCGGGCCCGCAATATCCCTCCTGAATTCTTCATGAGTTTTACTGTCGGGATGTTTTCACCTCCAGAATGAGTTCAAAACCTTAATATCCCCTTGAGGGGAGATAGGAAATTCTTTTCCGGTCGATTTGAGGGGCGGACCGTCAAAATCCGAGTCCGTACGGGAATTCTACAACGATTCTAGTAAAGGGCGCTAGTTAGGGTTTCTAAAGGTGTGCGGCCATCAACGGCCGCCCTTCAATCTCAGGAGAAAATCCTAGCCGTACAAGGTTACCAGACAATGCATGGTAACCTTTGACCCAAAAACCTAGTTTGGCCGTGCCAAGGCATGCCATGCCCACGACATGCCAACCTAGCCGCGCCACCCTACTGGCCTTCCCGATGCGGCTACTAAAACGAAGGTGTGCGACAATCAACCGGTCCCCCTTCAATCCCAAGATCAAATCCTAGCCATCCAAGGTTACCGTGACAACGCATGGTAACCTTTGGCCCGAAATCCTAAGTTTGTCCACGCCAAATACGCCAAGGCATGCCATGCCCACGACATGCCAACCTAGCCCGCGCCACCATGCCGGCCTTCCCTATGCGGCTACTAAAACGAAGGCGTGCGACAATCAACGGTCCCCCCTTCAATCTCGGATCAAATCCTAGACATCCAAGGTTACCAGACAATGCATGGTAACCTTTGGACCGAAATCCTAAGTTTGGCCACGCCCAAACCGCTCCAAGGCATGCCAACCTAGCCGCGCCACCTTACTAGCCTTCCCTATGCGGCTACTAAAACGAAGGCGTGCGACAATCAACGGTCCCCCTTCAATCCCAGGATTAAATCCTATCCATCCAAGGTTACAGTGACAACGCATGGTGACCTTTGGCCCAAATCCCTAAGTTTGGCCACGCCCGAACCGCGCCAAGGCATGCCATGCCCACGGCATGCCAACCTAGCCGCGCCACCATGCCGGCCTTCCCTATGCGGCTACTAAAACGAAGGCGTGCAACAATCAACGGTCCCCTTCAATCCCGTGATCAAATCCCTAGCCATCCAAGGTTACCGACAACGCATGGTAACCTTTTGCCCGAAATCCTAAGTTTGTCCACGCCAAACCGCGCTAAGGCATGCCAACCTAGCCGCGACACCATGCCGGCCTTCCCGCGCGGCTACTAAAACGAAGGCATGCGACAATCAAGGCCCCCCTTCAATCCCGTGATCAAATCCTAGCCATCCAAGGTTACTAGACAACGCATGGTAACTTTTGGCCCGAAATCCTAAGTTTGGCCACGCCCAAACCGCGCCACGGCATGCCAACCTAGCCGCGCCACCATGCTGGCCTTCCCTATGTGGCTACTAAAATGAAGGCGTGTGACAATCAACGGTCCCCCTTCAATCCCACGATCAAATCCTAGCCGTCCAAGGTTACCAGACAACGCATGATAACCTTTGACCCAAAATCTAGTTTGGCCATGCCCAAACCATGCCAAGGCATGCCATGCCAATGGCATGCCAACGTTGTCGTGCCTTCATACTAGCCTTCCCTATGCAACCAACTAAGCGTGCGACAATCAACGCCACCTTCTCTTAAGATGCAAAATCTCGACCGTCGAAGGTCACCAAGCCGACAAGTCTCTCAAGCTCGAATTTCCAGACGAACAACAACATGCTACATGTTTTCCACAAAAACATTCGAGACATCAACACATATCACAAACTGGGGGATCCACTTTGGGTATTGGTTTGGCGGTTTACAGTTGTTGATGGTGGATTTTAAACAAAGGGTAAAATCGTAAAACCCCAAATAACCTAATGTCACCGATGACACATTTATTAGAACATTTAATGCATGTAGTCAAGTAATTAATAGGGGGTATTTTTTCAAATTAGGTTACAACGAACAAAACCCTAATTCCTCCGTGCCGATGGAAAATCATGCCGCCCACACCTAGCCCAAGCTAGCCGCGCCATGCCAAACGCACTCTGCCTTGGCCCTAGCTATGCTAGTCACACCAAACGCGCCAAAGCAAAGCCAACCATGCTAGCCGCACCTTCGTGCCAATGGCAAATCATGCAAGCCACACCTAGCCCAACCTAGCCGCACCTTCGTGCCAATGGCAAATCATGCCCCACACCTAGCCCAAGCTAGCCGCACCTCTCGTGCCAATGGCAAATCATGCTGAAGCCACACCAAACGCGCCAAAGCATGCCAACCATGCTAGCCGCACCTCCGTGCCAATGGCAAATCATGCGCCCACACCAAACGCGCCAAAGCATGCCAACCATGCTAGCCGCACCTCCGTGCCAATGGAAAATCATGCCAGCCACACCTAGCCCAAGCTAGCCGCACCTCTATGCCAATAGCAAATCATGCCAACCACACCTAGCCCAAGCTAGCCGCGCCATGCCAAACACACTCGCCTTGGCCCTAGCTACGCCGGTCACGCCACGCCAAGCCAAACACCCTTACCTTGGCCCTAGCCGCGCCATGCCAAAGTAGCGCCCGCACCTAGGCATGCAAACCGTGCAACCTAGGCCAAATTGGCCACGCATGCCATTGGCACATGCCAACACGCCGCCGGGTAGCTTTTCTCACCAGAGCGTGGCCCTAATGGCCGAGAATGCCATTGGCACATGCCAACACGCCGCCGGGGTATATTTTCTCACCGGGCGTGGCCCTAATGGCCGAGCATGCCATCGGCACATGGCAACACGCCGCCGGGTAGCTTTTCCCTACTGTGGCGTGGCCCAAATTGGCCACACATGCCATTGGCACATGCCAACACGCTCGGGCCGGGTAGCTTTTCCTACTGGTCGTGACTCAAATTGGCCACGCATGCCATTGGCACATGCCGGTAGCTTTTCCTACTGGGGACGTGACCCAAATTGGCCACGCATGCCATTGGCACATGCCAACACGCCGTTGGTAGCTTTTCCTACCAGGCCGTGACCCAAATTGGCCGCAAGCGCATACCATTGGCACATGCCAACACACTCCGGTAGCTTTTCCTACCAGGCCGTGACCCAAATTGGCCGCGCATGCCATTGGCACATGCCAACACGCTCGCTGGTAGCTTTTCTTACCAGGCTGTAGCCCTAATGGCCGAGCATGTCATTGGCACATGCCAACATGCATCGCTGGTAGCTTTTCTTACCAGGACGTGGCCCTAATGGCCATGCGTGCCATTGACACATGCCAAACACGCACGCTGGTAGCCTAACTTGCAAACCGTGCAACCTACCACCAAGGCATTCCGCACACGCCATTGGCACATGCCACACACGCCACTAGCAATGCTGCATTGCCACTTACACTCAACGTACAACCTACCACCAAGGCATTCCACACATGCCATTGGCACATGCCACACACGCCACTAGCGGAATGCATTGCCACTTGCACTCAAGGTGCAACCCGCAACAAAGGCATTTCGCACATGCCACACGCGCTACTAAGCAGCGCCACTTGCACTCAAGGTTCAACCAACACTCGAGACATCAACACAAACTTGGGGATGCTTTCCGGTGGTCTTGGTTTGGCGGTCACAAAGATGCAACGTACACTACGCTCACATTAAGAAAGCGTGAATAGGAATAAAGCGGCCAAATAAATGAGGAAATAATGGTGAAAACGTTTTCACCCATAAACACCATGTCGTTACCACCTCCTCCCATTATTTCACCCTTTACTCTCTTCCTTCATGAGGCTGTGGTGACGTTTCAATCTCGACTTGTATAAATAGGTCTTACCTATTTCCACCGCACAACAAGTCTTTGGGCCAGAGAAAATACAACACTTTCGGAAAGGCAACTTTGCAAGCTCTCCAAAAGCTTTCATCTCCACTTTCATTGCAAACTTCCTAAGCTTTCACTTTTCGATACAAGTCGAGACACTACTCTCCAGTAACTATTCTCGGTCTCAACACCTTTCTTTGCTTCCCTCCCCAAATTAACCCTTCTCCTCCACTTTGTGACCGAAGCAAGTCTAGAACCGGCCATTTCTTGGTTTAGGACGAGGACTTGTACTGCATTGATCTCGAATCTATAAAGTGCTCACGTAGTACATTTGTTTAGGGTTTAAACCAGTTTCTCACTCACCTACCGAATTTACCAAAATCGGCGGAAACGATTTTTACCCATAAATAATTGGCGACCACGGGGTGGAGAATTGATCTATCGGCTACAATATCGATCGGTCGATCTCGTTCTTCGACCCGCATGTCAAGATGATAGGGGAAGGCGACTCAATACGACTCAACCGCCGCAGACAACCCTACCGGATTGTAAAAACTACACCGTAAAAAACCTGGGACTCGCCGAAGATGCTACCAACGATTGGGGACTTGCTTCGGAGATGCTACCAAAGAAAGCCGCCTTTTACATGGAGAGGGGCGTGTTTGCAAAAACCTATGGAGTGAGTAAATTTAGATCGGGCAAGATATACGATCTCGTTTTTAGGTTCTTAATAAAACCGTCATACTACCGTGTCCCGTGCCTATTGCTAGCACACACACTTTCATAAAAGCAATATTCCTTTCACAAAACATAATCATGGTTATATTATCAAAACCATTCATCCTTAAATAATCCAATATCCTCAAAAGCTACCAATTGCCTATCAAAATCGGTCGAACTTTTAAACCGGACATCCAATATGTTTTTTTTTTTTCAAAAAAAAAAGAAGAAGAAGAAGAAGAAGAACCTAAATGAAAGTTTAACAGTAGAAACATTCAAGGAAAATCATCCAACAGAGGTCCGCTCTTCGAGAAAGTCAACTTTGCATCTTCAAGAGCCGCTCTCTTCATAGTTAACATCTTGGAAAACTTTTCGAGTTCTACCTCCGTCGTGCAATCTCCTCTGCAGAAAGGCTTTCGATTGCCGCATCTTTCGACTCGGATCTCAAAGAAGGCCTTCACAAACCACGAAGCTTTGAACTCATTTTCTACGCACACGTCGCGATGGTGCTCCCCAATGGGCAATAACGTCTTCGAAACGGTATGGCCGGTCACCTCACGCATATCCTCGATGGAAGATAAAGCCTCTTGCACACGCTAACCGCAAATCGACTAGTGACCTTCTTGGTTGTGGCCATATGTCCGTATTTCTCCCAAAGATTCTCGGTGTACAACGCATCATACTTAGACAAAGACGCCGAAACCGCCAAACCAGCACATGACCCGGATAAGGAACCAAGTACGGGATCAAAATGGTGTCTCAGAATCGGCCTCATGACTCGCAAAGGGTCTTCTTCCATGTCTACTACAACAACCATCGAGAATCATCCACCGTTTGAACCATATCTCGTGCCCGACAATGGCTAACTCCCATCTCCAAGTCACCGGGCTGTGGTCACCAAAGGCAAGTTTTCGTGTGGCTCCACCCTTAATCGCCCCTCCGAACCCGGGATTCCTCCCCGCGAACTTGAGTTAGACATTTTTCAAAAGAAGAAACTAAGAAGAAAGAAAAGAAGCGCGAAACTCACCGAACCACTTCTCGAAAAAAGAACCCGGTCTTGAGGAATCACTCTCACTTGTCGAACTTCTTCTTTCTCTCGACTCATCACCGCTATGAGGAGGCCTCCGCCGAATTCTTTGAAGAAATTGCCGTCTCCCGGCAACGTGCAAGGGCAGCGAAAAGCATTAACACTACCAAAGCCCCGGAAGAAACAAGACACATGTTTTCAACACAAATTCACGTGTTTTGAGACAAACCAACAAGGAGGCGACACATACCTGGTTATTGGAAGAACTGAAGATACGAAAGCGGGAGGATATTTTGAAACCGCCCGAACCCGCCAAAGACGATTCTTCGATCTCTGTTCCTTTCGTCGGGGACTCTCCGAGCCGCTGTGCAACTTTCGCTTGGGGGATCTCTCAACATTGGATACTTCTTCAAAACTTTGGGGAAGGTTTACAACGAACATTCTCCACCGCGTTATTTACGAAATCTTGGATCATAGTGAATTCATCATACCGTAACTCATTATAGCCAATAGTTGTCGAAGTTACTCTTCCGTCTCGAAAGAAGGGAAGGCGGATACCCTGCTCAAGGGCACGGCATTGAGGGCGACATGAAATGAATCCTTAGGAACTACCTAAATTGGTAAGCAAGAGGCACCCCTTGATCGAAACCCATGTGACGAGCATCACGGTCAATATTGTAAGCGACTATTCGGAAAGACCCCATGAAGAAAGACGGCATATAGACGGACATTAGCCTTGAATAAACAAGTTTTCACCAACACTCAAGTTGCCCGAAGATAAAGACATGATCAGAAAGGTATGGGCAAAGGTGTCAATTTGAGTCACCGACCTATGGACAGGCTCCAATGGGCGAAAACTGATTTCATGCGACTTATCGAGAAGACTAACCAAGCTCATGCCAACTCTTGGACGCTTGTTCACCCATCGAAGAATTTGGGAGCCGCCCCAACTCGCGGGAATCAAAGGCAACGGTTTCTGAGCATACTTCAAAGTGCTCCCATAGCCAGCTTAAAAGCAACGTGCACATATGAATCCACTTTCATGAAACCATTCGAAACTCGCATGTTCGCAACTAGGTGATCCGTATGCACATACAGGGAACCAAGGAATAGCTTGCCAATGGGAAGAACTTCACCTTTTGCTAACTTCACAAGAATCACTAGCAACTCGGGTCTTATTTTTTCTTGCCGTAACCGTCATCAAAAATGTCTCTAGACGACTAGAGAGCCAAAAATGCCGCAACATGAAGATCATCGCTTTTTGTTTTAGGTTCCACTGTCCGGAAACCATTGAGATATCCACCATTTGTAAAAGCACATTTCATCCTCTTTCCGGACAGAATCCTTCGACTTCGCAGTTGGAGTCTTTTCGAGCGTAATCTCCCAACTTAGCAGCAAGGTCTTCCCGCATCTTCTCCTCACCTTCAGACAATCGATATTAAGATTCCCTAAGATTCTGGAAGATTCACCAAGAGAGCCACACTCTCCAAGGAGAAAGTTATTTCACCCCATCTACATATGATCGTATGGGTGTCCGAACACCATCCTGAGATGAAAGCAACCAAGCCCGGGATATCCTTCCTAATCCGGCCCAAGCTCGACAAAGATCAATAATTTGCGCTCGAGTCAAGTTGGTATTTATGTGCTCCCTACTCACCATGAACTCAACACATCTATCAAAAGAACGCAATGGGCTTTGACACATCCTGAAATCAATGTTGGAAGAAGAATATACCCCTTTATGAAGACAGAACCGTATGGTGTTCTCTGGGCGAACCGAACGTGTCTTCTTTTCATCTTCACCATTGGTTAACAAAATTGGCACGAAACCCGGGTGATTCTTCCGAGAAAGGGGCGAGGGGTCTAGCAAAGAATTCATCATCCGTGTTTGGTTTGGAACTATGAACATCCTTCGATGAGGCGAAATTTTGTTCAGGTAACATCTTGTTGGATTTCTTCATAACAACTTAGTAACGAGATATCTGCACACGGATAAAGACAAAATTATCTCCTTGACACATAACCACACCCAACAAAAAAAAAAAAAAAAAAAAAAAAAAAAAAAAAAAAGAGGGTGTATTCTCTACGGGTTCAAAACTGCACACGCAGTATTTTCTTCAGGGTTCAAAATTATATACGTAGTATTTTCTACGGGCTTGAATGCTTCTATGGTATCCTTCTTCGGGTTCAAAATTATATATGGAGCATTTTTCTACGGGTTCAAACGCATGTCAGCATTTTCTTCAAGTCCGAAATTCATATATGCAATATTTCCTATGGGTTCGAAGTCATGTGAAGCACATATACGCGTATTCTCTACGGGTTCGAAAAAATGCACACGCAAGATCTTCTTCAAGGTTCAAAAAAAAATTATATAGGCAAAGTATTTTATACGGGTCAAGTGCATCTACGTATCCTTCTTCGGGTTCAAGACTATATACGCAGTATTTTCACGGGCTCGAATGCGTCTATGGTATCCTTCTTCGGGTTCAAAATTATGTATGGAGCGTTTTTTCTACGGTTCGAATCATATATATAGTATTTCCCTTGGGTGCATATATACAATATTTTCTACAAGAAGCACGACAAGAAATCATATGCGCAATATCATTGTAAGGATTATAAAAACGCCTACTTTTAGGGTTTGCACCAACATGAAAAGGGAAACAAGAGAAGTACTGGAAGACATACCTGGAAACCGGTTTTTCTTTATGACTCGCCGCTATGAAAAGATGAAAGAACAAAGATGAGAGAAATGGATTTTATATATGGGCGTGGAGATTCAAATAGGGAAGGATTTCCATACCAAAAATCGTGCATATATGAACGGGCCCACAAGGGCGCCCAACTTCCCAACGTTGCCCAAGTAGCACCGGTCCCCACCAATTGCGCCCAACTTCCCAACGTCGCCCAAGTTGGGTAACGGTCCAACCAATTGCGCCCAACTTCCCAACGCCGCCCAAGTCACGCCGGTAGCACGATCAACTTCCCACTTTGCGCCTGGTCCCCGCGCCCAGAACGTCGACTTCCCACTTTGCGCCGGTCCCGCCAGCTAGCACGCTCAGCTTCCCCACCTTGCGCCGGTCCCACCATCTAGCACGCTCAGTTTCCCAACTCGTGTCAACTTCTCAATGCCGCCCAGTTTCCTACCTCTCAATGACGCTGACTTCCCAATTGCCAGACCTCCGATTTATGCAAAACTGCCAGAGGCAAGGATTCCAAATCCTATTTATAAAAAGGTCAGACAAGCCTCTTCAATTCTCTTCACGATTTGATGTTGACAGTTTGTCACCATCTTATGCTTACCTCGCAACAAAGCTCCTGTTCCGAGCTAGCGGGGACTTAATGTTGATGGTGGATTTTAAACAAAGGGTAAAATCGTAAAACCCCAAATAACCTAATGTCACCGATGACACATTTATTAGAACATGTAATGCATGTAGTCAGTAATTAATAGGGGGTATTTTTTCAAATTAGGGTTACAACAGAACAAAACCCTAATTCCCCTCCGTGCCAATGGCAAATCATGCCAGCCACACCTAGCCCAAGCTAGCCGCGCCATGCCAAACGCACTCTTCCTTGGCCCTAGCTATGTTAGTCACACGAAACGCTCCAAAGCATGCTAACCATGCTAGCCGCACCTCCGTGCCAATGGCAAATCATGCCGCCCACACCTAGCCAAGCTAGCCGCACCGCCGTGCCAATGGCAAATCATGCCAGCCACACTTAGCCCGAGCTAGCCGCGTCATGCCAGCCACACCTAGCCCAAGCTAGCCGCACCTCTGTGCCAATGGCAAATCATGCCGCCCACACCAAACGCCAAAGCATGCCAACCATGCTAGCCGCACCTCCGTGCCAATGGCAAATCATGCCAAACCACACCAAACGCGCAAAAGCATGCCAACCATGCTAGTCGCACCTCCGTGCCAATGGCAAATCATGCCAACCACACCAAACGCGCCAAAGCATGCCAACCATGCTAGCCGCACCTCCGTGCCAATGGCAAATCATGCCCGACCACACCTAGCCCAAGCTAGCCGCACCTCTATGCCAATAGCAAATCATGCCAGCCACACCTAGCCCAAGCTAGCCGCGCCATGCCAAACACACTCGCCTTGGCCCTAGCTACGCCGGGGTCACGCCACGCCAAGCACAACACCCTTACCTTGGCCCTAGCCGCGCCATGCCAAAGTAGCGCCCGCACCTAGGCTTGCAAACCGTGCAACCTAGGCCAAATTGGCCACGCACGCCAATTGGCACATGCCAACACGCTCGCTGGTAGCTTTTCTCACCAGGGTCTGCATCGGCATGTCTCACAATACGCCTTAAACTTCATTATCTCTGAAATAAGTAGATTGGAAAAGTCAAAAAGCATTGCTGAGAACTTGTGTGGATGCATTCTACACAAGACGCATGGCCTCGCCTTGTGCCCACATGATATCTCGAATACCGGCGTCAGTAAACCCATCCCGCTTTCATCTATTGATTCACAATGGAGGCAGATTAATTTAATTCCACATGTTTCTAGGTCACTGTTGTGTTTGATTATCTCGCCACAGCTTAGAGATTTTAAGAAATAAATGGGAAAATGCTATGAACCGGGGAAGAGTCGAATTAATGAATTGGTGGCAAATTTCGTAACGAAATTGCACAACCAGACAAGAACAATTTTCAGAACCTCCACCTCCTGTTCGAGGCAAAGGAAGAAAAAGCAAGTGAAAAAAAAAAATGGAAGAAAATTCTACACATCGGGATCTGTCTCGGCATGAGCATGCCGATTTAAAAAAAAAAGTAATTCAAACACAAGTATATGTTTACAAAATGAGACCTTTTATTTGGAACACCACCCGTTATTGGTTGCGTTGAGATCCCTGATTACAACTTTTTTCTTTCTTAATCGAATCTATATGCTTATGCAGGCTCATATACAATAATTTGATGATCAAACTTATTGTCAAAGATCTTTTGTGGTGTACATATGTGAGAGTTGGTTCTTAATGGTTCCACGTTATATACCACATGAGTTAAAGAAGCTAGTGACAATATGCGATCATCATTAATTATTTTCTTACAATACATTTGCATTTATCGTCTAGCGTATATTTCTCTCTGGTTGCATATCTTGAATACTATTGAACTTGCTACTCTCTAGCATATTTTACTAATCTCGTTGTAGTTAGCTACTTGTACGGGCATGTATGTTTTGCTTAGTTAGTTCTGTTATGTACATACTTGTATATTTTGCTTATTTAACTAATTCTGTTTGTATTTAATCGACATCAATAAGGTACCTCCAGCGGAAAATGGGAACACTAAAACTCAACAAGGAAAGACGGAAACCCAAGGACTCAAACCAAAAAGGAAATATACAAAAAAAAATATTGAATATTGGGAGCAAAAGAAGACAATAACAGGAATTTCAGAGGTTAAACTTGAAAGTAAAAATGAAGAACTGTTAATTGAGGAGGGTATGGTCAGAAATAAAAAGCTTGATGTTGTCGACAACGTAGTGGAAGATAGGGTGAAGGACCTTGTTATTGTGGACTCAAGAAGAGGAGGTTAAAGCACCAAATGAATGTACAAGAAATATTGAAAAAGTATATGTTCCCGAGTCGAGAAAAATTATAGATTTTACCGTGGATTGTTTGGATGAGGAATCAGACCATGATGTTCCTATTTATGATGTTGAATCGAGGAAATGAACAACCAAGAAGATGGAAATCCTCTTCCGAGGAAGAAGAGGAAGATGAGGAAGAAGAAGATTTTTTTGCGGAAGACAAACTCAAGGATGATGAAGATGCTTGGCAACTACAGAGGTGGCTTGAACCTCGACTTAAGAGTGGAATTTACCTAACCCAGTGTATGTATCACAACTGCCAGAAGCTATGCAATTTTACATAGAAGGAACTAAATATGTTCTTTCAGATGGTCATTGTGGCTTCCATACCATTGCTTTCCAACTAGGCCTTGCTTGTTCCGATGATTACCAAGTTATCCCTAAAAATATGCATGCAGAAGTTTTTAATCACAAGACGTTTTATGAGAAAGTCTTGTACTAATAACAACGTGCTCAAAAGGTTGAGGTTTGAGGATGGAGATGAAATGGACATTAATAAATGGTTCAAAATGCCTAAGATGGTCTTGTAGCGCAAACTTTTCGAATCGTTCTTGTTTGGCTTTCAAAAGAAATGTGTGCAACGTTCTTCCTTCGAGGCATGGGCCAATTAAAGGTAAGAAACATAGAGTTATTGTCATGGCTTTTGTGGGAGGGAACCATTTTGTTCCTATGAGGTTAAAGTTAGGGGCTCCCATACCACCTCCCCGCAACATGTGGGTTCGGGAATGCATATGAAGATGCAAAGGTTTGGCCAAAAAGGTATGAGGAAAAGATGAAGACATTCAAAAAACGGATGAATTTTAAAGAGTAAATAACACGAAAAACCAAGAATCATTCACTAAGTTTTAGTGTAATTTTATGATTCCTAATCATTTTTGTTTTGATTTTTCCTGAGAACATTTTTAGTTTTTTTTTTTTTTTTTTTTTTTTTGATTCTCCAGAAAATTTTTAGTCCAATCTCAATTTTTCCATCTTTTTTCCAGGATTGTTAAACATTTTTAACTTTACCAGTCGTTGATAATATTAGAAAATCTATTTCCGACGAAGATTACTATCTCGTACGTGTTAAGAACAACAATATACGTGTTAAGAAATATTTTTTTCTTTTTAGTTGGGTGTATAAAAAGTCAAACGGATGGTATTTATGATTTATGAAAATCCATACGGATGGTACTTAGGAAAAGTGGGGATGGGAAATTTAGATGGATGGGAAATAGGAAAGTGGGGATTAAAAATAGGTAAAATCAAAAGAAAAAAATAAAAGACAATCCCTGAAATTGCCGTATAGTTTGTCCTTGTCTAAACTGGCCACGTGGGCAATGAAATCTTCGTTAATATTTTATTTTATTTATAAAAGAATTTTTTTACAGTCCCCAAGACTGGTTGAATAAGGAAATGAAGAAGAATAAATCGATCTGCGATATCTCTTGGTTGTATCGACCTAGGTCAAAATCCCCCAGTTTGGGTTTCATTCTCATAAAAAAATTCTTCATCGATGCAATCCGTTTCACATAGTCACAGCATTGAACTAGGTAAAATTCCTTCTTCTTCATTTCTGTACCTATAATCTTGAGTTTCTGGGTTCGTTTCCGATTCATCTTTGTAAAACCCAATTTTGTAATGGAGAACCAAGGAACTAAGTGAGAATCATGGAGTTTATATACACTGTTGTTGCATTCATGACCTAAAATCCCTCACAGTTTGGTTCCACTGTTCTCAGTATTAGGTTTCTAGTTCAGTTATAAAACTTATTTCCTAATCAAGAAATTTTGAAGTAGTTTTACAAATTAAAATAAAGTAGGATTTTTATTCTTGATTGCTTTGAAAAATTTATGGTTATTTTGATTGAGAATAATCGTAATACAGATGTTGTGCTATTTCTATTATAGAGTGAAATACAATGGGGATTCAATCCTGAGTTAAGATTCCTTAAATGAAATGAATAGTTTCATTGGAACTGACTTTAATTTCAAATTGAGTTTTATAAAGACTTGGGTTAGTGCTGCATCAACGAATGACAATACATTTATGAAAGGATTAGGGGAAGAAGATGTTAAAGGTAATGCCAGGATTATTATAGGGAAGAATGTTGTGAAATTGGTCAGTTAACTAGTAATGCCATTGTTAATGTTCTCGAATACAAACTGAAAGGATCACATCCCTAGGACTGTCCCTTACCCCTAGGAGTAAGGGATGACCAACAAGTTTGGGTAATTGAAGACCATTATGATAACATCATATTTTGTCTGCTTATTTTGTTCTGAATACTATGTATCATTTTTCTGTCCTTCTTTTAGTTTATTTATCTTGATGAATCGTACCATGTCTTACATCACTAGTACATTCTATGATTTACAATGTTGTGCAATACTGTTTGTTTCTGATTTGATATCATGTAGGCTATAATTTGCTCATTAATAACATGAATCATTGTCATCTGTTCTGATTTCAGCTTCACTTAGTCTAACCCAAGGAAAAATTCCGTTGGCAATGGTGGATTTCATCACCACCGCCACCATTACTACTCAATCCCAGAATTCCCAAGTTGCAGCCCTCGTTATTCTCGTCCTTCTCACAGTCTTTTAGGGCTGGAATCTGCAGGGATCACTAAAGGTAACTAGAAATAATCAATAAATTCTTAGGCTAGAGTTTGATTTATTTTCATTCCGCAATGCCTTATTTTCCAAATCATTAGAATTTATGGTGCAATTTTTTTTTACACGATGTCTTAAATAGTTTTATTAAGGTTTTCTGAACTGATTCTTACCTTGGTATACAGGTGGTCAGTCCTACCACTGTGCCTGTACAGCTGATCGGACTGGACAGGCTTTGTTCCACACTATGTATGGTCAATAAACCACATTCCTTTGCAGAATACCATACGTTGGGGTCAAATGATGGACAGCGGTGGTAAGTAGGTAGCATCCATTTTCATTATTTACTATTTTTAGTAGGTAGCCTTAATTTCTCACGTGGAAATTTAATATCACAACTTCACAAGTATTTTCACTTCCTATCTTTAGAATGTTCAATGTTGTTATTTTTAGTTAATAGCGAAAGGTATACAAGGAATGACCATTTAATGAGGATTGTCCCAAAGTTCTTTCTTATTGACCCTCTTAGTTTTGAAGTTTTAACCTTTTATAATAGGAAGTATATGCAAATCTGTTGCTTAATTGAGTACCCTAACTTCCATACTGAACAACCCTTATATTTTAGGAGGCTTCCTTATCTCAAATAAAGATGACAGTCCATTATTTTTCTATGCCTGATTGTAGAAATATTTTTGAAGTCGGAATCCTTCAGCTACTGCCGTACTGTTTCAGTGCATTGATTACATTTGTTATTGCATGAGGTTTTGTGATATTAGGTACTGATTTTCATGTTCTAAGAAGTAATTTGCTTTCCAAATTGTCTAGAGATCAAGATATTGGTCATGTAAACATGCCACTTAGAGCACTTGTAGGTGGTTTCTCTATCTCTATTCTAGAGATTGATTTTCTCAAAAATTGTGTTATAGGGATAGAGAAGCCACTACAAGCGCTCTTAGAATCTTGTAAATCTTAGCCATATCAGGTGCTCTTTATTTTGATGTGGCATTTGATGACATGATCAGCGGACTTTTTGTGTTCGCTGACAATGTAGTCAACATAATTTAAAAGCAAAGGTAATAGTAATACTGAAAGGCATCTCATAAGCCTATATTCCGCAGATTCGATCCTCTGATATTGACCTAAGCCTAAATTCCTCGGATTCTTTCAATCTCATCAGATGTACTCCTCGAATTCTTTGGTTGATATATCATTTGAGATTAGCATAGGTCCATATCCCTTGAATTCTTTGGTTAACATAGTTGGATATGCTCTGCGATAGGCCTAAGTCAATATTTATTGAATTCTTTCGATATTGTCTGATACGCTTTGAGATTGATCTAAGTCTATGTTCTTTTCGGATTTATCGATCTCATCGGATATCCTTTGGTAATGACCTGAGTATATTCTCCTTAGATTTTCTATTATGGAGTAGAAAATGGTAGTAAAAATTGCGAGAAATGGTTTGCAATTGAAAAAGAATATTTCCATTCATCGCAATATTTACTATTTTCTACTCTGTAATATAATTACTGACCAATCGCACACGAGTACCAAGCTCAGGATACTCACATTCGTAACGGCTTCAATATACGCCTCCAAAGAGTGGATCCAATAGAGGTAATACTTGAATTTTGAGAACATACTGCCATTTTTCTTCTTCCAGATATCTTAAGATGAATGTTTGGTAAAATGTGATAAGTAAAATGGTATCCGAAGAAAATTGTAGTATGCTTAAAATTCTAGTATTACCTCCGTTGAATCCACTCCTCGAAGTTGTTATACTACTATATTTGTAGTTTTGATAATGCAGATTTTAGAAAATTGCTCGTCAGTTACGACAACATGACATAGTGTCTTTTGGCTGCAGATTTCACAAAATTACATAGTGGCGTTTGGACTTTAATTCACAAAAATTGAAATCAGTTGTTGCCCGAAGCGGACTTGAGGTTTTCTAAATTTAAACCGACGTGTTCATTTTTCTACAATATTCTAGCATACATTCTAGTAGTAGAGCCTGTTTGAAAATGTAACTTCTACATGCATTTGAACATCATCTCTATTTGGATTTAGAGTAGGAGAATTTAACACGAAGAGTGTGGTAAAAGTTTGGGTTGCCAAGTTCAGATACTTTCTTTATAGCTTCAGTACTGATGGTGAAACTACATATGACCAGTGCAAATGGTGTGACTACAGATGGTCGGATGATAAGTTATCCCTTCTTAGCAGGGGTGGTTTTGGACCACTACTGCAGTTTTTTGACTAGTGTAAGGTTACGCTTTTTTTTTTGTTTTTGTTGCAATGGCTTTTATGATAACATCTGTGTTACCTTATGTATGAACTACTACTTGTGTCCGTGCTTGAATGGATGGATGTGAATGCTTGTTAGTTCTTCATTATTTGGTTGAATTTGTAACAGAAGTATTTCGTTACCAACAGAAACATTGAATGACAAAGAAGGGGGGATCAAACAAAATGGAAAGTATCGGTGAGCAGGCCTGATGCCTACAATATGGAGCAGGAAAATGAATGGATTCACTTCAAATTTTACGTGGTGATTGAGTTAAAGGCTCTGATACAAGGGCATAACAACACACACCTTGAAATGGCTTTGAGGCGGATAAAAATGGCTTTTAACTGCATGGAAGGTGTCCATATTGAGAATGGCCATGGCAATAATATATAAATGTACTGCGGATACCCTGTCTCTGAAGAGCTGGCAGCAATCTTTGAAAGTACATCCACATGAGTGTAAGTTTGTATCTCCTAATTAGCCGTTTTTTTTTTTTTTTTTTTTTTGCTTACTCGACGGGGTCCAAATTCTAATTTTAGTCTCCCTCGAAAAGGGAATGATTGGTTAACTACATGTGTGAATTTGCTGTAGGTAGTTTGGTCTATTTATATTTCTAAATTAAATGATGATAGTCCTTATTGGAAAGGCTGAAAGATTGGAGAGGTCAGTACTAAGTCTGCCTACTCTCTAATCTCTGGAAATGCCAACAGAAATCCTGATAAGTGTTGGAACTAGCTGTGGAGGGGGTTAAAGTTGTCCTGAGTTAGCGTATTAGTCTGGAAAATATTTGCTGATGTGTTTCCTCTGAATAGCCAATCTTTTAATTCTTTTGCTTATGTGTCCTGTCACTTGTGTTATGTAGATCTGGTATTGCTGAATCTAGCTCTCATATTTTTTATTGATTTCCCATTCACTTAGGCCATTCGGTTTGGTCTAGGTATTACCTTGCCCTATCTTTAGAATTCTTTAGTTTGTCGAAAAAGGAAATAAAACCATGGAGTGACTGAGCTGAAATACTAATGGTTTGGGCTATTTGGAAGTTAAGAATTTAAAGTGGTTGAGAATTTGAAACCTAATCCTACAGATGATCAGTGCAAATGGTACGAGTACAGGCGGTTAAATAGCGGGTTAGTGCTACAGATTTTGGAAGAAGTGATTTCGCTTTTGGCAGAGAAAATCCACTTGATGCATGTCAAATTAATGCTAATGATGAAGGAACTAAAAGAGAATCATTGGTTTGATGGAGTTTATATACACTGTTGTTGCATTCATGACCTACTGACATTGTTGTTTGATAGAGAAGCTCTAAAACGCTCACATCCACTGTTCTTAGTATTTAGTTTGTAGTCAGTTATAAATCTATTTTCTGGTCAAGAAAGTTTTGAAGTAATTTTATAAATTAAATGAAGTAAGATTTTTGTTCTTGATTGGTTTGAAAAATTTATGGTTATTTTGATTGAGAATAATCATAATACAGATGTTGTGCTAGTTCTATTATACTGCCGTACCCACTATTGATTCTCTACTATTTTTCTTGTTTACAAACATAGATTAATTGAATACATAGGGGATTCGGTCGATGAGTTAAGAGAGTCCTCAAATTAAATGAATAGTTTCAATCGAACTGACTTTGATTTAAAATTGAGTTCTATAAAGACCAACAAGTTTGAGTAAATGAAGATCATTATGATAACATCATATTTAGTCTACTTATCTTGTTCTGAATGTATCATTTTTGTATATTTTTTTGTTTATTTATCTTGATAAATCGTGCCATCACTTACATCACTAGTTCATCTATGTTTGTTTCTGATTTGAGCATATATAGGCCAAAATTTGCTCATTGATAACATGAATCATTGACGTCTGTTCTGATTTCAGCTTCACTTTGTCTGACCCAATAATAGCAATGACAGCAGTAAATTCATCACCACTGCCACCATTAGTACTCAACCACAGGATTCCCAAGTTGCAGCTTTCTCAGTCTCTAGTGCTGGAATCTGCATGAATTACTAGAAGTACATTAGAAACAATTAATAAATTTTTAGGCTTGAGTGTGATCTATTGTCCTTCTGCTATGCCTTATTTTCCAAATCGTTAGTTATTTATGGTGCAAGTTTCTGAACCTGCTTTTTATGTTGTGATACAGGTGGTCAGGCCTACCGCTGTGCCTGTGCTGCTGATCGGACTGGACAGTCCTTGTTCCACACGCTGTATGGTTGGGCACTGGAACACATTTCTTAGCAGAATACTTAGTGGTGAGTAGGCAGCGTCCATTTTCATTATCTAGTATTTTTAGTAGGTAGCCTTAATTACTATCACTCATGTGAAAAATTAATATCACAAGTACTTCGCTTGCTAACAGTCATGTTGTCCTTCTATATTGATTATGTAGGCAGTCCCCGTTGTATGTCTCAAAAATGGTGCCGCGAGAAACCGAGGAGACATTAAGGGCATCACAGGTTAGAATCTTTGTTATCTTTAATTTATTAGCAAAATGTAACTAAGTTCTTTTATAACGCCCACTATGGACTATACAAGGAATGACCATTTAATGAGGCCTGTCCCAAAATTCCTTCTTATTGGCGCCCGTTGTCTTGAAGTTTTTACCTTGTAAAATAGCAAGAATTCAATATACTTAGAGAGCCTTCATATGTTGCCTAATCGACTACCCTTCATCTGTTGCTTAATTGAGTAGCGCAACTTCCATAACCATCCTTATGTTTTAGAAGGCTTCCTTTTTTCAAATAACGATGACAGTCAATTATTTTTCTATGCCTAAACGTAGAAATATTTTTGTAGTTGGAATCTTCTGCTACTGCAGTACTGTTTCAGTAATAAACGGTTTCACTTCATTGCAGTGCATTAATTACATTTGTTATTGCTTGAGTTTTTGTGATATTAGATACTGATTTTCATGTTATATGGAGTAATTTGCTTGCCAAATTGTTTTGGGATCAAGATATTGGTCGTGTAAACATGCCACTTAGAATCATGTAAAAATTAGCCACTGCAAATGCTCTTTATTTTGATGTGGCATTTGATGAGATGATCAGCGGACTTTATGTGTTCACTGGCAGTGTAGTCAACATGATTTAACAGCAAGGTAATAACACTGAAAGCAGTGAAAGGCATCTGATAAGCCTTTATTCCTCGGGCTCTTTCAATCTCATCAGATATACATTGAGATTGACTTGAGTCAATGCTCCTCGAATTCTTTGTTGATGATAATATATCATTTGAGATTGGCCTAAGTCTGTATTCCTCGTATTCTTTGGTTTGCATAGGTTGATATGCTTTGAGATAGGCTTAACTCAATATTTATTGAGTTCTTGGGATATCATTGGATAAGCCTTGAGATTTATCTAAGTCTATAGTCCTGGGATTTTTTTCGATCTTATCGGGTATCCTATGATAATGACCTAAGCCTATATTCTATGTCTATATTCCTCGGATTCTTTCAATCTCATCAAATATCCTTTGAGATTGACCTAAGTCGATATTCCCTCGAATTCTTTGGTTGATATGATTGGATATGCATTTATATTGGCTTAAGTCAATATTCCTCGAATATTTTGATATCATTTAATATGCTTTTAGATGGACCTGAATCCTCGAATTCTATCGAGATGCACGGTTCCAAAAACTACAATTGATATTTTTACGCTCGAAGAAGAGCAACATCTTCTTCTTTAGTAGAGAGAGCTTAGAAGGGTATTAGCAGATTCAAGTTTGATTAACCCCCTAAAAAAGGCCTATTTACAGTTAGTTTTTGCTACAAAATTTTCAGAAGTAATTTTAGTTTTTTTGCTACAAAAAAGCCTATTTTCAGTGGTTCGGTGGTGATCTGTGTGAAAGGAAAGATTTCAACTTCAGACTCTTAGAATTAACTTTTCTTTTATTTCAAACAGTTGGTGCTTTCGCTGCTTACATTTATGCTCTTCCACGTCACTCCTCGTCACACCACTTGATAAGTCGACCAAGATAAGTTCTTCCGAGTAAGTACTGTCCAAAATTCACCTTGACATAGGAATGTGACTTTAATTATACTTTTTTATCTCTATACCTTGGTGAGTTTTCGAATAGCATAAAAGAAAACTTGAGAAGACAAGACACAGTAATTAATGGAAAAAAAAATTCACATGTGAATTTTTTTTTCCATTAATTACTGTGTCTTGTCTTTGATAATTTTCTTTTTATTTTGGTTGTGAAGTGGACTATGTAGTAGGAGTCTTAGATCTCCTAGCTTGTGTAGCACTAACATGGTTCTAAAATACGTTCTAAAGCGTGTATTTGGGCACTAACCATACTTTCTGAGATTACTTCAATATGACTTATCTCGTTGCATTACAAAGTGAGTAAAAATAAGAAAAAGAGAAGTATAGGATTTTCGCGGTTTGACGGATACTGGATACGATTTCTGAACCCGAACCGGTTATCAGCACCAACGGACGGATATAACAATTGTGTAAAAATTCAAAAAGATTTCTTCCTCCTTCGAGATTTCAGTGACACAAGCAGGCTACAAACGTTTCCTGGTATGGTTTCTTCATCTTTAAACTTATTTCTTTTGTCAATGCTCCGTTTTTCCTTGCCTCTATACTTTCTTCTCTTTTGTGTACCCGAACTAAAATCTTCTGTAACTAAAGAGATGATCATGTATAGTTGTTTGCAGAGGTTATCAATATAAAAATCATAATTCATGAACTAATGCTTACTGATATTCATTTTAGGTTATACTTTATCTCACCTATTTTGAGAAACTTACATTTCCATACAATGCTCAACCCCTATTTGATAAAACGCCTTAGATAAGTGCATTGAAATTGATTGTAATCTAAGGATTCTAAAGAGATTTTGAATTGTGGGTTTTGTTTATTTGCGGTTTTCTAGTAATGGGTCGTCATAATAATTGCTTTATTTATGGTCTTTTGAAACTCATTTCACATAGGAAACTCCCTATACACAGAAAAAATGGAAGATTGGTGAAATAACTTTGTTGTTGTGCAGTAGGTGCGAGACCAATATTCTTTTGTGAGGTGAACGTGATGGAAGAAGAATCTCTTCTAAACTGTCTCCCCTCGGATATCAGATTGAATATATTTTCCAGGTTACCAGCTGAGTTAGTTCTAGACTGTAAACGAGTATGCAGAGCTTGGAGAAATCTCATTCATCTTCATGCTAATACTGATTACTTTTCCAATCTGCATCTTCGGTGTCAAAACGGTAGTCATGGACTTGTACAACAGGAGCCGCATAAGCCAAGTAACGATGGTATCGACTCTGCCAAGATGAGTTTTATTAGCTGCTTTGACAGAAAAGATCTATATTATGCCGAGTACTATGACGACGGTAAGATGAACCCAAGAAAAGCTTGCTACTCAACAAAGAGGATCAGCCTCAAATTTCTGGTAGGCGACGTTGGATTAGTTGGTTCGTGCAATGGATTGATTTGTTTATCAGTCAAGAAAAGTTACAACAAACCCAACAGCTTCACATATCGCGACTGTTATGACGAATCATTTTACATCTGTAATCTCATTATTGGAGAAGTCGTGAATCTTCCAGGGATATGCGTCAGAAACAAGCAAAAAACTGTGCATGGATTTGGATATCACCCTCTAACTAATGAGTACAAGGTTCTCAGAATTTCCTATGAGCACCCCAACAAGGGACGAGTCGAGGTATATACACTTGGAAGTGGTAGTGGTTGCTTAAGTAAAGGGAGATTAATCATCAAGTATTGCCAAACATTCATGCTAAGAGTGTATGTGTGAATGGGGCACTTCATTGGCTCCAAGAGGGTTCAGAGGATATTGTGGCTTTTGATTTGGCAGAAGAGGAATTCCAGTTGCTCCAGACCCCATGTAATGGAAAGCAAGAACTTATTCGCCGTAGACTTGGTATTTTCAGAGGGTGTTTGGTTCTTGTAATCCAATTTATTCAATTTGAAATGCGACCTTTGCACTTGTGGTTTTTAAAGAAGAATAAGGAGGCGAATAGCAGCTACAACAACACTAAAGACTTTTATGCAGTGAATCCATGTTGGAGTAAAGAGGACACTGTGCCCATAAGATCCATTGAAAGAATGCCTCGCTTTAGTTGCTGTTTTGGAAGGGGGTCAAGTTTTACTAATGGATAATTTACGGACACGTCTTTCGTTATAGCTTAGAATCACAAATTCCAGATGATAATTGGAATCCATGTAGCCACAGCAAGAGTTGGGCAGTACCAATACCACACAGAAACACCTTTGTTTCGCTGAAAGCACTCGGAGAGGAAAATGTTGGGACATTCACAGCGGATGGTGAACTTAAATTTCCAAACTCAGGGAAGAGAAAGACTGGCGTAATTAAAATCGCGACGACAACAACCACTGAAATGTAAGGTTTTGAACGGGTTGAAGAAACTATTTAGAAAATGGTACTGTATTATTCATCTTTCATTAAGCTTTCTGAATAGTCGAGCAGTATAAAGTAAAACCATTCTACATACAGTCAGTTTCACTGAATATCCGAATATATCCTTGATTGATGCATTACATTTGTTAGGTTTATGTCTCGAGATAAATGACAATGTCATAACAAGTTCTTGATTCTTGGTCATTTATCTCAGAGATAAAACCTAACAATTGTGATGTATATTTATGCACCTAAGACCACTGGAGACGCCCATCCACTTTGTAAAAAAAAAAACTCAGATAGTACGCCACAGAGATTAATAGCCGTGACCAAACTGCTTGTGGTAGCCTTATATCCATTTCGTTTTTTCTTGAATCATCATTTATCTCGAGACATGAACGTATATGCACCTAAAACCCCATGACCAACTAAGACCGCCGAAGACACCGCTCCACCATTTCGTATTGCATACGGCGTTGATAACTTCCCCAATCCTACAAAATAAGAACAAGAGAAAAAGAATTTAGAATAGAAACATATGCTGGTATTTGTTTCAATACAGTTCTTAAAGGCTATAGACTTGCTGATAAGTGTACCACATAAGTTGATCGCAGATTCCTAAAAACAAGAAGATATCAGAGAAAAAAGAACCTTATTTCTCTACTTAACGCGAGAAAAAGAGACACAACAATGGAGATTGGGGTGGGGGGTACTTCAACCAGTGTGTTATGGTCTCTATTTATAACACTCCATCCAGTTTCCCCTTTTCTTATTGTTGAGGAGTTGTTAAAATTTTGGTGTTGAGCAAAAAAAAAAAAAAAAGTGTTTTGTTGCATTTGTGATTACCACACTCCATTCTATCTACGCGTATAAACTGTGGTTTACTTAACTTATCAGCATGCACCGAAGCATGATCCTAGAGATAGTGCGAAAACAGTCCGTCTTGTTGAGTGATCTAGCTACCCATAAAATATGGTTGCAAACACATGCATCATCTAGCTCTACGTAACTGATGTTTATTGATCAATCAGGCCGAATAAGAAAACCATGATAACCATGAGCACTCGATAAATAACATTTCTACCACCTAATTTATATTAATTTTATATTTTCAAGTGATCATTAGAGCGTGTAATTTATTATTTTATTATAGGTAGCGTTTAAAATCTGAAGATAATTAAAAAAAACTGTGCAAAGGACATGTATCATTGATGGCACACTGTTACAAATATCAACGTCGTCAACCAAAGCTGCAATGGTGATGATCAGGTGCAAGGTATTGAAAGTTACGCGTTTTCATTTTTTAGGAAGCGTCGTATGTCGCTTTGAAGTGTCGCTTCATGGTTGATGTTTGAAGTGGATGTTTTCTTATAAATAAATTAGTCGAACTAGTTATTATAAATTTATTAGGAAGATAATATCTATATAAATTTTACTCCCTTCGTCCCACTATTAGATGATCTACTTAGTTTAAAATTTTGTCCCACCATTAGTTGACCTATTTCATTAAATAAGGGAATATTTCTAAAATTATCCTTTTGATTAATTATCCTTAGTATAAGAAATGTATATAATTTGATATCCATGTTTATACTTCAAGTTACTTAGGTGCTTTAAAATGCTTTCTAACGATATAAAGTTTACGAAAATCCATGGTATATTTTGAGAGATAAATCATTTCTAAATTTTACAAATTACTATCCATAAGGGTATAATTGTAAAAAATACTTAAAAATACTTCTTCCCATTCCTTGCCTTAAGAATTGTGCAAACTCCAACTAGGTCATCTATAGGTGTGCATGAGAATGTTTCTAAGCCTGGCCGCCATGTACCGCCCGGTCCGAAGGAGCCCATGGGCGCCCGACACTTGTCATAATAGCTCCTACTGGGCCTGATAATTATAAGGGCGGACCGGGTTTTTGTTCAAATATTGGAGTCCATTTTTGCTAGCTCCGCCGTAGCTCTGTTTAGTTACTCCACCCGCCTGATTGCACAATATCCTCGAATAAAGTTTTCTAATAGTGTGATGGATTTCTCAAGAACTTAAATTTCATATGTGGACAATTTAGGGTTAGAAAATTCTCAATTACATTTCACAAGAATGAATATGAATTGCTTGAACTATCATTTGAACGAGTTACGGATATATCATCATTCATCAAGCCAAAAAAACATATATACTTTAAAATTTTGAATTATCTCTTGCCCGAGGCCTCGCCCGCCTGACTCACTGGCTACCAGATTGTTTCACGGTATGGTGGGCCATGGGCATTAAATTTTTGTTATTGCACCTGCTTACTCCGGCCTCTGTTAAAAAATTAATGGGTAGTAAGGACTACAAGCCCGTCCGGCCCGGCTTTTGCTATAATCTAAGCAGCCGCCCACGCCTGCCTGACGACACCCCTACCATCTAATAATTGGACGGAGGGAGTATATAAGTCTAATTTTATCAAAAACAAAGGGTAATGCTATTCCCTACTCCCATTAACACTCTACTCACAGATCAAGGCGACGTGTCATGAAACTGATAAAAACGTGGGAGAGAGAAAATGTTTCAAAAATGCTATTCCCTCTTGCAAAAGTTCTTCTTTCTTCTGCTTGATTCTTCTTTCTTCTCCCCAACTAAAACTTTAGCTTCATGTTAATCAAAATCATCTCAAAATCGTGCGAACATCATCACCGAAACCAAATTTGAAGACTCTGAAGTGAATTCTTGTCCTATCTTTTGTTTTGGTTGGATAATCGTTAATAGATCCCTAAATTTCAATTCTTCACGGCAAAAATTCGTTACTCCATGCAATGAAATTAGTTGGCTATTACCTGCCGGCTTACGAATTATTTAAACCCAAAGTCAATTTCCACTAGCCCTTTTATATCTCCTTTCCACTTCTTAAGATCTGAAACATATATTTAACCCATTGGAAAAAAAAAATCGAATTACTTTCTGCTTCATTTGTAATCTCTATTCTTTATCTCCTTCCAATTTTTTAGTTTGAAAAAATGACCGACTAAGGCTCTATTATTTAGGGTTTCTTAATTTCAAGATAAATTCTCTATCATAGATTTATCAATAAATTTTCAAGATAGTCCTTTTGAAACTAAGATCCAATTTATGAATTTTGGGTTAGTATCCATTTTTGTAAGATTTTGAAATGAAATCGAATATGATTAGAATTCAGCATCACAATGAACCGAAAGGTGGGGAGAGATTTATTTACTTTTGTTTGTGGTTGGAAATGGCGAGAATGAAGAGTGAGAAAGTATACGTGTGCCGTTTTATGTTACAGAAATCATGTGAGCTTCCACGTTTGCTAGCCACGTCACCTTGAGCTGTCAGTAGAGTGCTAATTGGAGTGGGGAATAGCATTGCCGAAAACAAAGTGTGTGTAGTGTTCAATTCCCCCTTAAAAGCGATGCGCTTCACATGACCGCTTGCGGGAATTACCTCCCCTGCTAAACCGCCGGGGCATAAGGGGACCGCACTCCGCAGGTTGTTGCATCACTTCCGGATGATCAGGAGGGTCACTTGGGTGCTGAAACATTCTTGATTGTGTTCAATTTTTATTTATATTTATATTTTTGTAAATGTAAATATAAAGAAAACAAATAACTTATGCAAAAAATTTCCTACACTTGCTCTTCTGAAGAAAGAAGGCCAAAAGAATTTAAAAAATTAGTCTCGTAAATTGAAAGGAAAAGCCAAGATCTAAGTTTTGTTAAAGTGCTGAGTTCTGCTTGTAGTAGTGCTCTTTATATGTTTCCAAGTCAAAAATATGGAGCACTAAATATTAAGAAAAGAAGATTGCAAGAAGGCCTCTCAAGAAACATTTCCAAATTAACCCCGCAATAATATCAAAAAGCAGGACAGTAAGTTTACAGGGGTCAGGGAGGATAAACAAAGATCCTGTACAAATTCAGTGTTTCTCCATGATTGTTGATATTGAAAAATCAGTACCCCATGATCCTACTCAATCTAACAACAAACTGTTCAACTGTTTTCTTAATAAAATTGAGTTCATTTGCACATAACCCTGCCAATCATGTTCTACGCTTTCTGAATCGAAATAAACAAAGAAAGATTGATGCGAATGTACTTTCGGCAAACTGTAAGCAACAGGAGATGGTAAGGACCTTGTATCAGATTTCAAAAATGAAGAATTTTGAAAAAGCAGCTTTCTGGGCCCAACCTGTTGTTGAAGAGATTCGATCCCACAATTGTGCAATAGAAAAAATGAATGAGACATTCAGATTAGAATGCGCAGAAAGAGATGCATGAAATTGATGTCACAAAATAAACTTACTCAGGAATTTAACAAGAAAAGGATTTTCTTAGAGGCGGTAGGAAATTTAAGCAGCATCTCACTGAATTTCAAAATCCGTTTCTTCCTTTGTGAGTCTTGATTAGTTGAATGACAGGTGAGTACCACTTTCTCCAAGACCGTGGCATGCTTCAACAGAATCTCTAAAAACTTCAGTTCATTAACACATCCACAAAGACCTTTTATCTCGACAAACTTTAGGTGACACATCGTGCAAGACAAAGAAAACCCTGCATCCCAGTAGTCCCCTACGTTCTCTGGATTAAATTTTACCTAGATAACAACCAGATATCATGAACAAACCGAACTTCATAGATTTGGGGTTTGATAATCATGAAAAATTCATATGAATGCTTGATGAATACCTCATCAAAATACGGATATAGTGGAGGATTGAAGCGACAATTTAGCTGGATATGGAGCATTACCAAACGTTATCAGGACAGTAAAGTTATAAGGACACTAAATCTTGACTTAAAAATGAGTTACTTTAAGTGACATGAAAAATAAAGATAATGACAATGGATTTAGTTAAAACCTGTGCCGGCAAGGATACAGATTCTATGTTAGGAGAATTCTTTAGTATATAGAATATTGAACGCACGCAGTCCCTCGGAAGGTAAGTCTGGAGTTTCAAATGTTGCAAATTATGAAATTCAGGCAGTTGAGTGTTTAATATATCAGGAGCTCCACCTAAAGCCTTCGGTGCATAAAAAAGAAAATAAGAGAAATGTCATTCAGAGTATAGTTACATGGCAAGAATCAGAGATTCACAATAATATCAATTTGCTAAATAAAGTAAGAAAATATGCATCCGATAGAGGTGACTGATGCGTGGTGCAAACACCTAGCTTTAAGCATCAGCAAATAAAACTCGCATTCATTCGTCACCAATGCCTTATTAAGATACATAAAACATATCAAGCATTCTTACCTACCAGTTACAAGAAAATGCATTGATGGCGTAAAATCTATTGGTTAAGAGCAAAATAATAGCTCATTTCTTGCCGATTTTGAGGTTTGCAACATAGGTTAGTGAAGGCCTCTAATTATTGTTTTTTGCAGACTTACACTAGCAAAAGTAGCTATGACATGGGACAGAGATTCATATCAAGCAACATCGTCTACAGAGCAGGTGTTATGCTTTACAAAACCGTGTCAAGGAAACACCGATGCATCCAATTCAGGGTCAATGCAGGTATGCTTAGGAGCTCACCAAGGGGTACCCCAAAAATATTAGAGTGAGCTAATGAAGGGTAAATAATTCTTTTTTGTGTTTTCTACTTTCAAATATTGTGTGATCTCTTTTTAGTTTCTTTTCTTACGGTGGGTTGCATTCATCAAAAAACTTCATTACATTTCATATGGGTTTCTAACACATGCAAACAATATCCACAACTCCTACGTCCTACACACACATAATGTCAATGTGTAAGCATAGAAGCGCGGAGCGACTGGCTGTGCACCTCGCTCCCAAGACACTATGGAGCAAGCATTAAAACAAAATGGTTTTCTGATAAAATTTAATAATAGAAAGTATGAAACAACACCTGGTGACCACCTTAATTAGCATTTCAACTATTTAAAATGACAAGACCAGTTAGAGGCCATACCTTGAGGACAGAATCATCTAACTTTAAGACTTTCACGTTCTGAATCCCTCTGAACAGCACCGTCATGTGTTGGGCATAAATTTCTTTCTTCTCGGCACAAATTTCTGATGAATCTCCTGATACTTGATCTTCATATTTAATGCGTATCTTAATATCAGCAATGGCGAGAGATGAAAGATTCTCTAGAGTGAAACTTGTCGATATGTAACTGTTGAAAACGAAGGATGACAGACTTGGAGCATGCAATTTAACTTTAACATCAGTACCCCTTTCAATATTCCTAGTACCAAATTGAAAGTACTCAAGTTTGGGCAAAGAAATGTGTAAATTCATGTTATGAAATCCAGTGGATCCCATTTCCATGATCAACGATTCTAGAGAAGGAAAACTTGAAAAGAACTTATTTGTAAGTTTTTCATCATCAAACGCCATATCTTCAAGACTCAGATGCAATGATTTGAGCTGAGGTAAACTTATTTCATGAGGTAGAATAATCTTGTCATCGTCATTTATATAACCAGGCAATTCCAGCTTCAACTTTGTCAAGGATTTACAAGTACATAGACAAGGAGGAATCTCAAAACCATCTTCTGGTTCAGCCTTGAAGTTGAACAATACACCTTGAACACGGCTCTCGATCTTTAGCTTTTGAACATTATGGCTGACAGCAGTCCCGATCCATCTATGCATTTTGCTAACAGACGGATGAAAAGTACCAAAATCAAGATGAAAACTTTGTATATCAGCATCATTGTCACGAAGATCGAGTACTTTGTTCACAAATCTAAAGAAGCGCTTGGCTTGAACTAGTTCATGTTCACTTGCTTCTTTTTCTTGATAAAAGTGAAATGTGTCACTGATTTTTAACACGGGCAGAGAAGTCCAGATATACCTCCATCTTTTAGACAAAACACAAGTCTGAACCACAAATTTGATATCCACCAAGAGAGATAAGATATTGTGAACAATGGAATCCGGTAAATTGCTGATCCTGTCTACTTGTCTATTCATTTTTGTTGCTCAATTCGATGCCCAAAAACTGGTGAAGACAACGATTCAACAATTTTCACTCAAAATTGAAGATAAAGATAAACCCTATATTCCTCTATCAGTAGGTGAGATTCGATGAAGAGAAATAAAATCAACCTAATAAGAATCATAAACAATGAATAATTAACATTTACAAATGATATGTAAATGATATGTTGATTCAAAAAAATGAGTGAATAAAATAAAAAATTTATGATTTCACTCAAAACTGAAGATTAAAATAAACCTTTACTACATTTCTTCGTTACTGGGTGAGATTGGATGACGAGAAATAAAATCAACCTAATAAGAATCATAAAGAATGAATAATTAGCATTTATAAATGATTAATCTAATTTAGAAGCAGAACAACCTAGAAATGAAATGCCAAGCTGATGACAATGAATACCTGAATGATACCGACGACGACGAAGAAGGAAGATTGAATTTTGGGGACATGGGAATGAGAGTTTTTAAAATCTTTGTTTGTGTTGACTGTTTGACTAGTTAGAAGATCCTTCGGACTCTGGAGTGAGGTCAAGCGACGGGTGAAATAAAATGTCCTAGTACAAAATTTCCACCAAAAGAATTCAGAATATAAAATGTCCTACGAGATTCCCACAATGGTTTTCCGGGAGAAAGAAGGCCGAAAGAAATAACACAATCATGGCTAATAAATTGGAAGAAAAAGCTAAAATCAAGTAACGTATGTCTCCTGAGCTCTGCTTTTAGTGCTCTGTACGTGTTCTGATGATTTTAGAAGCTCGCTAAATATTGATAGCGCATTAGGATACACATTCATAAGTAACTTTTTGACATCTAAGCAAGAAGTCAGTTTGGGTTTAGAATTTCAGAAAAGTCGACTTTTTGTGAAGCAAAATATACGGACTTCTAACTTCTGCTTCTGGAAAAGCAGAAGTCATAAGCAAAATTGTATACAAACGCGCTATAAGAAAATTGCAAGAAATCCTGTCCAGAGACATTTACAGATTAATCCCGTAATGGTGTCATATCAGAAAACATGACAGTAAGTTTTCAGGAGTCCATGGAGGAGGGACAAGATCACGTACAAAATCAGTGATTCTACATGTTTTGTTGATATAGATCGGCACCCCTTGATCGGCCACAACACAATCTAACAAAAAACTGTCAAGTAATTTGCCAAATCATTTTTGTATCTTAGAAATCTACAAGACCCATGAAAGTACATAGCTCTATCACCTGGGCTGTCAAACTGTTTTCTTAATGAAATTGAGTTCATTTGCATGTAACCCTGCCAATCATGTTTTAGGTTTTCCGAATCGAAATAAACAAAGAAAGATTGATGCAAAAGCCAATATACGCCAACAACAATTAAAACTATGAATTTTGCATCTACGAACTAACATAATTCCTCATCCTCTGCAAAAATAAGTGTGTACTTTCCGCGAACTTTAAGTAACAGGAGATGGTAAGGACCTTGTATCAGATTTCAAAAATGAAGAATTTTGAAAAAAAACAGCTTTCTGGGCCCAACCAGTTGTTGAAGAGATTCGATCCCACAATTGTGTAATTTGATAAACCATCATCGAGCACCTGAAAAGAGTGATCGGAATATTATTATTCGATAAAAATGAAGCAATCTTTCGTCGACATTTAGATTCGAATACACAGAAAGAGATGTATGAAATTGATGTCACAAAATAAACTTACTCAGGAATTTAACAAGAAAAGGATTTTCTTAGAGGCGGTAGGAAATTTAAGCAGCATCTCACTGAATTTCATCATCCGTTTCTTCCTTTGTGAGTCTTGATTAGTTGAATTACTGGTGAGTATCACTTTCTCCAAAACCGTGGCATGCTTCAACAGAATCTCTAAAAACTTCAGTTCATTAACACTTCCGCTAAGACCTTTAATCTCGACAGACTTTAGGTGACCTATCGTGCAAGACAAAGACAACCCTGCATCCCAGTAGTCCCCTACGTTCTCTGGATTAAATTTTACCTGGATAATAACCAGATATGATATTAGAACTAACCAAACTTCATACATTTGGGGTTCGATAATCATGAAAAATTCATATGAATGCTTGATGAATACCTCATCAAAATATGGATATAGTGGAGGATTGAAGCGACCATTTCGCTGGATATTGAGCATTACCAAACGTTATAAGGACACTGATCGTGACTTAAAAATGAGTTACATAAAGTGACGTTAAAAACAGAAGTAATGACAATGAGTTTAGTTAAAACCTGTGCCGGCAAGGATACAGACTCTATGTTAGGAGAATTCTTTAGTATATTAAAGATTGAACGCAGGCAGTCCCTCGGAAGGTAGGTCTGGAGTTCCAAATGTTGCAAATTATGAAATTCAGGCAGTTGAGTGTTTAATATATCAGGAGCTCCACCTAAAGCCTTTGGTGCATAAAAAATAAAATAAGAGACATGTCATTCAGATTATAGCTACACCGTGAGAGTCGCAACAATTACAATATGTTAAATACAACAAGAAAATATGCATCATATGGTGGTGATTGATGCATGGTGCAAACTCCTAGCTTTAAGCATCTGCAGCTAGAAAATCTCATTCATTAATCTCATCCTCATATCAAGCGTCCTTACCTTCCAGTTACAAGCAAGAAAATCTCATCCTCATTCATTATTGAAGGCCTAAAAAATATTGGTTAAAAGCAAGGTATTTTTGTGTGGAGTTACACTAGCAGAATTAAGAGCAAAATAATAGCTCACTTCTTTCCAATTTTGAGGTTTGCAACATAGATTTTGGTGAAGGCCTCTACTGTTATTTAAGTCTGGAGTTACACTAGCAGAATTAGCAATGACCTTGGATATAGATTCATACCAAGTATCCTCGTCTACAAAGCAGGCACTATGCTTTATAAAACCCTGCCAAGGTAACACCAATACATTTAATTAAGGTTCAATGCAAGGTACGCTAAGGAGCTCAACTAGGGGTACCCCAAAAGATTAGGGGTGAGATTAGCAGCTAATGTAAGGGTAAATTATTCTTCTTCTTTTTGTCCCAGTAATTTTTTTTTTTATTTTCATACAGTGGATTGCATTCATCGAAAAAGTTCATTACGTTTCGTCTGGGTTTCAAACACATGCAAACAATATCCACAACTCTATGTCCTACACATGCATAATGCGTAAGCGTAAAAGCATGGAGCGCCTGTCTGTGCACCTCACCCCAAGACACTATAATGGAAGCATAAAAACGAGATGGTTTTCTAATAAAACTTAATAATAGAAAGTATAAAACAGCACCAAGTGACCAGTTAACTAACATTTCAACTATTTATACTGACAAGACCAGTTAGATGACATACCTTGAGGACAGAATCATCTAACTTTAAGACTTTCACATTCTGAATCCCTCTCAACAGCACCGTCGTGTGTTGGGCATAAATTTCTTTCTTCTCCACACAAATTTCTGATGAATCCATTGACACTTCATCTTCAGATTTAACACATATCTTAATATCAGCAATGGCTAGAGATGGAAGATTCTCTAGAGTGAAACTTGTTGACATGTAACTGTTGAAAATGAAGGATGACAGATTTGGAGCATGCAATTTAACTTTAACCTCACTATTGCCATCATACTGACTACCAAATTGAAAGAACTTAAGTTTAGGCAAAGAAATGTGCAAATTCATGTTACGAAATCCTGTGGACTCCATTTCCACGATCAACGATTCTAGAGAAGGAAAACTTGAAAAGAACCTATTTGTAAGTTTTTCATCATCAAACGCCATATCTTCAAGACACAGATGCAATGATTTGAGCTGAGGTAAACTCATTTCATGAGGTAAAATAATCCTGTCGCCGTCATCTACAAAACCAGCCAATTCCAGCTCCAACTTTGTCAACGATTTACAAGTACATAGACAAGGAGGAATCTCATAACCGTTTTCTGGTTCGGCCTTGAAGTTGTACATTACGCCTTGAACGCGGCTCACAATCTTTAGCTTTTGAACATTATGGCTGACAGCAGTGCTGATCCATCTATGCATTTTGCTAACAGGCGGATGAGAAAGACCAATCTCAAGATGAAACTTTTGTATATCAGAGTGGTCGTCACGAAGATCGAGTACTTTGTCCACAAATTTAAAAAAGCGCTTGGCTTGAACTTCCTCTTGAACTAGTTCATCTTCACTGTCTTCTTCGTGACAATAGTGAAATGTTTCACTGATTTTTAGCACGGGCAGAGAAGTCCAGATATACCTCCATCTTTTAGACAAAACACAAGTCTGAACCACAAATTTGATATCCACCAAGAGAGATAGGATATTATGAATTATGGAATCCGGCAAATTGCTGATCCTGTCTACATGTCTATTCATTTCTTTTTTTTTGCTCTTGTTTCTTAATTCGATGCCCAAAGACTGGTGATGAAGATTCAACAATTTTCACTCAAAACTGAAGATCAAAACAAACATTCCTTAATTACGGGGTGAAATTCGATGAAGAATAGAAATAAAATCAACCTAATAAGAATCATAAAGAATGAATAATTAGCATTTATAAATGACTAACCTAATCTAGTCTCAAGGAGAATAACCTAGAAATGAATACCCATAGACAGAAAGAGTGAAAACTGAAGATAGATCAAATCCTTAATTGTTTAATAAGAATCATAAACAATGAGTAGTCATTTAATATAGTCTCAAGGAGTTGCATACAAAAATCTAGAAGCAGACTAACCTAGAAATGATATCTGACCGAATAATAACAAACAAATTTAAAATGCCAAGCTGATAACAATGAATACCAGTTTAGAGAAAGAAAGAATGCATGATACCTGAGGAGGAGATAATGAAATCTTGATTTCGTTCATGGTACCGACGACGACGACGACGAAGGAAGACTGGATTTTGAAGGAATTGAAAAATTGAAGTCTGTGCTTGTATTTTGGGGAAATGGGAATTAGAGTTTTTAAATTGTCTATTTGTATACTAGTGTTTGACTGTTTGACTTGTTAGAAGATCCTCCGGACTCTGGAGTGAGGTCAAGCGAATGAAAACCCCGATCAGATGTGACCTGGATGGTGCGACTTGGATGGCTCGCCATTGTGGAACTGGAAGTCATTGGGAGCATTATCATGGTGACTCCAAAATTGATTTTTCTTTTCTTTCTTTTCAAACGTCGGTGGATTTCTGATCGTTTCTTTTCGAGTATTTAGCAATCCAGCACTTAATTGTTATATTTTTCATAAACAAGAAGAAACTCTGAGAAATTTCATCCGTGATCGAAGAATTTCTTGATTGAAATCAGAGCCGATCCTGTGCCTAAAAGGGGTGCGAACAAACATTCGTAGGGCCTTTTACAAGAACCATTTTATAGGCCATTGATTTTTTGGGGAACCATGGTCTTATTAGGCCAACCTCCCTATACTTATAAGGGGTGTCCTAAAGTTAGGTAAATACACATTTACTCTTTACTTTTATTTAAATTAAAACTAACCTAATAACTATTGGTGGGTTTGGATGTAGAATTTTAAAGGTGGAATTTATGGGTCCAGGGGATTTGGTAGAATTATGTTTCCCTTTGTATGTTTTAGTTTAGAATCCTTGGAATCACGTTTCCTACGGGATTGGTTTTCCAAACAAATCCTCTATATGGAGTCAGAGCCTCTCCCCTAAGATTTGCTGGGAAACTTATCAAGGGATTTGTGGACCCACTTTTTTTAACTCTAAATCCCATATATATGCAATTTTAAGATTTGAGGGTAATGTCAAACGGTACAAAGACTTTAATACAAGAAAACTCTATAAATCCTAGGAATTTTAATTGAGATACCAAACACACAAGGAATTTACATGAATCCCAGAATTTGTAATCCCATGGGATTATAAATTCCTGAAAACGGTGAATTCTGCAAACAAACCCACCATATATAAATCTAATCATATACATCTAATATAAGTGAATCTACTAACCAAAATCAAAAACAAAAATAGGAGGGGAATCGAAAATTTTTATTTTTAGTTTGGAAAAAAAAAAAAATTATTCTCTTCTTCTTCTCTCTTTCCTTGACGTTCCTCGTTCGATTGAAAAACCCATCAATCTTTTTAATTCGTTTTTTGATTGGGAAAATTGAGTAGAAATCATCAAAATATGGTTTAAATGGAAGTCAAAGTGGCATGTTCAATTAGGAATAATTTTAAAAAAACTAGTTTTGTAACCGAACATTCTGAAACCAAGAACACGAAGAACACTTTGGTTATCACGAATTTATTTTTTCGTAACAAGAACTCCGAGTTCGATTGGTTTAAAAAATAGTTTTAACCGAACTCCTCGTTGAAAACCAATATATTGTGTTCGGTTGGTAACGTAACTCTACCCATAATACAAAAAAAAAAAAAAAAAAATGTAACCGAACTGTGTTATTTTTCCCACTATGTTGAGTTATGATTTAACCGAACTTTCCCTACTATGTTCGGTTGGTTCGCAAAAATTTCTAAAACTATCTAGTAACCGAACTCTACCCATATTACAAAAAGAAGAAAAAAAATTCCAATGTAACCGAAACCGTGCTATTTTTCCTACTATGTTGAGTTTCAATTTAACCGAACTGGTCCCACTATGTTCGATTTGTTCGCAAAAAATCTTGACAAACCAAACTCTTCACTAACTGCATACATGTGGAGTTCGGTTAGATATGTTCACTACAAAACAGAGGGCCTTTAGTGACGGTTTTATGGTTGTTTTCCCTGGAACTTTGATTTTGCTTCCCTCCGCTTCTTCAAAATCCTTCATTTTATGGTTGTTTTCCCTGGAACTTTTCCTTTTTTGATCAACTAAGTCTTCCCTAGGTCATTGTTTTCTGGTTGGTAAGGTTATCTTATCACACATGTTTCTCGTATCACAAATGGCATTAGCGTAGTTTCATACAAAAGCAAAGTGTCGGTAACACATTAAAGCTACCACATCAAAACAATCCAATACACACTCAGCCATACCAAACCAATCCAACATCACTTTCACAACCTTTGGTCATATTCAAAATTTAACATATTAAAGATTCATGAAAACAAATGTCAAACATCACCTCCACATTCTCACTCCATGTTTAAACATGATGCTAGAAACTTAGACATGATGCTAGAAACAATAGCTCTACGTATCGTGAGAAGATTGATAACAGAAAATTATCGCGAGAAGATATCCAATGGTAGTTGACAGTCTTTTTATTATTGGGACTAGTATAACACGCACGCGCGATGCACCTGCCGTTCTGATCGTCATGTAATTTTGTTATTAATGTGTAGTAGTCAACGTCAAAATCAACACTCCGTCAATGATCGATGCAAACTCATTTCAAGCTAATATGCAAAAAGTATGAACTACACATTAGAGTCAGGTTGTTATAGGATGATTATTCTTTTTTTTTTTACCAACCAGAAAACAACCACAACGCAATAAAATTCCCAGCAGAAAAAAATTGTTATGTTAGCACTTCCGGGGAAGACTTAGTTGACTGAAATTAGCCACAAGAACTCGGCAAGAAGAATAGTTTTTTTCGCTGATGTGATTCTTTGTCTTTCACTTGTGATGCGTAGCTCTGGTATGCTAGAACTTGTTAGTTTTAGCTCTCATATTTCTATTGAATGGCCTTGTCCCTAAGCCCATTTGATTTGGTCCATGGGTATATTGTGGTTTTTGTTCTGGGGGCCTACGGCCCATGGATGCGGTCCATCTAGTTGCCCATTTATATGTATATGATATGTAATAGAATTACTAATCTCTCTAATATGATGGTTCTCCTTCTTGTCTCTATATCTCCTTCCTCCATCTATTCTCCTCCGTGTCTCTACATCTCCTTCCCCCATCTTAGTAATGATACAAAGTAAATGTATCTACCTATAATGGGACAGAGATGTAATTCTGACTCATATCAATGAGAGTTGAAAATATTGGTATAAACATTTACTGGGTATGGTACAAGTGATGGAATGCAGGTATCATATAGTAGAAGCCAACTACAAGAAATATAGAGAGTTTAAATGACAAAAAACTCACTATATGTTAAAAAAAAAAAAGGTCATACCCCCGCTTGTCAACTTCAGTGTCAATAAGAAACTTTCCCAATAAATACACTTACATTTTGATAAGTTTTTATTGATTATCTTTATTCAACTGAATTTCGTATGATTTGATCCTGGACTATTGATTGTATGGTAGTTTAGTATACATTTTTTTTTTTAAAGTTAAAATAAAGAACTTTTTTTTTATGAAGAACTAAATTCATAGTTTGTACTTATGAAATGAAAAGTATATCATTTCCATGAGACAGAAATACTCTAAAGCACTTGAGATATACTCATAAGTACTTGAGTTAAAAGGATCATTCGTACATTATGATGAAAAGTATATCATCCTCATGAACTGTAATACTCTAAAGTATATGAGATAAATTTGCTTTTGTTATGTAATAAGGCCACACCACTTATTACACGAAGCTCTTAAGGAAATATATTAAACTGCTTGTTGAATTATTTCCTTATGTGATACCATGCGATGATTGAATCATTACAAATAATAATAGAAAGCGAAGAAATGCTCAATATTTGTTGCCTAATTAGTATAAAGATTAAAAGTTACATGAGCTCTGTAAGAACCAAGAGCTAGTCACACTTTGTTAAGTTTCTACGAAGTCTGTGCAAACGGTTATTGAACGAAAACTAACTTAGTGAGAATGAGAATGCATCTACAAATTACCTCAATGAATGTGAAAGGAACCACATTTTAGAGAAAATAACGAGTCAATTAGTGTAGTGAATCAGTAAATCATTAATACTTGGATAATTGACAATGTAATGTTGGAAATTGACTCAATAACCATAAAGACACTTTGGTTGTGATATGATGTTCATTTTGAAAGAACTCAAATGGACATCCTTTTATTTGAGTTAACAAGAAAATGGGAATCACAAAGATTGAAAGAATGCAAAGTGACGACATCTCTCACAATCAACTCTTTCTAAAGTACCGTAAACACCACCTCCCCTCCCATTATGCTTTTAAAGTAATTACTTTAAAAGCATGTAACTTATTTTACAAAGTCATTATTTAGTAAAAAGGATTGAGACCATCCTAAGATGCAAATGGTAAACAACCCATTTTTTCAAAACAAACAAGGTTATATTTGTGGACATATCCACACGTAATGCGTTCCATTCAAGTGATTTATGGCTCACGGTGGATAATTCGAATGTTGAATTAATTATTGTTCACAAGAAATTATGCGTTTTTGAAACAATTCTAGACATATTATAAAATTTAAGGTCTCACCAACCTTGTTATTGCTAGATATTTTATATCAAAAGTATTTAATAGATACTGCATGTTTAATAGGATCATTGTAGAACATCCTATACCCCATGGTCTCGCAGAGGCTACCATCAAAGGTTATATTTGGTGTCTAAGGATAGGTTATGCGTAACAACCTTCCTATAAATGCTCGGGGATATTCAATATTACACGCATATTCACTTATTCGTTTTAGAACCCACAATTAGTCAACCATTTATGTGTACTAGTTGGTAAGCTGGATATAAGCCTAACATTTTTATTTTAACACATTTTTGGTTGTGCTATATATGTGCCATTACGACTCCACATCGTACTATGATGGGTCTTCAAAACTGTTAAGTAGTTATGTTGGAAATGAGTTCCCAACAATTATCCTCATTTTAAACCTTTTGGCAGGAGATCTCTTACCGCTAGATTTGCGGGTTATCACTTTAATAAGACAGTCTTCCCGTCGTTAGGGGGAGATAAGAAAAAGTACTTTCTAAGGGAACGACAGGAATTGTCATGGTGTGTTCCTACTATGTCTCATATTGATTCATGTACTCCACAAATGTAAATGTGAAGTGACAAGAATAATCTATTCTCATAATTTACATCGATGTCGCTAAAGTGATGACATCACACATACCAGCTGCAAACCTACCTGCGCAAGGTTACGAATCCTCAACAAGGGATATACACCATAAACTAAGGTGTTGCAACTAAACTTAGTGGAAGTGTGGTTGAGGTCGTGGCTCCATAAAGGAAGTTGGATAAACCACTTGGTTCGATTAATCCTCACCTAAAAAGGAAGTAGGTGAGTAAGGCACAACTTATTTATATCATCGGCAATCATCTCATAAGATTGTATCTGAATATGTCCATGAATCAAACTGGAGGACACTCTGAAGTTTAATGATTCCAGAGAACAATGACATCCTAAGTGGATTATGAGAATGCTCACGAGTCAATGGAAAGATCATGCGAGCATATTGATGATTAATTTCATATACACTTGCTTAAGAAAATAGAGAAAGATAAGATCGAACCAAGCTCCTTGTTGCTTAATGTCAACGAAGAGCATATTTGTCCTATACAATCCAGGTAGAACTTGGTTCTTTGACAAATATACAAGTATTTTGTGTGGTAGTGCTAACCAACCAAGTGTAATATTCTATTGGACATACATGATTAATTTGTCACAAAGTATAATGAGATGAAAGCAGTCTTAAAGGATAAAGACTCGCCTTGTGGCGCAAGGTTTCTCACAAAGCCCTGGAATTGTTCTCTTGTAATGAACGTTATAGCGTTCCGCTACTTAGTTATCTTGGTAATTTCAAAAGGACTTGAAATGCAAAGATATGTATGTGGTTGTTACGTATCTCCGAAAGAATCAAGAGATATGAGATACTTACAAAAGTACTTGATAGCCTTTTGTTTCCAAAACCAAGTGACTCTAAACCACATAGTTCGTTTTTGAGATAGATATAACGCTCACTTATAGATTAAAGCAATCAAGTGGATGTGGTATACCCATCTAAGTGACTATTTGATTTGGAGGGGATAGACAAGTAAGTTATTTTCATTGCTTATTCACAAGAAAGTTCCTGATTTGGAATTGTAGCTATCTATGTCGATGATACGGACATGATGGGTACTCCTGATGTAATAAGAGACCTTAAAATCTATTTGAAATCCAAATTTGAGATGAAAATCTGAGGAAAGCTCGACCGAATACTTAGCTTGTGGTATATTATTCCACTAGTTTGAATATGTCTAAAGTTGTCGTGCAATTTAATAAAGATATGCATCCCGATAGCACTCCCATGATTAGTCGAGGTTCAAATGTAAGTAAGTGAACATTTCGCCTAAAGGAAGATGACGGAGATGTGTTGGGGATGAAATTCCCATATCTAAAAACAATATACGCATTGTTATACTTAGTATAGTAATATACTCGATTAACTTTTACATCCCGAGGGAACTTGTTAGCTAGATATATCCCATCACCAACACTGACTTCTTTGGAATGGTACAGTAAATGTAATCATGTCCTTAAAAGTAACCATTGACATGAGTTTGTTTTATCCCTGCAAAGACATAAAAAGGAATGCTAAAGGAACTGCAATCCAAAGGTTGTTGATTATGAAGGAACAATAATCTATTCTCCAACGAAAGTAATCAGGGGGAGATATGGAAGATAATTTTCTAAGTCATTACCGATATTTAGTTTCGAAAAGTACATGACTAAATGAATTGTCTGGAACAACTCTGAAAGTAATCAGGGGGAGGATCTAAGGATATGATTTCGACATATTTTACTTCAAATTAAAGAGTGTTGTACTCTTTTTCCTTCGATCGGGAATAGTTTTTCCTAAAGGGTTTTGTTACTCGACAAGGTTTTTATCGAGACAACACTAAAAACATCAAGTATGTTGAACGTTGAGGACTTAAAGATCGTGTTGATATTCTTGAAAATATTTGAATCAAAGAAATGAAACGTGATAATATGTTAAGCAACGTAACTTCGGAATTAACAATAAGGTCTTATAAACATTCAAGTCACCAAAGTAAAGTGTGATAAATTTCTTTTGAGCGCATTAGACTAATGCAAATTGTCTGGCATCATGGGGAGAATCTAATGGTATGTCGCACTATTTTCCTTCACCGAGGTTGCTTTTTCCTACAGGGTTTTGTTACTCGGCACGGTTTTTAATGAGACAACAACAAACACCGGGAATGTAATTTCCCGGCTAAGGCTATTGTCTTTACCACGAGGGTTTTTTTCCTTAAGAGTTGTGAAGCAACTAGTCAACATCAATAGAGCAAAGTGATCATTTGCAACGGATCACCTTTACTTGCATCTGTCACGTTGTACTCTTTTCCCTTCGTCAAGGTTTTGTCCCACTTTGGGTTTTCCTTGTCAAGGTTTTAATGAGGCAACATATTCAAGTCCAACTATGTTCTAAGTTTGCTTAATATTGTACTCATTTTATTTAGTGATTGGCCTACCTTTTCCCTTGCCTTTTTTTGGTTCGTGCACATTCTCCGAAGTGTGTGGATAAACAATTGGCCGCATGTCATCCCAAAAGATTTGTTTTTCGAGTTTGTTCATGTTCCGGTACATCTCGATAACAATTCTTCCCATCTCATTGTCACCAAACTCTTCTCCGACATCGCCCTTTGGAAGAGGGACAAAACTTAATTGTTGCCAATATGGATCTATATCGCTTAGAGGGATTATGCCATGTTCATACTTAACTATCATATGGAGACAAGGGAGTCCCATAGACTTCATCATGTTGCAAACACACACCTCGTCCGGCTTGGTTCCCCATATGTCAATCAAATTCACCTCTACCATTAACCTCTTAATGCAAGCACGTAAAACATTATAATGGAGTCCCTTGAACAACCGAATGTCCGCCATATTCTTGATGTTACCACCTTTGTCTACAATCTTTTTGTACTTCATGATGCGACTTTTTTGAAACTTCTCTTTAATTCTATCAATCTCGCGCTTGAAGTAATTCTCCATTGCGTTAAACACAATCACAAAATTATCGACGCATCCAAAAAGATTTTTCTTCAACCGGTGGTGTGCCGATTCTACCAAACTTGTCGCTTGATTCCCAAAGTGTTTATGGTGGTTGGTAAATGCATAAACGAAGCGCTCTTTGTGCGGTTCCAACCATTGCTTAACCACATACGTTACAATATCCTCGGGATATTCGGGGCTAGACCAATGTTCGATAAATGCCACAAGATTTAGATTATACTCTTCTTCGGTGAGAGACCAAGTCAATGACTCCCATTCAATGAGAAAGCAACCCATTTAGCGTGATTTATAGTGTATTGTATATTGAATTCCTCTTTTGCATCCGCTTGTTCATCTTCCGGTAGCTTACTAATCTCTTCAAATGTTTTCCTCTTTGGTGGACAGATTTGAGGCTTGCACCTATTCATCACATTACACCATATATGGAACGTACAAAGCATATTATGTGCTAATGGGAAGACTCACTCTATTGCGTTCATTAATGCTACATCGTTGTCCGTCGCCATAACCGCGGGGATATCATCATCTCGGTATATGGCCTTCACTTGTTGTAGCGCCCAAGTGTAACTTGGTTCTTGCTCATCTTCTAGAAAACAAAAAGCAACGGTAAACGGTGACTTCGTCAAGGTACGACCAACAATGTTCAACAATGGCATCTCGTATTTGTTAGTCTTGTAAGTGCAATCCATTATAAGAACTTGGTGGAAGGATTGATCCAATTGAACACTCTTCGGATGCGCAATGAAGAGATGTGTTATTTCATCTTAGGACCTACCTTCTTTTGAACCGCGTAGCCTTTCTCTTTAGCAAAAAAAAAATAATTGTTGCATCACTTTTCTATCCTTCCATTTATTCCTTTAATTGTCTCAATTGCATTGTAAATGGTCGTCAAAGATGATACATTATCCTTGTTATCATCCTTTAGTAAGCGAAGCATGTTAAGTGGTGAAATTCCCATTCTCCTAAATTTAGCTATTTTCTCCATTTCTTGAGGAGTGAGCCTTGCGGCCATTGCATGTCCTTCAAGATCATCCGGACGAGGGTGGTTATGATGACCTACCGCCTTATCCATAGATAGAACCCATCCATTTTTTTTTTTGCACTTACTAAATACTAGCTTGAATGGACATTTAATTTTCTTTGAGCACGCTGTGTTCTTCCTCGTCGTCTTTCCTTTATACATAACCCTTCTTCTTGTGACTAACATTGGGATCTCCACTTCTCTCACAAACCATTTCAAAACAAGTTTGGCTTTCTTTCCATTCAAAACTAATACGCACATGGCTTTCTTGGCATGGTCTCTAGCCCAATTCTTTGCATCAATAGTTTCATCAAAAACCAAATCATTGACATAGTGATTAGATGTATCTTCAAACAGCACGCCAACCGGAGAAGGTTGATTATCCATTGGTATAGGTTGACATTCAATCTACAAGAAATGGAACAACATCAATTGCAATCAGAAATAAGTTCGGTTAGATGATAATTTTATCGGGAAAACCGAACTCAAAGTTCGGTTTGTCAAGCAAGTTGACAACTAACCGAACTTTACGTACACTAAATCAAAATTGGTGATGTACGTAAGTTCGGTTAGATAGTGTGTTGGTATGAAGTTTGCGAACCAACCGAACTTATGGACCCTAGAGTTCGGTTATATGATTATTTTTCTGGAAAACCGAACTCAGAGTTCGGTTAATTAAGGGTTGGTATGAAGTTTGCGAACTAACCAAACTTTATACACTAATGTGAAATATTATTTTACGTAAGTTAGGTTAGCTATTGGTTGCGAACTAACCGAACTCATAGACCCTAAAGTTCGGTTGCATTTCGGCCAAACCGAACATAACACTGTAATCCTATTTATAGAGTTCGGTAACTACTCTGTTAATCGAACTTCAAAAAACCTCCATTAATGGCTAGTTCGGTAACCTGCGTGTTTAGAAAAAGTAAGGAACTACACTTTCGAATGAGTTCGGTTACATGTTCTTCACACAAGGTAATCGAACTAGCCTCAAATCTACTCTAAAAATTCACATTTTTTGAATATTTGGACCAATTCAACAAACATTATCTAAGTTTAGAGCATACCTGGGTACCCAAATAGTCTTCCTCCGGTTGTGGTTGGTAAAATCCATCGTTTTCATCTTGATATTGGCTTTGGGGAAGAATACATTCACCATCTAAGAAATAATCCATATCCGGATCATTGTGAAGATTGACATATACTCTAGGAGAGGAAGGAGATGAAGATTCAGATGAGCTATCGTCAATTGAATCATCACTTGAATAGTCTAGATTAGTGAACTCAAAAAAAAATTTATTTTCTATGTTTGTGTTCTTCATCTTCTCTAACTTTTCTCTCTCAATAATTCTACTTCTTTTTTAAAAAATCAGATTTTTTAATCTCAAATCTTTATTCAAAATCATTTCACTAATCACACTAACTAATATTAACATTAACATTAACTAATCATTAACCAAAAATAATCAGAGGGTAATTTAGGTATTATCATAAATATCTAGATAAGGGGTGACCTAGATTTACTTCTAATGTCTTACCCAAAATAAAAACCATGGTCCCCCAATAAAAGGCTGGTCCCCAAAAAATGGTTCCAAATTAATGCTAAGATCAGTGAAAATGGTGTGCAACTCCTAACTCCAAATAATACGACAAGCATTTGGTATCATACTATTGTAAGCGAACTTTTTATTGATGGGTTAGTACAACGGTTAGTTGTGCCCTAAATATTAGGAGCAATTACAAGGTCAGGGGTTCGAACCCTTACCTCCTCCGAGGAGGGAGCATGAGAACCATCAGGCCACATGATGGTTCTCTATTGTAAGCGAACTTGGTACATACAAGTAGGACTTGTAAAAAGGAACTTGGCACATGAAGAAATGAAGGAAAAAAAAAAAAACATGGCTCGTAAATTGAAAGAAAAAGCTAAGATCAAGAATTTCTTGACTTCTACTCGTAGAAGTGCTCTTTACATGTTCCTAAATCAAAAATATGAAGCACAAAACATTAAGAAGATTGCAAGAAGGCCTCTCCAGAAAATTTCAAAATTAACCCCGTAATAGTGTAATATCAAAGAAACAGGACAGTAAGTTTGCAAGGGTCATGGAGGAGAGACAAAGATCCTGTACAAATTCAAGTGTTTCTACATGATTTGTTGATATAAATCGGTAACCCTTGATGGTACAGAATCTAACAACAAACTGGCGAGAAATTTGCCAAATCATTTCGAATCTTAGAAAGCAAGAAGACCCATGATAGGTAGCTCTATCGGGTGGGGCGTCAAAATGTTTTCTTAATGAAATTGAGTTCATTTGCACATAACCACTCGCCAACCATGTTCTTCATTTTCGAATCGAAACAAACAAAGAAAGATTGACGCCAACAACTAAAACTATGAATTTTGCATCTACGAACTAACATAATTCCTCGGTCCTCTGTAAAAATAAGCAAAGCAACGACGATACGTACTTTCTGCAAACTGTAAGTAACAGGAGATGGTAAGGACCTTGTATCGATTTCAAAAAATAAAGAATTTTGGCTTGACTTTCTAGGCCCAACTCTTTGTTGATGAGATTGGATCCCATTGATAAACCATCCTCAAGCACCTACAAAGAGTGATTGGAATATTACTATATTAGAGATATATATAAAGTCATCAATGAGTTTGTTGAGGCAAAAAATTATAGTGCAACAGAAAAAATGAACTGAGGTTCCATCTATCGTTATTAGGGAATCCGGCAAATAGCTGATCCTGTCTACTTGACCAAAAAACTGGTGAAGACAACGATTCAACAATTTTCATTTAAAACTGAAGACAATGATAAACCCTATATTCCTCGATCAGTAGGTGAGATTCGATGAAGAGAAATAAAATCAACCTAATAAGAATCATAAACGATTAATAATTAGCATTTATAATTGATTAACCTAGAAATGATATGTTGATTCAAAAATGAGTGAATAAAATCAAAAATTTATGATTTCACTCAAAACTGAAGATTTAAATAAACCTTTACTACATTTCTTCGTTACTGTTGAGAAGATAAATGTCGCTAGACAATCTTCAACTGGTTTTCTCAGATTTAATTTCAAATTGATTATCTCAGAACAACACCTGAGATATTTAAAAGCTCACAGACCCGTTACTGGGTTGGCCGGTACATAACGTACACACTTCAGCCACCTGTCAGTTACACTCACACGCTCAACTCACACATGCTCAACTCACACAAACATTTCACACACTCAAACACACTTACACATTTCACACACTTACACACTGATATGCTAACACCCCCCCGCAAGATCAGGGTTTGGAGAAACCAATGACACTGAGCTTGAGCCAAAGTACGAGAAAACGAGTTGTGGAGAGTGCCTTAGTAAAAATGTCAGCTAGTTGATCTTTAGTAGAGAGAAAACGAACATCTAAGGCCTTGGCAGCAACAAGTTCTCTCACATAATGAAATGCGATTTCTATATGCTTCATTCTGTTGTGAAAGATAGGATTTGCTGTGAGATAGGTAGCTCCCATGTTGTCACACCACAAAACTGGTACTCTGGGCAGTGAGAAGTGTAGCTTAGTAAGAAGAGATTGAACCCACACAATTTCAGAAGTAGCATCAACTAGAGCACGCTTCTGTACTTGATCTAGAGACAGGTTTCTGTTTTCTAGAACACCAGGAAATCAGATTTGGACCTAGAAAAATAGCCATACCACCAGTGGATCGTCTATCGGACATATCACCAGCCCAATCAGCATCTGAGTATGCCTGTAATTGCAGTGTTGTTGCTCTTTTAAATTGCAGACCAAAAGAAACAGTACCATTTAAGTAGCGTAAAATTCTCTTGACAGCAGACCAGTGTTCATTGGTAGGGAGATGCATATGTTGACAAGCTTTGTTAAGAGCAAATGCAATGTCGTCCAGTGATTGTAGCATCTTGCGGGGGCCCACTATACTTCTATATAAAACAGGATCCTCAAATGGTGTAGTGTCACCAGCACATTTGGATGATAGTATAGGTGTAGAAGTTGGTTTGGCAGCATTCATTTTAGTTTTGATAAGCAAATTGGTAATGTATTGCTCTTGAGATAGTAAGATACCTGCCGAGTTAGTTGTTGCTTGAATGCCCAAGAAAAAATGAAGAGATCCCAAGTCTTTGATAGCAAATTCTTGACCAAGAGCAACAATGAGATTGTCAATGTCCTTAGTGGAACTGCCAGTGACTAAAATATCATCCACATAAATGAGAATGTAAAGTGCAGAATGATTGGTGACCCTGTAGAAGAGAGAAGTATCTGTTTTGGAAGGTAGAAAGCCCCGAGAACACAAGAACTTGCTTAACCTCTCAAACCAAGCTCTAGGAGCCTGTTTTAGACCATATAAAGACCTTTGAAGTTTACAAACATGATTGGGAAGAATCTTATCTGCATATCCAGGTGGTTGAACCATAAAAACTTCCTCAGTTAAAATGAACAAACTTAGAGTTTGTTCATCCCATAGGAATTGCTCTAAGCTTCTCTCTACTTCTTCTATTCAATTTTTCATTCATTTGATTCACAATAATTCTTTCTCTCTCCACACATGGTCAATATAAGACCTTGGAGATAAGATGATATGTCCACTTACTATTTTACTAATACTTATATTCTTACACTCATATTACATTTGAACATTACATTAACACTCAACAATCTCCTCCTTAATGTGATGTTCTACAACTCCAATTAATTCACGAAAATTTTGAAACTTGCCTTTGGGAAGTGCCTTGGTGAATATGTCCGCCAATTGGTCTCCCGTCTTGCAATACTTGAGTTCTATCTCACCATCTTCAACCGCTTCTCGAATGAAGTGATACTTGAGTTTGATGTGCCTTGCTCTACAATGCTCAACCGAATTTTTGGACATAGCAATTGCGGATTTGTTGTCACAAAAAATTTCGGTGCACCCTTCTTGCTTCTCTTGGATATCTTCCATGATTCTTCTTAGCCATACAACATGAGATGTAGCTATTGATGCCGAAATATACCCCGCTTCCGCCGTGGATAGAGTTACGGTTTCTTGCTTCTTCGATGCCCATGTAAATATACTAGAACCAAGAGAAAAGCATAACCCGATGTACTCTTCATGTCATCAATACACCCTCCCAAGTCGCTATCACAATATCCAACTAATTTGACATCCAAATTTCTTGAATACATGATTCCAAAATTCATTATTCCTTGTATGTACCTCAACAACCTCTTTTCCGCGCCAAGATGTAGATGACTAGGTGAGCTCATGAACCTAGAAAGCATACTTGAAGCAAACATGATGTCGGGTCTTGTATGTGTAAGATACAACAAGTTCCCAATAAGACCTCTATAGTAAGTCTCATCAACTTTTCTTCCTCCATCATCTTTCTTGAGTTTCTCATTCACTACAAGTGGTGTAGATGTGGGGTTACAACCAAGCATACCAAATTTCTTCAACACCTTTTCGGCATACTTGCTTTGAGAAATGAACACTCCATCTTCACTTTGCTGAACTTCAATACCAAGGAAGTACTTGAGCAAATCCATGTCACTCATCTCATATTTCATCATCATTTCTCTCTTGAATTGCTCAATCATATGAGCATCATTACCCGTAAAGATAAGATCATCAACATATAAAGCAACGATGAGAATAGACGTACCTTTTGTCTTCACATATAGTGTAGGCTCACTCTTGCTTTTGTTGAAGTTTTCCTTTTGAAGTATCCATCTATCTCACTATACCAAGCTCTTGGTGCTTGCTTGAGGCCATACAAAGCTTTCTTCAACTTGTATACCTTGTCTTCTTCTTCTTCAATCACAAAACCTTGTGGTTGTTCTACATAGACCTCTTCATGGAGTTCTCCATTCAAAAATGCTGATTTGACATCAAGTTGATAAAGTAACCAACCTCTTTGGGAAGCCATAGCAATCACGGCTCTTGTGGTGTCAAGACGAGCAACCGGTGCAAAAGTCTCATTGTAGTCGATGACGGGTTGTTGTGAATATCCCTTTGCCACCAACCTTGATTTGTACCTTTGAACCGATCCATCCGCATTGTACTTCACCTTGTAGATCCACTTCACACTAATAACTTATTTGTCACTTGGCCTTGCTACTTTCTCCCATGTGTCGTTATCATTAATGACCACAACTTCTTCTTCCTTGGCTTTTATCCATACCGGTTCTTTTGATGCTTCTTCAAAATTTTCCGGTTCAACTGCATAATAGTTGCATCTTTCATACACTTCACTCAACCTATGCATCTTCTTTGGTGCCGATGGTGGTGATGTTGATGCACTAGTACTTGGAGACATACTTGGAGATGCTCTTTGTCTTGTATTTGGAGGTGTTTGAGGTAGTTCTTCCTCATTTTCTTCACATTCTTCAACTTCATTTGTTGCTGAATTTTCTTGATCATCATCAAGAATAACGTTTCTCTTCTCAATTTTACCTTCTTCCCAATTCCATGAAGCACCTTCATCGAACAAGACATCACGGCTTGTGATCATTGTGTTGTTTTTCAAGCTAAACAACCTATAACCTTTTGATTGGAGGCTATATCCAAGAAATATACATTTCTCACTTGATTCATCAAGCTTTGTTCTCTTCACCTTTGGAATTTGAGAATAACATACACTACCAAAAACTTTGAGATGTCTTACCGATGGCTTTCTCCCACTCCATGCTTCAAAAGGAGTTTTATCCCATACGTATTTTATTGGACACCTATTCATCAAGTAGACGGAGGTGTTAACGGCTTTACCCAAAACACTTTAGGCATACCCTTCTCATGAAGCATGGACTTCGCCATCTCCATCACGGTTTGGTTCTTTCTCTCGGAAACACCATTTTGTTGAGGAGTATAACCCACGGTTAGTTGCCTTTCCAAGCCTTCATCTTCACAAAATTTGTCAAACTCTTTGTTGTTGTACTCTTTGCCTCTATCACTTCTCAAAACTTTGATGTAGTGACCACTTTGCTTTTCAACAAGGCTCTTGAACTTCTTGAAGATGCTAAAAGCTTCGGATTTTTGTCTCATGAAGTAAACCTAAGTCATACGACTAAAATCATCAATGAATAAGATAAAGTATCTATTACCTCCATGAGTTGGTGTCTTCATTGGTCCACACACATCGGTATGTACCAAACCAAGAAGTTCTTTTGCTCTCCATGCTATACCTTTTGTGAATGGTTGACGATGTTGTTTCCCAAGTGCACAACCTTCACATACTCCATCTTTGTGGTTGATATGTTGTGGAAGTCCTTGCACCATGTTCTTGTTGGAAAGCACCTTGAAACTATTGAAATTCAAATGCCCAAGTATTTTATGCCATAACCATGTTTCATCAATGGTTTCCATTCTCAATGCAACATTCTTTTCCTTTTCAAAGTTAATTGGAAAGCTTCTATTTTTCTCCATCTTGATACTCTTCATGAGTTGTCTCTTGTTGTTGATCTTCTTGTCATAAATGGTGCAATACCCATCTTCAAAATGGACCGCGTACCCAAGCTCCACAAGTTTCCCAACACTAAGCAAATTTTGTGCCAAGTCCGGAACATATAACACATCTCTAATGTATTTTGATCCATTTTGCACACAAATGGTACCTCTTCCGTTAGCTTGAACCATATTTCCATCCCCCATCTTCACTAGAGAATTTATGGATGTATCCATATCAACAAACAAGCTTTTTCATCGGACATATGAGTTGTGCAACCACTATCCGTAAAAACCAAACTTCACTTTTGGAAGTTACCATGGTACTTTGACAAGAATAAAATAAATTTTGTTTATCTTCTTTTTCTTCCACTCTACCGGCTTGTTCCTTATCTTCTTTGTATCTACAATCTTTCTCCAAATTTCCATACTTCTTGCAACTGCGACATTGGGGTTTTCCTTTGTTCCAACAATTCTTCTCCAAATGACCATTCTTCTTGCAAAAATTGCATCTTGGTACTTGAGACGAATCACACTTTATGTAGTTGTTGGAGTTAGCTCCTCATTTCTTCTATTTTCCTTTTCCTTTGAAGTTTGATGTTGATTCACCCTTGTACTCATTTTTCTTTGTTACTGAATTTTTTGAATCCAAGTTGAGTTTTGATTGAAATGCACTCTCAATTGACTTTTCGGAGTGTCTTAACAACCTTTGCTCATACACCTTCAAAGATGCCCATAGTTCTTGTGGCTTCAATGTAGAAAAATCTTTAGTCTCTTCCAAAACCGCCACAATGGGTTCAAATTTTTCCGGCAAGCACATCAATATCTTCTCACAAATTCTTCTTTCCTCCATCTTCTCACCACACATCATCATATTATTAACAACTTCAACTACTCTAGATGAAAACTCATTTAAACATTCATTCTCATTCATTCTAAGATTCTTAAAATCTCTTCTATATGAATGTAATTTTAACTCTCTTACCTTCCGTTGATGGTGGTTTTTAGTTCAGGGTCAAAATCGTGAAATCCTGTATTTAATGCGTTGTCATCCTGCAAAGGAGTAAATGCCATTTAAAAAATTAATGAGTGTTTAAGCCTCTTTATATACATGTATCGAATAATTCGATATATTTATGAAATTTATTAAAATGGTGCTTCAATCCCAGATATCTTATAAATTTCAACCTATCGCGTTAGTTATTAATGCATGACTCGCCTAATATTTTCCATGCTATGTTCTCAGCCAAACTCTCATTATTGACATGACATGACGATGAAGTGTTCACTCTCAGCAGAGTAGCATGAATCTCCCAAAGTGCCAGTATTGAGATCTGCATGAAAATACCCACGTGGGCTACATCACTCTCTAACAAAGAGATCAATGCGTTCACACACTTTTAAAGTTAATGTGATTGAACAAATATTTATTCTTAAAGAAAATATAGACTGTTAATGTCAGTCTCAGAAATGATCACGGCCACACAACTTGGACGCACGATGTAACAAGCATAGCTTACTCCTAACAGAATTAGGCAACCACCGCAGTGACCACCGACGGGCCCACTAGTGCCCTAGCTATTCGAGTCCCACTCTCTTAGCAACAAAGTGCTTTGAACGCTGATCCCAAATATGGGCGATCGCGTACCTTTTGTCTTCACATATAGTGTAGGCTCACTCTTGCTTTTGTTGAAGTTTTTCCTTTTGAAGTATCCATCTATCTCACTATACCAAGCTCTTGGTGCTTGCTTGAGGCCATACAAAGCTTTCTTCAACTTGTATACCTTGTCTTCTTCTTCTTCAATCACAAAACCTTGTGGTTGTTCTACATAGACCTCTTCATGGAGTTCTCCATTCAAAAATTCTGATTTGACATCAAGTTGATAAAGTAACCAACCTCTTTGGGAAGCCATAGCAATCACGGCTCTTGTGGTGTCAAGACGAGCAACCGGTGCAAAAGTCTCATTGTAGTCGATGACGGGTTGTTGTGAATATCCCTTTGCCACCAACCTTGATTTGTACCTTTGAACCGATCCATCCGCATTGTACTTCACCTTGTAGATCCACTTCACACTAATAACTTATTTGTCACTTGGCCTTGCTACTTTCTCCCATGTGTCGTTATCATTAATGACCACAACTTCTTCTTCCTTGGCTTTTATCCATACCGGTTCTTTTGATGCTTCTTCAAAATTTTCCGGTTCAACCGTACAATAGTTGCATCTTTCATACACTTCACTCAACCTATGCATCTTCTTTGGTGCCGATGGTGGTGATGTTGATGCACTAGTACTTGGAGACATACTTGGAGATGCTCTTTGTCTTGTATTTGGAGGTGTTTGAGGTAGTTCTTCCTCATTTTCTTCACCTTCTTCAACTTTATTTGTTGCTGAATTTTCTTGCTCATCATCAAGAATAACGTTTCTCTTCTCAATTTTACCTTCTTCCCAATTCCATGAAGCACCTTCATCGAACAAGACATCACGGCTTGTGATCATTGTGTTGTTTTTCAAGCTAAACAACCTATAACCTTTTGATTGGAGGCTATATCCAAGAAATATACATTTCTCACTTGATTCATCAAGCTTTGTTCTCTTCACCTTTGGAATTTGAGAATAACATACACTACTAAAAACTTTGAGATGTCTTACCGATGGCTTTCTCCCACTCCATGCTTCAAAAAGAGTTTTATCCCATACGGATTTTATTGGACACCTATTCATCAAGTAGACGGAGGTGTTAACGGCTTCGGCCCAAAACACTTTAGGCATACCCTTCTCATGAAGCATGGACTTCGCCATCTCCATCACGGTTTGGTTCTTTCTCTCGGAAACACCATTTTGTTGAGGAGTATAACCCACGGTTAGTTGCCTTTCCAAGCCTTCATCTTCACAAAATTTGTCAAACTCTTTGTTGTTGTACTCTTTGCCTCTATCACTTCTCAAAACTTTGATGTAGTGACCACTTTGCTTTTCAACAAGGCTCTTGAACTTCTTGAAGATGCTAAAAGCTTTGGATTTTTGTCTCATGAAGTAAACCTAAGTCATACGACTAAAATCATCAATGAATAAGATAAAGTATCTATTACCTCCATGAGTTGGTGTCTTCATTGGTCCACACACATCGGTATGTACCAAACCAAGAAGTTCTTTTGCTCTCCATGCTATACCTTTTGTGAATGGTTGTGATGTTGTTTCCCAAGTGCACAACCTTCACATACTCCATCTTTGTGGTTGATATGTTGTGGAAGTCCTTGCACCATGTTCTTGTTGGAAAGCACCTTGAGACTATTGAAATTCAAATGCCCAAGTATTTTATGCCATAACCATGTTTCATCAATGGTTTCCATTCTCAATGCAACATTCTTCTCCTTTTCAAAGTTAAACGGAAAGCTTCTATTTTTCTCCATCTTGATACTCTTCATGAGTTGTCTCTTGTTGTTGATCTTCTTGTCATAAATGGTGCAATACCCATCTTCAAAATGGACCGCGTACCCAAGCTCCACAAGTTTCCCAACACTAAGCAAATTTTGTGCCAAGTCCGGAACATATAACACATCTCTAATGTATTTTGATCCATTTTGCACACAAATGGTACCTCTTCCGTTAGCTTGAACCATATTTCCATCCCCCATCTTCACTAGAGAATTTATGGATGTATCCATATCAACAAACAAGCTTTTTTCATCGGACATATGAGTTGTGCAACCACTATCCAGAAACCAAACTTCACTTTTGGAAGTTACCATGGTACTTTGACAAGAATAAAATAAATTTTGTTTATCTTCTTTTTCTTCCACTCTACCGGCTTGTTCCTCATCTTCTTTGTATCTACAATCTTTCTCCAAATTTCCATACTTCTTGCAACTGCGACATTGGGGTTTTCCTTTGTTCCAACAATTCTTCTCCAAATGACCATTCTTCTTGTAAAAATTGCATCTTGGTACTTGAGACGAATCACTCTTTATGTAGTTGTTGGAGTTAGCTCCTCATTTCTTCTATTTTCCTTTTCCTTTGAAGTTTGATGTTGATTCACCCTTGTACTCATTTTTCTTTGTTACTGAATTTTTTGAATCCAAGTTGAGTTTTGATTGAAATGCACTCTCAATTGACTTTTTGGAGTGTCTTAACAACCTTTGCTCATACACCTTCAAAGATGCCCACAGTTCTTGTGGCTTCAATGTAGAAAAATCTTTAGTCTCTTCCAAAACCGCCACAATGGGTTCAAATTTTTCCGGCAAGCACATCAATATCTTCTCACAAATTCTTCTTTCCTCCATCTTCTCACCACACATCATCATATTATTAACAACTTCAACTACTCTAGATGAAAACTCATTTAAACATTCATTCTCATTCATTCTAAGATTCTCAAAATCTCTTCTATATGAATGTAATTTTAACTCTCTTACCTTCTGTTGATGGTGGTTTTTAGTTCAGGGTCAAAATCGTGAAATCCTATATTTAATGCGTTGTCATCCTGCAAAGGAGTAAATTCCATTTAAAAAATTAATGAGTGTTTAATCCTCTTTATATACATGTATCGAGTAATTCGATATATGTATGAAATTTATTAAAATGGTGCTTCAATCCCAGATATCTTATAAATTTCAACCTATCGCGTTAGTTATTAATGCATGACTCGCCTAATATTTTCCATGCTATGTTCTCAGCCAAACTCTCATTATTGACATGACATGACGATGAAGTGTTCACTCTCAGCAGAGTAGAATGAATCTCCCAAAGTGCCAGTATTGAGATCTGCATGAAAATACCCACGTGGGCTACATCACTCTCTAACAAAGAGATCAATGCGTTCACACACTTTTAAAGTTAATGTGATTGAACAAATATTTATTCTTAAAGAAAATATAGACTGTTAATGTCAGTCTCAGAAATGATCACGGCCACACAACTTGGCCGCACGATGTAACAAGCATAGCTTACTCCTAACAGAATTAGGCAACCACCGCAGTGACCACCGACGGGCCCACTAGTGCCCTAGCTGATCGAGTCCCACTCTCTTAGCAACAAAGTGCTTTGAACGCTGATCCCAAATATGGGCGATCGCGCTGTATAAGAATAGCTCGAACGAGCTAAGACCGTAAAAAAACAGTCTCAAAAGCTATCATGCCCGTCCAACTTCACCGGCCTAGTTGGACGTCTTTGATCCTCTTACTAACAGTTAAGGAAGCGCAAGCATGATCATCAATGGGCCCACTAGTGCCCTAATCGATCGACCTGCTCGTAACAAGACCGAGAGAGCATTAAATCGTTTGCTCAAAGTAGCGTGAACACGCTGTTTTAAGAAACCCTAAAATCACTTTGCGGCATTGAACAACTGCCGCAAATCGATCATGGCTGTCCATTCTCACCGGCCTAGTTGGACGGCATAGATCTGATTTTAGGTGGCCAACGAGATGCTAACACGTTCACCGTCGACCCAACTCCATCGTCGGTCGATCGACTTGCTTATAGCAAGCTTGGAACGCATAAAATCGCTCACCCAAACTAGGATGATCGTGCAGATTTGAAAACCCTAAATTGAATAAGCAGCGTTATACAACTTCCGCTGATCGATCGTATCCGTCCAACTTCGCCAGCCTAGTTGGACGGCTTAGATCGTGTTTCAAACGATCAAGGAGATGCCAATGCGTTCATCATCGAACCAACTCCACACATGACTGATCGACTTTCCCATAGCAAGTCCAAAGCACACCAAATCCCCGGCCCAAACATGAGTGTTTGTTTTTCAAGAAAAACCTAAAATCGCTTTGCGACAACACATTACTGCCGCAAATCGATCTCGACCACCCATCTTCGCCAACTGATTTGAGTGGCTTAGATTTAATCTTAAACGGCCACGAAGATGTCAACGTGATCACTGTGGACCCACCTTTACACGTGATTTACCGGTCTACGTAAACTAGGGCTCAATGCCACAAAATGCTCGCTCAAAAGGGAGTTGGCCGATCAACCCCAAAACCCTAAAATTTCTTCAAACGGTGTTGAACAACTGCCGCAAATCTATCACGACCATCCAACTTCGCCAGCCTAGTTGGATGGTATAAATCTATTTTTAGAGAACAAGCAAAGCAACATTGTGAAGACCAGCTATCCTTCTTCTACATGAGGCGGCCAAGTAATGGCGTGTACCTAGAGCCACCAAACGATCGCCCAAAGGTGGTCGATCATGCTTCCTCTTTTAAGACGCTTATCCGCGACTTATTCAATCAAGCTCAAAAACAATGATGCTTCATACATATCAATTAATTTAAGCTGCTTTACATGTGTCGAATACATACATATTTTATTTTGGCCACTTAAACAACTTAGTTGCTTCACCTAATAGCACCATGCTATTCTCCGTGGGTCCCACGACCCACTTATTCGAGATATTAAACATGTCACAAACTGGGGGATGCTTACTGGGGTATTGATCTGGCGGTTTACAGCATGCGGCGTGCAACGCGCCCATTACGAGAACGTGTTAGGAGGCATGGACGGTTAACGATGATGAGGGAAGTGGGCCAAGGCGTGATCGTGTGAGAATCACTTACACGACCCCACTACTCCAGCACTCAACTTCCTCCACTTCCTACGAGATGAAGATTGCGCTCAGATGACTTGTATAACTAGGTTCTTCAACATATATTCAAACAATAGAAAAAACCAAGTTGTTGTTAACACCGCATCCGAAACACCAAGAACTCGATAGCTTACATTGTGCAAGCCGATTCAACATTACGATACAAGTCATAAACATGACCAACACCTTCACAATCTCAAACACCTTCTCCGCTTCCCTCCCTAAGACTAAGTCTTATGGGGTGCTAGTCTAGCACCTAGATTAGCGATCGAGAAATACCTCCTAAGTCTTATGGGAGTGCTAATATAGCGGCTAGATTAGCGGTCCGATCACAAGCGGCCGAACCATTGCGCCAGTAAATAACCATTCGGCACCCGGCGCTAAACCATTCGCGCTTCAAATCTCAAATTACGATCAAAAATAAACCCTGTTGCCATGAACCATTCCGCGAAAAGGTAGTTTTTCAAGCGCCGAACCATTGACGTAACTATCTAGCATGCTACTTCACATGCTAGCAAATCGCTAGGAGAGAGAACTAGTGTTAACTTTTTTACTACGCTTTTTTTGAATTGCAACACTTAAGTGCTAATCTAGCACCTCCAATCTAGCCCATAAGACTTAGTCTAAGATCAACCCTTCTCCTTCACCTTGTGACCGAATTGAATCGGAACGACCATTTCTTGGTTTAGGCCAGAGTCTTACAGATTGAATTCTCGAACCTAAAAGCATTCTGACAAAGTGCATTTGTTTAGGGTTTTATTTCATTTCTCATAAACACACCCCAAATTACCAAAAATATCAGAATCAATATTTACCCATAAACAACTGGCGACCACAGCGGGAGATTAATCTCTCGGTTGCAAGATCAAATTTCAATTTCATTTCAATTTTCTCAAAATTCAAAATGGTTGGTCTTAGGGTCAATTCAACTCCAAACTCCGAGCGGGACCCCTCAAATGTTTACGCTCCTCCTTCCGGCGCTGTATCTGATCGCAAGGCCAATGGAGAAATCCCGACCTTGGAAGAATTGGCTCGAGTACAGGAAATTCGCACGAGGAACATGGAAGTGATGATAGAAGCGATACAAAACATACTCAATTTCCTCGTCAAGATCACACATATTTAAGCGGCTCCCCCGCTCCAGAGATTCCAACGATGAGAACTAACTCTTCAAACGATGACCGTCCTCAAATCAATAGCTTCACCACCAACCAAAGGCCAGTAGACCAGGAGGCGACGTCTTTAGTAAAAAGTTTGTGTGAACTTCTACACCTCTCAAAGGACCAACGAGTAGAAACGTTTGCTGCAATCAACCAAATAGCTCTGGACGCACGTTTGGCCCCTTCGCGCAATCAAGCCTTGGGAACATCAGAGGTGTATATAAATAATGTCACGTTTACCGAAGAAGACATGATGGCAGAGGAGGGTCACAACAGAGCCTTGCATGTTACTGCACGCATCAAGAGTTCAGAATTCAAAAGAGCTCTTATCGACACCGGAGCATCCTCGAATGTCATTACTCTTAAAACTCTCAGGACAGCCAGCGTTCGAGCGGGCAAAATCATACGATAACCTACCACGATGACAGATTTTTAGGGAAACCAAACCATCACATACGGGTACGTTAATCTGAATATATCGGTAGGACCTGTCCGTTCGAAGGTAAAATTCGAAGTAATAGAAAAAGAGCCAGACTACCATATGATACTAGGGAGACCATGGCTCCACGATAATAAGATCGTTCCTTCGACGTATCACCAATGTCTGAAAACCATGCTGAATGAAGAAGTTGTTCGCATCCCTGCGTCGTTATCTCCTTACGCACCAATTTGCGGCGTGGAGCTGTTTGAGCCGAAGGAGAATTCACAAAATCCATCAAATAAAGTCTACTTCACACCGCTCCCCACATGGATGTCAATCCAGGAGGAGGACCGGCTCACATCGCTAAATAGAGAGACCGGGGGCCTCCACTAGCAGAACACGCCAACTCTTCTTTATCAAACGAAGGATCATCACGTCTCCATGCTAAGAGGGAATGGACCTTTATGGCAGGTCGCGACCAGAAGGGGAAAACCGTATACCTTCGTCATTGTTAGTAATTAGCAGGAGAGACTCTCACTCGGTCTCTCCGCCCAATGGAATGCAACAACAACGACAAACTGCAAGAAGAAGTACCGGATGATCCACGATAATTACAGGATGTCACCGACTCCACAACGGACCGAACTAGAAGTGATCATCATCGGGGGATGAAGAATCTCCGAGACCTATATCCATCAGTTCGACTTTACGTGAAGACGAACGCGCAAAGCTCGTGAATCTTCTCAAGGAGTATCAAGACATATTTGCATGGACGTATGAGGAAATGCCCTGCTTGGATGCAAAACTGGTCACTCATCATCTACATATAAAGTCTGGATCTAAACCGATCAAGCAATCTCCAAGGCAATTCAGACACGACGTGGAGGAGCAGATCAAGACCGAGATTCAGAAGCTACTGACTGCTGGCTTCATCAAGCCCATTCATCATCCTACCTGGTTAGCCAACGTAGTTCCCGTAAAGAAGAAAAGCGGCCAAATTTAGATGCTGTGTCGATTTCAGAGATTTGAACAAATGCTTCCCCAAAGATGATTTTCTTCTTCCCAACATTGGCATGCTAGTAGATGCTACCAGCGGACATGGAATGTTCTATTCCATGGATGGATACAGCGGCTACAAACAGATAAAAATGTATGAACACGATGCAAGTAAGACAGCTTTTCGAACTCCTCTCGGAAACTTTTACTATACTATGATGCCTTTCGGTTTGAAGAATGCTGGTGCTACCTATCAACGCGCCATGACTGCAATTTTTCACGATATGATGTACAAGCAAGTCGAAGATTATGTAGATGACATAGTGGTCAAGTCAAAGACTCGTGCAGCCCATACAGACGTCCTACGACAGGTGTTTGAAAGATGTCGCGAGTACAAATTAAAGATGAACCCTCTGAAATGCGCTTTCAGAGTCTCTTCCGGCAAATTTTTGGGATTCCAAGTCACCTCTGAAGGAATCAAGGTCGATCCAACCAAAACCCAAGCTATCATTACAATGCCTCCCCCATAAACTGTTAAAGAACTCCAAAGCTTCATGGGGAAGGTAAACTATATCCGACGTTTTATACCTGGTTTGGCCCAACTCATCGCTGCATTCACTCCCCTGTTGAAGAAGGGAGCAAGATTCATCTGGAGTACAAAGCAACAAGAAGCATTTCAAAAGATCCAGCAAATATTGTCTTCACCCGTCGTTATGAAATATCCCATGCAAGGAAGAGCGCTATGCCTCTACACTGCTTCTAGTGATACTGCTGTCGGGGCCCTTCTTGCTCAGGTAGATGATGAGGGGATTGAGTGTCCTATATACTACTTCAGTCGTACATTGAGAGATGCTGAACTCAGATACCCCAAAGCAGAGAAAGCATGCTTAGCCCTAGTTCACACTGTGCAGAAATTCAGACATTATTTACTGGCGAACAAGGTGGTGTTAATATCCAGAGCTGACCCTATCAAGTTCTTACTCTCGAAACCAGCCTTGATAGGTAGACCGGCCAAATGGTTGTTTCAAACATCAGAATTTGATATAACATGCTCTCCTCCAAGAGCTATCAAAGGGCAAGCAGTGGCAGATCTTCTAGCAGCATTCCCAGGAGAAGGAACCACCGCACTGCATGAAGACCTCCCCGGAGAATTTCCCAAAATCTCTTTTATCAAAAATGATGCGTGGCTATTATAGTTCGACGGTTCTGCTACTCCTAGCAATAATACCGGAGGAGCGGGTATAATTCTAGTGTCTCCAACGGGTGAAGTCTTTTCACATTCTTTCAAGTTGGACTTTCAGTGCACCAACAATTCGGCAGAATACGAAGCTTTCCTCATAGGATTGTCACTATCCAAGCAAGCAGGAGCCACACACCTGGAAGTAAGAGGTGACTCTAAGTTGCCGGTCAATCAGATGAATGGGTACTACTCACTCAAGGAGATAACGCTGCCCCCTATAGATCTGAGGCGCAAAAGCTGTTGAACTATTTTGCTGATGCAACCATAACCCATATTGGACGTAATAACAACAAACACGCCGATTGCGTAGCCACATTGGCCTCGAAGATGCAATTCGAAGGTCTGGAAGAAACTTTAATTGTGAGGAGACGGACTGTAGCGTCGACATGGCTCGCACAATCTAAAAATGCTGAAAAAGATGACTGGAGGACTCCTATCATTCAAGAGCTAAACAATTCGCTCTCCCAAGGAAAGGTCAGTCTCAAAACCCTGCAAAGCTTTTTCATGCTTCATGGAGTGTTGTACCACCGGAATTCAGATGGGTCTCTATCAATATGTCTTGGAGACGAGGAAGCACAACTACAACTCATCCGCATTCACAGTGAAATTTGCGGAAAAACGTTGGTAGTGACTCTTACCGACGTCTCCAACGCCTTGGCTTCTACGGCCAGATATGGAGACTCAATCTCGATCACTCCAAGGGTCTTGATCCAATTGTAAAACACCACCACACCAATTGGAGGTTTTCAGCGTGAGCCACACTGGGGACTGGCGAGAGCCGTATGTCAACTACCTTCGTGACGGATTACTCCCTGTAAGCAAGAAAGACGCATCCAAAATGAAGAAACAAGCCAAGAGATTTGTATTTCATGAAGGAATCCTGTACCGCAAAAGTTTTGGGGGCGACCTGTTACGATGTCTGGCCGAAGTGGAGATCCCGATCCTGATGAAGGAAATGCATGAAAGCGAACACCAGGGAAAGAGAATGCTATTTCTCCAGATACACGAGAAATAATAATGGCCAACCATGGAAGACGATGCCGCTGCGTTCGTTCAAAGATGCAACGAATGTCAAATTCACGGAAATCTTATTCATGCACCTTCTACTCCTTTACACTCAGTGAGTAGTCCGTGGCCATTTTACAGCTGGGGACTTGACATTATTGGGAAGGTCAACCCGCCATCGTCAAAACAGCACGAGTATATCATAACCGCAACGGAGTATTTTACCAAGTGGGTGAAGCCATTCCTCTACGAGGGACTACCTGAGCAACGATCGCGGCGTTCATTAAGGAACATATCATTTGCCGGTTTGGTGTGCCTAAGCACATCATTATGGATAATGGCACTCCTTTCTCCAATAAACAGGTACGAGTTGCTTGAAGAATATGGGATTAAGCAGGTCTTCTCCACCATCTATTACCCCCAGGGGAATGGGCAGGCTGAAAGCACCAACAAAACCTTAATTCGGATTCTCAGTCGAACAATGCATGATCATCCCAGGACATGGCACGAACAGCTACCAATGGCATTGTGGGCGTATCGGACAGCACCTAGGAGTTCTACCGGCGTTTCCCCTTACTCACTTGTCTACGGTGCGGACGCGATTCTCCCAGCAGAGATTAAAAATTCCGTCATCCAGGATTGCAACAACAAGTGGGGTCCACTGGAATGAAACCGAGGCATCGAGATCCAGGATTGCAGAGTTGGACACCCTAGACTCTAGGAGAGATAAAGCAGAAGAACGTACTCAAACATACAAAAACAGGATCTCCAGAGCATATGAAAAAGCTGTAAAACCAAGAATTTTCAAAGTGGGAGATTTAGTTTTGAAGACTTCCAAGCACATTCAACAAGACATGTCCGCATCAAAATTCTCTCCAAAATGGGAAGGTCCCTATGTGATCACCAAAGCTTACAATACTGGATACTACAAGATTATTAAAGAAGATGGAGGTAAATTGGAAGGTCATCAACGAAAAATGGCTCAAGGCATATTACGCCTGATCATCATTCCATCTCCTGCCGCCTCGCAACGCAACAATCAGGCATTATCATTCTTCTCACGTCTCAATTATTAAATTCTCCATTAGTGAAAACATGTAAACTCCATTCATTTAACAAAATCCAATGCAATTTATTTTCCAAGACAAAGTTCAAAACCCAAAAAGAGAAACGATTAAAACATCATTGTGCCTACTTATTCAAAATAAAAGGTACGACTCAGAAAAGGCCACCCAACAAGATGTAGTTCCTTGAAAGCATCATCTTCAGCCTCTCCTGATACCTTTCAGTCCTATTTTTCAAGTCTCAGATTGCCTGCTCCACCTTCTCAGATTCCGTAGCCAAGGCCCTCTCCTCTTCCAAGATGGCTTTCGCGTAGCGGGGACAACGTTAGCGATGATGCCGGCTCGATCAACTTTGATAACATCAAGGCGTTGCCGCAACCAGCCTACGTTGAACTCCATAGATTCACAGGTAGATATCATGTCTTCCCACTTCTCGATAGTTGATTCAGTGACATCACGTATGGATAGACCTTCCATCTCGGCGATCATGGGAAGGAGACAGTTCACCGTGGTAACTAAAGCAGACGAGCAATGTCGCACCACATTCCTAGTTGCAATATGGCCGTACTTTCTCCATATTTTTGTGTACAAGGGGATGAACTCCTTCCTTACTAGAAAACCGCCAACAGCCCGGTAACTAGAAGATAAACATCTCATATGTATATCGAAGCGCAAGCCTGCGTTGGGGTACTCATAGGAAGAGATACCCAAATCAACGTATTCCAGATCAGCGGCGTGCATGCTTGAGCTTGAAGGAAGAGGAGTGGTTAAATCATCATCATCAACCATTGTTACACACGTCCTGGAAGGATACCTCTACAAAAAAAAAACATCAGAAGGTTGTATCGCATGATGATCATGGCAGACGAACGCGTATTCATCAATGAAGAATATACCGGTATGATCTTCTTGACTCGGAGGATTCAGACAGGAGAATCATCACAAGGCTCAAGAATTCGGCCGCTCTGAAAGAAAAAGGATGATTATACGTAAAGGAAAAGGAAAATTGACACTTCAAAATTACAAAGTAATTTTTTTATCATACCCTAGATACAAGCCGCTTGCGTTTGACAGAAGAATCTGGAGTCGAAGAAGATGATCCACCTCTATCTGACATGATGAAATCAGAGAGTTTCAGCAGGAACATCTTTATCCCATCACGATAAGGGTTTTCTAGCTCCTAGCATATATACATGGCAGAAACCCTAAAATTATATCGAATAGTTGTAACGAGTTTCATCCGATAAACGAGGATTCAACGCCAACCAAGTCATGCTACTTTTGAAACCCTAATTAAGAACCAAGGAGGGATCGGTGAATGGTCAAAGAAAGCTCCGAGCCCTAGTCAGCGAGGTCGTTGTTTCAAATTCAAGCGGCGGCCGCTTCCCTGCTACAAGGATGGGGAGATCAACACAGAGCACCAACTTCCGCAGATGAGCTAATAATAAAGAGGAAGGACGACCCCCTCTTTGTACACGCGAACATGAAGTCCTTTGTACCATACACGGAGAAGGGTAGCTACCCGTGAGACGTTGCATCAATGTTTTCCGGTAATCCTTCCATACCTTGTCTTTTAATTTGTTCTTGTCTGTCACCATCTATTGCGTACCCCACAACAATGTCACTGTTACGTGCTAAGCATGGGACTTAATGTTGATGGTGGTTTTTAGTTCAGGGTCAAAATCGTGAAATCCTGTATTTAATGCGCTGTCATCCTGCAAAGGAGTAAATGCCATTTAAAAAAGTAATGAGTGTTTAAGCCTCTTTACTTATACATGTATCGAGTAATTCGATATATTTATAAAATTTATCAGAATGGTGCATCAATCCCAGATATCTTATAAATTTCAACCTATCGTGTTAGTTATTAATGCATGACTCGCCTAGTATTTTCCATGCTATGTTCTCAGCCGAACTCTCATTATTGACATGACATGATGATGAAGTGTTCACTCTCAGCAGAGTAGCATGAATCTCCCGAAGTGCCAGTATTGAGATCTGCATGAAAATACCCACACGGGCTACATCACTCTCTAACAAAGAGATCAATGCGTTCACACACTTTTAAAGTTAATGTGATTGAACAAATATTTATTATTAAAGAAAATCTTGACTCAAGTAATGTCGGTCTCGAAACGATCACGGCCACACAACTTGGCCGCACGATTTAACAAGCACAGCTTACTCCTAAAAGAATTAGGCAACCACCGGAGTGACCACCGGCGGGCCCACTAGTGCCCTAGCTGATCGAGTCCCACCCTCTTAGCCATGAAGTGCTTTGAACGCTGATCCCAAATATGGGCGATCGCGCTGTATAAGAATAGCTCGAACGATCTAAGACCGTAAAAAACGGTCTCAAAAGCTATCATGCCCGTCCAACTTCACCGGCCTAGTTGGACGGCTTTGATCCTCTTACGAACAGTTAAGGAACCACAAGCATGATCATCAGTGGGCCCACTAGTGCCCTAATCGATCGACCTGTTCTCAACAAGACCAGAGAGCGTTAAATCGTTTGCTCAAAGTAGCGTGAACACGCTATTTAAAGAAACCCTAAAATCACTTTGCGGCATTGAAAAACGGTCGCAAATCGATCACGACTGTCCATAATTGCCGGCCTAGTTGGACGACATAGATACGATTTCAGGTGGCCAACTAGATGCTAACGCGTTGACCGTCGACCCAACTCCATCGTCGGTCGATCGACTTGATCATAGCAAACTTGGAACGCATAGAATCTCTCACCCAAACTAGGATGATCGTGCAGCTTTGAAAACCCTAAATTAAATAAGCATCGTTATACAACTGTCGCTGATCGATCGTATCCGTCCAACTTCGCCAACCTAGTTGGACGGCTTAGATCGTGTTTCAAATGATCAAGGATATGCCAACGCGTTCATCGTCGAACCAACTCCACACATGGTGATCGACTTGCCCATAGCAAGTCCAAAGCACACCAAATCGCCGGCCCAAACATGAGTGTTTGTTTTTCAAGAAAAACCTAAAATCGCTTTGCGACAGCACATTACTGCCGCAAATCGATCTCGACCACCCATCTTCGCCAACTGATTTGAGTGGCTTAGATTTAATCTTAAACGGCACCGAAGATGTCAACGTGATCACCGTGGACCCACCTTTACACGTGATTGACGATCACGCAAACTAGGGCTCAATGCCTCAAAACGCCGCTTCAAAGGAGTTGGCCGATCGGCCCCAAAATCCTAAAACTGCGTCAAACGGCGTTGAACAACTGCCGCAAATCGATCACAACCATCCAACTTCGCCAGCCTAGTTGGATGGTATAAATCTATTATTAGAGAACAAGCAAAGCAACATTGTGAAGACCGGCTATCCTTCTTCTACATGAGGCGATCGGCCAAGTAATGGCGTGTACCTAGAGCCACCAAACGATCACCCAAAGGTGGTCGATCATGCTTCCTCTTTTAAGATGCTTATCCACAACTTATTCAATCAAGCTCAAAAACAATGATGCTTCATACACATCTATTAATTTAAGCTGCTTTACATGCGTCGAATACATACATATTTTATTTTGGCCACTTAAACAACTTAGTTGCTTCACCTAGTAGCACCATGATATTCTCCGTGGGTCCCACAACCCACTTAGTCGAGACATCAAACATGTCACAAACTGGGGGATGCTTACGGGGTATTGGTGCGGCGGTTTACTGACGTGCGGCGTGCAACACGCCCATTACGAGAACGTGTTAGGAGGAATGGACGGTTAACGATGATGAGGGAAGTGGGCCAAGGCGTGATCGTGTGACAATCACTTACACGATCCCACTACTCCATCACTCAACTTCCTCCACTTCCTACGAGATGAAGATTGCGCTCAGATGACTTGTATAAATAGGTTCTTCAACCTATCTTCAAACAACAGAAAAAACCAAGTTGTTATTAACACCGTATCCAGAAACACCAAGAACTGATAGCTTACATTGTGCAAGCCAGTTTAACATTCTGATACAAGTCATAAACAACCAAGACCTTCGCAATCTCAAACACATTCTCCGCTTCCTCCCTAAGATCAACCCTTCTCCTTCACCTTGTGACCGAATTGAATCTGAAACAACTATTTCTTGGTTTAGGCCGCAGTCTTACGTATTGATTTCTCGAACCTAAAAGCATTTCCGTGCAAGTTTTTCATTTTAATTGCATTTGTTTAGGTTTGAATTCGTTTCTCATCAACACACCCCAAATTACCAAAAATAGTAGAATCAGGTTTTACCCATAAACACCTTCTTATTACCTCCATACTCTTGTTGAAGAATATCCCAAGCTTCTTTAGCTTTAGAAAAATAAATCACCCTTGGTAGAATAGTTTCTCCAACTCCTTGTTAGATGTACATGGATGCTTTTGCATTCTTCTTCCTATTCTCCTTAAGTAAATCCTTTTGTGGTTGCTCTAGAGTTGATGTATCTTCAATTTCATCATACCCATCTTGAACAAGTTTTCATTTTAATTGCCCAAAAATGATAATTTCCTCCATGAAAAAGTAGTATTGAAGGTTGTTGAATGTATTGATTTGAGTAGCTACTATCTTGCCATTGATTTAATTGAAGATTGATTGAAAAATTATATTATAACTGGATGAAACCAGTTACATACAGTGGTAACACTTGATGAAAACCAGAAAACCAAGTTACATCCTGTGTTGTCACAGGATGAAACCAGTTACATCCTGTGTTTTCACTAGATGAAATCAGTTACATCATGTGCTAACAGAAATGGAAAATATGTTTTTACGTGTTTGCAGGTTGTTGATTTTGTTGGTAGCTGGAGTGAAGAGGAGAAACAATTATGCTTGTTTGATGAGGCAGAAAATGACAAAGATGAAGATGAAATGTCCAAATTGAAGAATGAACTAGAAGAGAAGGAAAACATTATCCGTCACTTGAATGTGATTTGGGATTTTTTTGTTGAAATAATCAATTTAGGGATAAAGTAATTGAAATCTTGCTAATATAGTTTCTGGAAAGAGTTCTCTGCAGATCAATTTAAATTAAAATCCATAGCTTCGAAAAAAAAAAACTCATTAGTCTCCTCTTGCAGGTTGAGACCACTCTTTAAAAAAAAAATCTCTTTAAAAGTTTAAGTTTGGATTAGAAGCTATTGTAGGTAACACATAATTCTCTAACATTATGCCTAAGCGCAAAGAACTTTGATCCATTTATTAAGACGGTTTCATATATTACATGGAAATTGAGCAAATAGTTGATAAGAACAAACTTAACTTATTCCAACCCATCTAGTTTGCATATAGATAAATTTTCTTCTTCTTTTATTGGATTGCAGGATTTAATTCCATTTCTAATATGGGGTTACAATTAGACACGGTGACATGGGGGAAGTATATGGGGTAATAGTATACGGGGAGGATATCCTATTACCTTATTATGCGCATTGGAATTATGGTTTGCTTAGAATACATTTGGGTTTTTGTTATTTGGGGAATTTTTTGTTGAAATAGTTAATTTAGGGCTAACATAATTGAAATGCTTGATAATTATTGTTTTAGGAAAGTGATTCAAATGAATTTTAGGCTAACGTTTTTGAATCGATTCTTTGGTATTGAAGTCGGTAAACTATTGTATGTGTTGAATGTATTGAACATGCCAAGGTGGTGAGGTTGGTTCCAACCCCAAGGGAAAGAAAGCTAGAGTTGAATGTGAGGTGAATCGAAGTTCATTTGCAACCACTACATCAAAACTACAAAAGATGCCCACTGGAACCAAGATCACAAGGAACTTGTTGTTCTTTGTTAACTTCTTCAACTTATCTCCCTTCAGCTTCTTCTCCGCACGCTCATCCTCATATGTTACAAACTTATTATTTTTAGTCCTTTTATATACATTCTTCACTCTATTCTCAATCGATCCAAGTTGATTCATAACTGCTAGAGGTTCTGCTGCGACAATTTGTTCTTCGTTGATTTCTGCTGGAGGAACTGGTGATGCCTATTCTGCATCTGGATTTACGGCTCCACTGGTTTCACCTGCATTGCTGGCGTCTTCAGGAATAGCACCCTCCACTGGTTTGTTCATCTCTTGAGTGATTTTGAGGTTGAAAAAGTTCTCAGGTGTAGAGTGAACAACAATCTCAAGAGGTGAAGCTTAAATTTGGAGTTTCAAGGTTGAGGAAAATTGGAAAGCGCTTTCAAGGCTTCCACTTGACTTTGCAAGTCCGAGATTGTCTTATCCTTTGCTTGAGACTCAACATCCTTTGCTTCCAACTCAGCATTCCTTTCTCCTATCTCGGCTTTTTGTGGCAGGATAAGGACATGTCGTCTTGTTATGACGTGCCTGAGTATGGAAGTTACCGCATGTAATTGGCCTCTTGAATGCGCTTGCGCTACCAGTGTTAGGAATCCGCTTCGTCTTCGGCCTACCAGCTTTTTTTCCTAGGACAGTTGGTGGGTACACAAGATCTTCAGTAGCAACATCAATAGGCTTGTCGTGATCGGGAATGGGCTTGATAGGACGATCATACGAAGCACGGAAGCTGAGAATGATGAAATACGGGTTAATGTACTCGTAAACATTGATGTTAGCTGAAACCATACACGCAATAGCGTGATCACAAGGGAACTGCTCCGTAAACCAAACCCTACAGCTGCAGGAAAACTTCAGAATATTAACAACAAAATTGTACTTTCCAGCCTGTACTTCCCACTCCATGTCACCAGACTTGGTTATTACCCACTGAGCACTAGCACGAATGGAAGCCTGCACTTTTTTCTCTAGCTTGGGACAAATATATCCTTTATACGTCGCCCCCTTCGACTTCCTTGTACTTATCTGATCCATTATCTTAAGTCTAATCCAGTTAACAAGTGTTGCAATAGGCATACCTTTCGCAGTCCTAATCCAAGAGTTGAAAGACTCTGCAATGTTTGAACACATGTCGCCATAACGACAACCTTCACAATGTGCATTGGACCAACATTCCACTGGAAGTTCACTCAAGAATTTGTGAAGACCATCACATCCCATATCTTTCAAATCTTGCATACCTTCACGAAAGCCTTCATGCGTTGATGAATATAAACATTGTTTGAACAAATCCATTACAGCACCATGCTCTCCCTTTTTCTTGTTGGTCTTACTGGGGACATTGTTCTTCAAATGCTGGTAACACCAACCATGATGGAAATTTGGAAAAATATCATGAATCCCTTGGATCAAACCCTCATGGCGATCCGAAATAATAGTTAGTACACGAGGACCCAAGATAGTTTTTAGTTTCTCCAAGAACCAACGCCAATTGTCAATAGTTTCACCTGAAACGATACCGTATGCCAAAGGAAATATTCCTACAGAAACAAAACAAACACAAAAAAAAAAAAAAAAAATCATTAAACTGGCTGAAACTGCTATTGTACAGAATGAAAACCAGTTTCATTCTCTAATCTGACTTCACCAATTAAATATGAAACTGGTTTCATCTATAATCTGACATCAAAACAAGTTCTGGATTTCTTTCAAATTTATAATCTGACATAAAAAATGAATATAAACTAGAAGAATACCATTATTCGCATTCTTCCCGGTAGCCTCCATAAGACAACCCCTAAATTTTCCAGTTAGGAAAGTAGCATCCAAGAACAATACTGGGCGACAATACTCGAAACCCGAGATACAAGCATCGAAGGCTAAGAACAAACTCTTAAACTCTTCCCATTCAATAACTAAATCAGCTCGACTTCCTGGATCGTTTTTCTTTACGGCTTCACACCACCAAACCAAATCAGTGTATGATTGAGTGTCATTTCCATAAAATTCCTTGAAACATAATTCTCTCCCAGCATGCACCTGATCATAGCTCAATGTTAACCCATAATCACTTTTGAACTCATTAACAATATCCCTGCATTTCTTGTTGGGATTCTGTTTGATCTGGTCAAATATTAAGCTGTTGACAAGTTCGCGCGTAACTGGATCATCCTTTGTATCGTCACTATAACCAGCACAACATGTATGTTCACCATTATAGATTTTGAGGTATAAATGACCCTTCACATTGGAAGTCTTCGGAGATGCATGAAACTTCCAGTCGCAATTCAATTTCTCCTTGTAATAACACTCCACAGTATACTGTTCTGAATTGCTCTTGATGACTCTGACCTTGCGACCAAAAAAGTGGTTCCATTTCTCAACAACAAGACGAGCTTCATATCATCCTCCATAAAAATCTTGACCAACACCTTCTATAATAAACTCCCATTCAGCCTCCTTGCAAGATCTTTTAACTGACATCTTTCTATTGAATGCACGTTCTTGAGACATGGGGATATCTTGTGACGAACCAAGTTCTTGAGAGGAAGGGATAAGTGACTGATCTGAGATATTGTCTTTACCTAAAAGCAACTCCGTCATTGTACGTTTACGAGTAACTTTACTGATGTTCGGAAGATGACGAAGGATAACTAACTGATTTGTGCTAGGGTCTGATGCTAAACGCAACTCGCTAATTGTAGGTTCACGAACAAAATCAGGAACACGAAGAGGAACACGTTCAAATAAACGAAGTTCCAAGAAAGACAACTGCTTAACAATACACAATTATAAGAAAGACCGAAGCTTCAAATCACTGTCAACAACATTGCTTCTCCCCTCATGGTCAAATACAAACTGAATTGAGTCCGGTGAAATGTTATTCCAATAAGAACAGACATGCGACTTCAACTCATCAACTGTTGACTTCATATTAACTTGGTATGGACTTGCATCCGTATCCCGGATAACCACACAAAGAAAATGACGATCCATCTACAAGGAGTATATAAAGCAACATTTATGAATCTGGATGTATTCAATTGAAAATAAAAAAACAAATACAAAAACAAAAACAAATTAAACAAACAGATTGACTAAAAATATAGGATGAAGCTACTTCCATCCTGCTTTAAAAAACTGGAAAATAAATCAACTAGCCTAGCCTTCACCATTAGGTGCATTCACTACTGGTGTAAGACAAGCTAAACTAATACAGTAACCTAGTAGTTATAATAGTTCATTCGAGGATTCCAGACATCGTGATGAGTTCCGTAGAATTGTAGGATTACAGTAAGCTAGTACTCATACTCATCATACCAGTTAGAGCTTTCTTCTATGCAAAAAAAGTAATCCAGTGCAATGACTGATGTTAGGACAATTACTTACCCAGAAAAGCAGTACATCAACCCAAATTGAAAATACTATTTCAGTTCACATCCAAATTGAACTGACAAAACTAATCACTGGAAATTCTAATATGAAACTAAACCCAAAATTGGTTTAATCAATTTGGTTTGAATACAATAACATAAGAAACACACATGATGATATTATACCAATTCAGTTCACATCAAAACAATGAAAAACTAAAATCACTTTAATCGATTTGTTTGAATCTGTGTATATTGCATTGAAAATAAGATTACTAAACCCTAGAACACATGATTCGAGACATAACAAATGTTATCATCACGTTCAGAATCATTAACTAAACCCAAAATTGGTTATTAATAAAACCCTGGATAATCAAAATCAACAACTAAAACCAAAAATTAACAAAAATCCCATAATAAAAATTGCTAGAGAAACTTCAAAATCGACAAACACAGATAGGCGTTACAACAATTAGACCAAAACCAAATCAAAATTATATCAATTGAAACTTCAAACTTACCGATTCGATGATATTAGATGATTTTGAAAGTAGAGTATTCTAAACTTCGATTCAACAATCGTTAATCACCATGTATTGAGCTCACAGATCTGAAAGGGAAACGAAAATCGCTCTGAAGAAAATGGACGAATCTCTGATTCGAAAATCGCTCAGAGCTTAAAAGGGACGAAACTCTTTTGTTTCTTTAGGAAGAGAAGAATTCTGTTTGAAAAAAAGAGGTTTAAAAGGTTAGGGGTATTTTAGGTAAAACATATTATATTATTTTATTTTTCCTGGGTGAAATATCCAAATTGGCTAATTGAACAGTATATTTCTGATTTTTGTCCATATAAACAGTATAAAAAGCTAGAAATCTATTTCACCCATGAATTGTTTGTTTTGGTTTTTTGACCAATTTTGTGCAACCATAATCCTCTTCCAACCATTTCCTAGTGCAATTTCGCACCCTACGGACGAGACCTTGAAGGTGGTAAAACAACTGGAAGGTTTTCTAACGGTAGAATTGTAACTGATTTTATATCTCAAGCATTTGGAAATAAACCGTTAGTACCGGCCTATTTGGATAGTAGCTACGGTATAGATGATTTTGCTACCGGTGTCACGTTCGGGTCAGGTGGAACTGGTTTTGATAATAAAACAGCTGATGTGTCTGTAAGTAGTATTATAAAACCCTGAATCCTGAACCCTGAAATTCCGTTTTTAATTAATGTTAAATGCTTTGTTTTCGACAGTCAGCGATACCTCAAAAATGAATATAAACTAGAAGAATACCATTATTCGCATTCTTCCCGGTAGCCTCCATAAGACAACCCCTAAATTTTCCAGTTAGGAAAGTAGCATCCAAGAACAATACCGGGCGACAATACTCGAAACCCGAGATGCAAGCATCGAAGGCTAAGAACAAATTCTTAAACTCTTCCCCTTCAATAACTAAATCAGCCCGACTTCCTGGATCGTTTTTCTTCACGGCTTCACACCACCAAACCAAATCAGTGTATGATTGAGTGTCATTGCCATAAAATTCCTTAAAACATAATTTTCTCCCAGCATGCACCTGATCATAGCTCAATGTTAACCCATAATCACTTTTGAACTCATTAACAATATCCCTGCATTTCTTGTTGGGATTCTGTTTGATCTGGTCAAATATTAAGCTGTTGACAAGTTCGTGTGCAGAATTGGATCATCCTTTGTAAATAAATCACTATAACCAAGACAACATGTATGTTCACCATTATAGATTTTGAGGTATAAATGACCCTTCACATTGGAAGTCTTCGGAGATGCATGAAACTTCCAGTCGCAATTCAATTTCTCCTTGTAATAACACTCCACAGTATACCGTTCTGAATTGCTCTTGATGACTCTGACCTTGCGACCAAAAAAATGGTTACATTTCTCAACAAAAGACGAGCTTCATCTCATCCTCCATAAAAATCTTGACCAACACCTTTTATAATAAACTCCCATTCAGCCGCCTTGCAAGATCTTTTAACTGACATATTTCTATTGAATGCTCGTTCTTGAGACATGGGGATATCTTGAGACGAACCAAGTTCTTGAGAGGAAGGGATAAGTGACTGATCTGAGCTATTGTCTTTACCTAAAAGCAACTCCGTCATTGTACTTTTACGCGTAACTTTACTGCTTTTCGGAAGATGACGAAGAATAACCAACTGATCTGTGCTAGGGTCTGATGCTAAACACAACTCGCTAATTGTAGGTTCACGAACAAAATCAGGAACACGAAGAGGAACACGTTCAAATAAATGAAGCTCCAAGAAAGACAAGCCGCTTAACAATACACAATGATAAGAAAGACCGAAGCTTCAAATCACTGTCAACAACATTGCTTCTCCCCTCATGGTCAAATACAAACTGAATTGAGTCCGGTGAAATGTTATTCCAATAAGAACAGACATGCGACTTCAACTCATCAACTGTTGACTTCATATTAACTTGGTATGGACATGCATCCATATCCCGGATAACCACACAAAGAAAATGACGATCCATCTACAAGGAATATATAAAACAACATTTATGAATCTGGATGTATTCAATTGAAAATAAAAAAACAAAGACAAAAACAAAAACAAATTAAACAAACAGATTGACTAAAAATAAAGGATGAAGCTACTTCCATCCTGCTTTAAAAAAGCTGGAAAATAAATCAACTAGCCTAGCCTTCACCATTAGGTGCATTCACTACTGGTGTAAGACAAGCTAAACTAATACAATTAGGGGTGTTCATGGTTGGTTTTGGTTCGGTTTCAAGCCAAACCAAAACCGAAACCAATACTATCGGTTTCTAAAAATTGAAACCAAACCAATCCATTAACCATTGGTTAGGTTTCCAAATGGTTCCAGCCGGTTTCGGTTTTTCTCAGTGGTTTTTGGTTAACCAATAATTATGTAAAACCAAAAAAAAAACATTACACTAATTTACAGAAAAAATAGTATTGGTTTACAAAAATTTACGGACAAAAAATAAATAAAAAGAATATCAAGAGTAGTTAAAGCTTACTCTAAATCTAGAGATCAAAAGAAGATTTAACTAATGGCGGTGACATCTCTAATGAAAATTTAATCAATGATTTTTTTTATCAATATTCGGTTAACCATTGGTTATTGGTTCGGTTTCTCTATCATACCAAAACCAAACCATTAATCTCGGTTTTCATCTTTTCTAAACCAAAACCAACCATTAATTAATGGTTCGGTTCGGTTTCCCCCTAATCGATTTTGTTTGGTTCGGTTTCTCGGTTAACCAGTAACCATGAACACCCATAAATACAATAACCTAGTAGTTATAATAGTTCATTTGAGGATTCCAGACATCGTAATTTTGGAGTTTGTATAATTTCAACTTCATTATATGGTCAGGTCATGCAACTGTTGTCTGTATATTCCGACTTTTAGTTCAACTTTTTTCAACTCGATAATTACATTCGCAAATGGTGTGTGTTTCTCCGTCTTTGCTGATGATGAGACCTGTATATGTTATACTGTAGTAGAGATATAATAGACTGAACAGCGGACAAAGTTCAAACAAGGGTAAATTAGCAGTCCAAACAGGGTAGGTAGGTGATCTAAGTAGATTGTATTTTGATTACTTTTCTAATGACGTGAACACATAGACATTTTTTTTTTTTAACTCGGCAAATATAATTATATTGTAAGTAGAAGCTTATCAGAGATAAGCAAAAAGATACAATCCCAGTGGCCATAAGACTTTGTCCAGGTGCAACACTTAGGACAAACCCAGGGCAATAACAACCCAAAAAAGAGATAAAAGAACCTAACTGTTGAAACAAAGTTTCATAACCCAATGAAAGCCCATACAGCTACCCAAACCAAAGCACAAACATTTCATAACCCTACCTCAATCTCCACTAAACCCTAATTTCAATTTCAAAGATACACTGACCACCCAAATGAGGTGTTGCTGCCGCTGTCGCCGCCTTCATGAACTCCCCCGCCGTGAAGAAGAAAGAAACGGCTTGATGAACGACTCCTCGATTACCCTTTGCGAGATGTTATCCAGCCCGATTGAGAAATTCCAGCACTAGCCACCACCTCTTGAGCCATTAACACCCTGTCTTGGACCCAAAATCAACTCTGGCTTGTGATTGTTACATACCACAACTACTATTCCCCCAAATGTACTACCACTAATTCCACACTAGTGATGTCACCACCACTAGAAATTTGAGTCGGAGAAGATCGATCCATGCTTACAAGACAAACCCCACATCACCACATAGACATCATAACTGCAATATCTGGTAACGTAATGATTTTTTGGCACTAGGCGTTAACGAATAAAATTAAAGAACCCAAACTTTTAGGGACCTTTGGAGTTCGGTCCCAAGGTGGCTCCACGCCACGCTAGTAGGATTTGGACACCGTTGATTTGATTGAAAAGAATTGCTTTTCTGAGTTTTCTCGACAATGTACTAGTAGTTTCGGAATCGAGCACTCGGTCAAGAGAAATGCTACGTTGACCAAGGCTGGGTACCGGGAAAAATCCCGTGTCTCAGGCCTCTTCCTATGCACATGCCAAAAAAATGGTGTTTGACATGCCAGGTGGCATGCCAAACCATTTGCGCCACTATGGGGAAACCGGTGAGCGATCGACTCCCTAGCGAGCGATATTGACAATATCGCCGGCGATAAAGTCTTTATCGGCGCGATATTGTCAATAAATTCCTATATCATTTGTCGATATAATCAATACGCCACCGCTCGAGTTTCTGCCGCCTATAAATACCGCAACTATACTCCCACCTCTTCTAAACTCTTCTCAATTCTTCTTCCGAAAACCTTACAGAAAACCATTTGATTTTCTTCTCAATTCTTCTTCGAAAACCTTCGAAAACGATTATCTTAATCAGATATGGAGAAAAGAAAAAGAAACAAAAAAGGGAAAGCATCTACAAGTACCCCAGGCAGTGGAGTAAGTTTTGTTGTGGATACAAATTATGAGTTTAATAATGTTAGACTAGTAGCCGGTGAAGGTGTATTCTCTAATCACCTTTACGATAATGAGGGCGATATAACGCTATAAATCTAAGAGGTGGATGGTGAGTTACGTACAATTTTTCAATTACTTTTGGTCTTTGTTCAAGAGAGAGTGAGAAGATATCATGGCGACATCTATATCAAATACAACCTAGAAACCACGGGACTCAAGGTGTTCAAGTTATATTAGAGCGATGGTGGAAGACTACAAACACGTTCTTTTTCAAGGACTTTGAATGCGGTAAGTCGGTCTTTTTTACGGTAATTTAATTTTTAGATTATGTGTTTTATTTCATAAAAATCAACAAATTCTAATTATGAATAATTATTGTTAATAGGAGTTACACCGATAGATTTATACATGTTAACTTAGGAATTCCATGCCAAGGGAACTCCATTCCATTTAATAGACTAAAGTGGTTATCGAGAAGGTAGATGGAAAGAAAGACTTCCTTTATACTCAAATGAATTAGAAGGAAATCCTTCACATAGACAAATAAAAGCGTATGGGTTGAAGGTGTCGGGTTGAAAAGTTTTTCCGGCGTTATCTTTGTAAGAATGAATGAAAACGGGAAAGTGGTAATCAATATTTGATCCCGGCCATTTTGAGGAGCTAGAACGTCTGTTTGTATTGTGGACCTTTGGGCCAATGTCGTTTGTTTCCAAATGCTAGCTCAGTAGTGTTAATTGGGTTTCTCGAAGCATTAGAAGATTTAGAGCAAGCACCAACATATGATTGGGGGGCTGCGATTTTATCGAAGATTTACATTGCCCTAAGTGATAATTCGACGTGTGATAAAGATAGTTTTAATGCTTTTGGGGAGTTAGGAGGTAAGAACCAATCTTTTTCACATTATGTATTTATTTGTCATTTTCATATGAAAAAGTTATTAACTCTGGTGAATGTTATTTTTTTCGGTATTGGTGGTATACATATTTCCGTGTTTGAGAACCTTGTCTTAAGAATTATACGAATGTATTTCCGATCATACGAAAGTATGATTACGAAATTAAGGAAGCTACAGTTGAAGATGGTCAACATCTTGCTATTGTTCATAAGATTCAGCGGTTGAGTAGAACAAGCCATAACCTTATCTCACGGCCATATGAAGAAGTACACGAGTTCCAAGAAGAACTAGGTCGAGACAATGGTAGAGTTAAGCCTTAAAAGGATGGTGTTATACGGCCCTATTTACGAGAAGGGTGTTTGGTATTATGGTGAAAAGACGACTTCTTACATTTGCAAGGAGATCAGTGATAGCTATCAACCCTTATCCCGTAGACAGATGTTTATTGTTGATTACTTCAAATTGATAAGAGAAGGTCATAGTTGGCAAGAAGCGATGAATTGATGGGAGCGATGGACAGAAATGAGTACCTATCTTGGTTTAATAATATTTTCAAGCCAAATATTTCCATGCAACCGCAAAAGTTTGGGTCGGATGGATTTCCCGGCTTTAGGTAGGTTGCCACTTGACAATGAATTTCTTCCTTCCCAACCTCCACCAGAGACGGGTGACGTATTTGCATATCCTTCTCAAAGTTCATCGTCATACATGCCACCATTTTCTTGGGAAGTAAAGACTATCTCCAGCACATCTGGAGAGATTGTTACTTATCCAATTGTTTCTAGTGCACCTACTCGGACTTATCCATACCTCGGGGTCAATGCTACAGAGTTGGAGTATCAGACCCGATGTAACAATTATGAGGCTCTTCTTCGGGGGATTTGAGAATATGCACTTGGAACAGATGCAAAGTTTGAGGGAAAGCATGATGTATGACATGAGTCCCAGTGTTGGAGCTGGTAGAGGTTTGAGTCTGGTGTTGGAGTTGGTAGAGGATTGAGTCCCGGTGGAAGTCAGCAAAGTCGTCGAAGTCATCAAAGTCGTGGAAGTCGGCAAAGTCGTGGAAGTCGGCAAAGTGGTGAAGAAGATTGAGACGTCGTCATATGGAGGAGGATCCAGAAAGTTCAACCCCAAACATGGTGTTAGATACTCAAGGAGTACGCGGTGGTGAAGAAAACATTGGCTTGGATACAACTCCTACACGTATGTTTAGTCATTCACAAACTGACATACTGACTCCAGGTGGTGGTGTGAACATGGAAGTAGTTAGGCAAACAAATATGTATACTCCAATTGCCTCAACCTCATCAGCATTTCAACCATTCCAGCAACAATATCAACCACACGTATTTCAAGATTTGTATAATGTTCCCATACCCCGTACTCCCATTGCTTATCAAGGTTATGGTGATTCTGATGAGACTCAACCACCAAGTCGAGTCTCAAACCAGGCACCTTAACTGGTTTGTTGAACAACTCTATGGATCCAGAAAATGCGGGCAATTGGATCTTTGGTCCGGAGGAAACGGACAAGGAAATGAGTAGTTAAAATGTTTTCTTTTAGTTGAAATGTGAAATGTAATTTTGTTTTTTTTAGATTAATGGAAATTATCTTTTAAATTAATATTGATTAAAACAGATTTACATTTCATTAAAAATTCACCTTCATAGTAGCGAATTAGACCGGTAAAAAAGAAAAATTCACCTTAAGATGAATTCACCTTAACTATCATGATCCATGTTATTTCCTCTGTAGTCAAATCCACTTCGGTTATGCACTATGCATGGTGAAATGAATTTGAAGTTGGGTTGGAATTGGTTGAAATCCGGTAGGGGGAAATATTAGCCGTTGGATGAAGATCTGATGAGCGATTATCAAAGTACCGAGCGACAGCTTGACTGTCGCTGTCGATTGAATGACCATCGAACGACAGTGTGACCATCGGCGATGAAGACTCTATCGCTCATTTGGAAACTCTTTGTCGTGTATGCCTATATGCCGAAATAACATATTGGCATATGAGTTTGCAGTTTGGCATACCCATAGTGGGTGCATATATGCCAAATACCATGTTTTGGCATGTGCATAGGAAGAGGCCTCACAATTCCTGAAATCCGCTGGAGCTTGCAGGGGTGGGCTTATGGGTCCCATCGTGAGTCCTCCATTTTTTTATCTTGCGATAGCATTCACGGGATTCATGCCCCGGTGAACGTTGCATTGTTGCTCAGTCAACCACTTACTGATCTCCTTTCAAAATATCTTTGATGGTTACATTACATCTGCTTGTACGTAAACCCAGGTGATCTATGCATTATTTAATTGTACTCCTTCTTAACGTGTATACGTACTTTTGGTTTAAGGGAATCAATTATCTTTTCCATCGAAAATAAATAAAATCAATTGCTGTAGAAACTGTAGATTGACTTGACTAATGAATCGACAACGACTGAGGTCTTAGTCATTATCCGAAAATATGCTGATGAATTTTGACAACAACATCATCAATCTTTCACATAATGACATCATCACCCAAAGTTTCTACAAAATAATAATTGTTATCAAGGACAATATGGTTGATGCTTATACGGATAAGTGTGGGTTTGATTCTCTTTGTGACCAAGGCGATATTAGCTTCCCAAGTGAGATTATTTGGAGTCGACATTATCCGTACAAAGTAAATTTTTTTCTATGGCTTCTATACTATGAAAGGTTGATGACAACGGACAAGCTTTTTAGAAGGGGCATGGATGTGGATAGGATGTGCCGGTTTTGTGAAGAAGAAGATGAAACAAGTGCACATTTATTTTATGATTGTTGGCGAACAAAGAGAATTTGGAATTATTTTGCGAAGGATGCAACTTCAATTGGAGTTACGATAGTAATATGTCGACAACTATAAAAAGTTGGAGTCATAATTGGGGTGATGAAAGACTTGACCGTATATGGAACAACTTACCGGTTGCAATATGTTGGTGCATTTGGAAAGAAAGGAATTCTAGAATTTTCAATCACAAAAAGAGAAATTTGGAAAGTCTAATCCGAGATATTAAGATTCAAGCTTATTTTTGGGCGGAGTCAAACACTAAAATGTTGAGTTTGACGGATAACATGGTGATAGGTCTATGGGACTCGTATTTCTATCGGCCGCTTTGAGTTGGATAAGTGTCGATTGGTGTGTGTTTCTATTGTTCTCAATTGGCTCTTTGTTCTTTTTCATTTTCTTTGGGTGATCGTTTCCAAAAATCGGTTTCCATCTTTTTTGTGTCGGTTGTATTTATTGGGTTAAGGTACCCCCTTAAGTACCTTTTTTCTTCAATAAATCCTTTCCTATTGACCGATCAAAAAAAAATAAAAAAAAATAATTGTTATCAAGGAACTTTTACCCGTATTTGTAACTTGAATACAAATGGAACTCTACCTCTTGAGAGTCAAGCAAGCCAAGGAGATGTTGCAAAGAAACAAGGTCGTCCAAAGAAGGTAGTACAACCGGTGTTGCAAAAGTATCGCAATCAACTCCCTCCAATTATTCAAGATTTCGTGATTGGTAAACGATGTTAGAAAGATGGAAATAGTGGGTTTCACGTTATCTCGCAATAATTGGGACACCTAAGTGGAGCGGTTGAAGAGAATCTCACCCAATGCCAATACATTAGAAAGAAGATGGCCGCTCGACTAGAAAACGACAAGGAGTTCCATATCTCAATGATGCTAGAAGGTTCCATGGAGGAGAAAGAAGCAACTTTCAAAGGGTTGCTAACTAGTGTTAAAGGCTCGGAGGGAAATGCACCGATCAAATAGGAGCATTGGTTGAGAATTCCGGAGTGTGGCCATTTATTGGCGGATACTTGGAATTGCGTGGTACATTTTTTAGTGAGGGACTATCTATAGCATTTGCACCGAAACATGCGGTTTGCGTGGACCAACTCAAGCATAGAATAATTGTCATTGCTTTGGTGGATAACAATCATTTTATTGGTCTACAACTCAATAAGGAATGTCCATTACCTCCTCTATGTAGGTTTAGTTTGTGGGAGAAGTTCACAAACAACAAGAGCAAGGAATGGATGAAAATTTATGAGGACAACATGGCCCTTTGGAATGTTATAGATGAGTCTAGGGAATGTCCCATAGATTTGAATAAAGGAGGTTCAATAGATTTGAATGAACTCCCTCCTATAGATTTGAGTGAGGAGTGATTATGATTAGGGAATAAAGAAGCTTTTTTGTAGTGTACAATGGAGTACTAGACAAAACATTCGTACTTTTTGGAGTACTTTTGTAATCGCATGCGTGTTTTGTGTAATGTACTTTGGAGTGCTACAAATGAATGAAATGGATGTTTTTTTTGGGTGTATTCTCATTTGGTCGGCATCATATTTATTACCAAACCCTGCCGGCTCTCCCAGGGTCGGCACGGTATTATTTCGTCAGACTGCCGGCCGCAATGCATGATAGTACAGGAAAAAGCTGCCTGATATGGACGACAAGGTCTGGCTTTTGCGAAGCTTCCGGCGCTTTCTACGCTGGCAATGTTTATGAAATTTACCATGCCGGCTAAGAACTCCCTTAAAAAGATTGTTCCTGGATGTTTTTTTCTATCAAGCCGGCAAGGTCCTGGTTTTCCAGTTGCCGCGACTTTTATTGAGCCGGCATTGTTATTGAGGAGAACCATGCCGGCTAAGAACTCCCTCAAAAATTGTTCATGAATGTTATTTTCTATAAAGCCGGTAAGGTGTATTATAATATCCATGCCGACAGAACAAACTGATCGAAAGCTTTTAATATAGGATAATGTCGACTATGAGGCGCCGACATGCTTCTAATTTAGGACAATGCCGACTATACATCGACAAACCTTAATTAAAGCATACAAACGGTAAAAACTTTACCCTAACACATTTGGGACATAGATAGTATCTTTTCCAGGTACACAATTTCTTAGGAGAGGTAATTAGCTTCATCTTACCGTCCGCAACATGGATCTCGTGCATGGTAGAAGGTTGATTTTAGCAACTTCATCTTCATACGGAGCTACACGATCATCTATCCAATAGAAAAACCCACAACAAGTGCATTTTGAAGCATACGGCTGATATACACCTCCTATTACAACTTTCATGAGAAATAAGAATCCCTTACAACCTTTAATAGTGCATTTGCTTCCTTCAAAGGGACAATCGTTTGCAAAATGACCACTTAGTGTACAAAGACTACAAATATTTGGTGGTGAAACTTCCATTCTTTATGCAAGGTTGAAGATGAAGTTGGGAATGCTTTTATAATAACAACATACCTAATATCTTGATTTTGAAATTTCTAGCCGTTGAGCATTCAATGGGTTGTACTTTGTACCTAAAAGGTGCAACTAACATTTAGGTCGGCAAGGTATAGATTTCATATCATGCCGGCCTCAAGTACGGTCGGCAAGGTAGAGACTTCATACCATGCCGGCCTCGAGTACTTTTTCTAAAACTGCATAAACAAAATAATAACTTCTAAAGCAACTAAAACTGAAAATTAAAATAAGTTTAACAAGTCTAAAACCACAATCTAAGAGCTCAAAACATAATGTAATAGTTCAAACCACAATAAAATTTTTAAAGAAAGTAAACATAATAAAGTTTAAGAATTTCAAGGATCCTTCTCATTGTTGTTATCTTCCTCCCCATCACTAAAGCAAGTAAACACGAGGAGGGTTTGAAGGAGGACTAAGAACTGCTTTCTTCAGAGCTGCTTTCTTCTTTGCCATTTGCAATCTGAACAAGAATAATTCAGAAAAAAAACATCAAAGGCCCGCATGGTAGACATATACAACATATCCGTGAAAAAATGGCCGGAAAGGTCGACCAAAAAGATGAGTTAGGCTAAGCCAAAGCGGCGAGTGTATCATCAAAATAGCCTTCCGGCTCACAAAAAAAATATAGGATTTTTCACTAAACTGGTCGGAAAGGTCCATTTCCCACACATCGCCGGCTGACAAACAACCGGAATGGTTTTATATAAATACCCTTCCGGACGCAAAAATTCTAGGCATCAGGAAACATTCTAAACAAGTAGCCGGAAGGGTAAACAATAATAAGATGTCGGCTTCATTAAAAAAAAAAGACGCCGGAATGGTATACAGATGAATAACCATCGGCCCTGCTAGTAACGATTCTGAGAAACTATACTGACCGACAAGTTCTTCAACCTTATACCCTCCTAGCCAAACCCTAACTATGAAAACCGGAAAGGTCGATAACAAAAAACCTTGCTAGGCGTCGAGCTTGCCAATTCACAAATTCGATTTTTCTGACTTAATTTGACATGCAAACATGAAATTGAAGTACTAGAGTGAGTTTAAGTATGCCCTTACTTTCTTAACCTCACCATTTCACGTGTTTCAGCGGGTTCAATTTCTTCTTCTTCAATAGTTTTTTTTCTTCACTTTCTTAGCAACCAAACTTGCAATTCCGGGGGTTATATTCATTGGGTTTCGATTAGTTTCTTTCATACGAGTTGCCTTCTTCCGTGGTGGATCCATTGATGAAGATTAATCGGAGTTTTCGAATCGACGATTTTAACGAATTGATCAACGAGTTTTGGTGGTGGTGGGGGTGATGGAGCCGGTAGGGTTGTGGAGGAGAAGAAGAAGATGAAATGAAAAGATTAAAACTGATTTAGGGTAATAGGTTTTAAAAGGAAAAGGGTAGTTTTGTAACTTACCCATTAGGAATTCCCGTAAAACTCACAAAAAGTGTCCCTTTAAAATTGCGTATACCCCAATTAGTTTGAGTATACCCCAATCAAGCCAGATTGGATATCAACCGTTCAAATTTAACGGTTGAAATTAAGATTGGTAGATGGTGATGTTTGTTATCTCGAATTGCGTTGAGTTTTTATAGGAGTGTAGAGTCTTATAAGAGGAACATATCATCAAAATATTACACTTAAATTCATTGTCGTTAGGATTTTGCGGAGAAAATGACGCAAATCTTGTCTGACCTTGTCCATCTAAGAGTGTCTATGAATCCTCCCTCCTCTTAATATTGCTATCTTTTGTAAGAACAATGAAAACAGGCTTATCACAAGCACTGCTAACACTTTATATGGCCCTCACTTTTGTCTAAGGTTTTTCTATAAAAAAAAAATTCAAATGGTAAGAGGGGCAACATTTTTTTATGTCCATTTCGGCGTTTGCGTATCATCAGTGTCAGAGCTCGCCCTGTTTTGTCGGTGCATATCCATCCATTGTCTATTTCATTAGCGTTGAAAGACTTCGATGAAATGCCGTATCTGCCTGTTTCAATGTTTCCAACTTGTATACTTTTTTTTTTTTCTTTTGGGTGAAATGCTGCATCAGGAACAGCTCCTCGTGTGAAATGAATTTGCACGTACATGTGATAATTAATTATCCAGACCGCCACACTTGATCGCCACACTGATCACACCATAAGACTGCACTATTTATAATCATCTAGCTTTTGGAAATAAACCGTTAGTACCGGCCTATTTGAATAGTAGCTACGGCATAGAGGATTTTGTAACCGGTGTCACGTTCGCGTCAGGTGGAACTCGGTTTGATAATAAAACAACCGATGTGTCTGTAAGTACTTTGTGATGATTACTCTGAACCCTGAATCGGAACCACGACATTGTGTTTTTAATGAATGTTAAATGCATTGTTTTTCAACAGTCAGCGATATACCTCTGTGGAAAGAAGTAGAATACTTCAAGGATTACAAAGTCAGATTAGCTATACGCTTGTCGGAAGAAAGGCGGCGACAGAGACTATAAGGGATGCGGTGTACATTATAAGTCTAGGAACAAACGATTTCCTAATAAACTACTCCCTCCGTTCCTAAATAATAGGTTGGTTTCTATAAATAAATGTTTCAAAAAAATAGGCCGGTTTCTTAATTGGGAAAGTCAAATGTTACTTTAGTTTTCTGGGACCACTTTTTTCTTGTCATGTGGACCATTTCACTTTACTTCTTTTGCTCATGGGGACCATTTTAGTTCACTTCTTTTATTGACAAGTGTCATGAGACATTAGTTATCTTAAAAAAAACCAGCCTATTAATTAGGAACGGAGGAAGTACTTCGGATTACCAGATAGATCACTGCACTTCACCCTCGAGGAGTACGAGAATTTTCTGACTGGAATTGCGAATAACTATATCGTGGAACTTTACCGGTTGGGTGCACGCAAAATATCATTAGGCGGACTTCCTCCTCTTGGGTGTCTTCCTACAAAAAGAACCTTGGATGCTGGCCATGCCTGTAATGAAGAGTTCAACACGGTGGCTAAAAGTTTTGATCTGAAGCTGAAGAGTTTAGCAGACAAGTTAAGTGGTGAACTTCAAGGGAGCAAGGTGGTATTCTCCGACATTTATTATGTAGTTATGGATGTCATTCGGGAACCTTTTTTATACGGTGAGTTCCTTTCAAGTTAATTTTTGTCATTTACTTGAATAATTCGGCGGCCAGCAGAAAATATGAAGACATGATTTGATTATCACAAAATTGGTTAAAAAGATCAAAATCAACAAATCCTAGGTAAAAAAGACATCTAGATTTTGATACTGTGACAAAAATACAAAAATAGGCAGGGATGTAAAACGGTTTCATCCTGCCAATTTTCAAATAATTTTCTTTTTTTAATTTACGTCGGGATCATCCAGGTTTCATCCTTTGCTTATTTTTAAGTTTAAGTCGGGATGTATCCAGGTTTCATCTTTACTATTTTTTTTGTCCATTTCACTCATACTAATTTTTATTCGTCCATTTGAACCAGGTTTTAAAAATATTTGGACAAATGACCCATTTTCCGTTTGATTATCAGGATTCGAGAATGTGAAGAATGGATGCTGCGGATCAGGCAGGTTTGAAGTGGGCTATTTATGTCATCGATGGAATCCCTTAACGTGTAAGGACGCGAGCAAATATGCATTTTGGGATGCAGTCCATCCATCCGAAAAATTGCACTTCATCATTGCTAACAATATGATGAGGACGAGCTTGGCGGAGTTTGTATAGCTTCAACTTGAAATTTTCATTATATGATCAGGAGTCGGGAAATTAATTGTTATCTGTAGATTAGCTGATGATGAGACCTGTATATGTTATACAATGGTAAAGATAATAAACTGAACAGCGTACAAAGTTCAAACGAGGGTAAGTTAGTAGTCCAAGCAAGGTAGGTGATCCATATAGATTTAAGTCACCCAAGTCATGCTTCAATCAATTCGTCCAAAAATTGGAAAATGAGGTGATGGGCTTGACATGTTTATCCACAAGCGGTGAGGTGACGTGAACACATACACATCATGATTGCAATATCTGGTAACGTAATGTTTTTTGGCACTAGGCGTCAACAAATAAAATTAAAGAACCCAAACTTTTAGGGACGACCAGGGACCTTTGGAGTTTGGTCCCAAACTCAAGACTCCAAGGTGGTAGGTGATCTATGCATTATTTAATTGTACTCATTCTTAACGTGTGTATACGTACTTTTGGTTTATGGAAATCAATTATCTTTTTCCATCGAAAATAAAATAAAATCAATTGCTGCAGAAATTGTAGAATTGTAGTGATTGACTTGACTAATGAATTGACAACGACTGAGGTCTCTGTCATTATCCGAAAATATGCTGATGAATTTCGACAACAACATCATCAATCTTTCACGTAATGACATCATCACCCAAAGTTTCTACAAAGTAATAATTGTTATATGAGGAATAATAAAATAAAAACTTTTAGGGACGGTCAAGAAACTTTTACCCGTAACTGTAGCTTCCGATCTGATCGTGAAGCAGCGACGGAACCAGGAATTTATGTTTGGATGGGCTTTTTTTTTTCTCGAACTCTGAACTTAATTCATCTCAACTATGAGAATGACAACTGTAGTAATATACTTAAAGCAAGTATGGGTATGCCACACGATCTGTTTTCCTTGGAGCACAAAAGCTTTGAATCAAATTTTTTCAGCTTGTAACTAATATAATGGACGAATAATTTGTGTATCGAAAATAATAATCCCCGATTTATTTAGCGGCCGAAAGTGTCGCCCAATTTTCTAGTTTCAAAGGTTATTATAGGGATGAAAAAATATTTGGAATTTGTACATATACGCATAATAAGTCATGCCATATTATATTTTTGTCTCATGAATACACTGCATTTTTAGATTATACATAGATATACATAAAAATGTAGTCACTTCATAGAAGAAAAATGAATTTTTGGACAAACACTTGCTTTTTTTTTTTTTTTAAAGGTGGACAAACGCTTGCTTAGTTAAGGACAAGACACCCCCATTTGACACAGTTTTATATTATCAAACTGACATGTAACATGTGAGCCCATTCAATACCTGTTTTCTTCAAAAATTAATCCATGTGGAACCGGTTGAGATGATATTCAAAAATTAATCCATGTGGGAACGATTGAGATGTTATTCAAAAAATGAATCCATGTGGGACCGGGTTCCAAAATCTTCTGATTTCTTCCACGCAGAATCATATCTTAACAATTAATGGGCTAATTAAAATTTACACCTGGGCTAAATTTTACAAATATTAAAAATTACACTAACAAAACATCTTTTTAAAAATTTTCAAAAATATAACTGGGTAAGCCACCCCCTAATACCGTCCCTGTCGTGAAGTGATTAAAACGGTCTATAATGAGGCTTCAAGTTTGAAGGCAAATCGCAAATGGGATGGCACCAGACGCCGTTGGTTTAAGGTTTTAAAACCAGCTATGATCATATAGCGTGTCTGGAAAAGGACGCAGTTATGCTGCTCCACTGACATAACACCTGCTATGATTTTCTAATGTTGAACGATATGGTGTTTTTCTTTTAAGATTATTTAATCGAACCCCTTGAATTGGTGCTTGTAAAGCAATGTAATAACATCGTTATTTACTTGCTTGGAAGATTTTCGCAGCGCGTCATGACCGTTACATGCAAACGCGTTCGCGCCTATTCCTGTGTTGCGAGTAATTTGCAAGAAGATCTTGCGCGTTTGAAAAGTTATTCGCGCACCATTATCCGTGTTTTCTTTTTATATTAGTACCCAAAAATCGAACCCATGCTAGTTGCTCGCAGGTTTCACATACAACTAGCATGGTCCATCTCACAGTCACGTTTATGCCAAAAAATAATGCGCAAGTGGTGTGGCTCCATAGGCAGTTTGTTTCGAGTCTCTCGACAGTCCTAGTGGCCATATAAATTAGAAAAAAATAAATGTTATGAGAAATTGGCGCCAAAGACTAGAAATATTCGTTGGTCTTTTTTTTATTTCGGACTATAATGATAACATCCAATCATGAAACTCTAATGAAACTACTCATCTCTTTTCCTTATCCACTCCACAAGTATATATAGCATTGCTACACATCCAAATTCCTCGTCGAGGGATATTGGGATCCAACAAGGTTTACATAAATTTAGCCGCAACAGAGCATCATCGTTACAGAATTCAAAAAAAAAAAAATACTAGAGGGTGTTTGGATACAATTTCGCAAGTTATTTTTCGACTTAATTAAGTTAAAAAGTCAAAAAATAAGGTTAAAGAAATCTATTTTTTGATTTCTGATTCTACTTTTAATATCCAAACACCTTATTATTAGTATACTACGCGGTTTCTTATATTTTTAAATAACCGCTGTTTGTGGGTTATTTCATCTTCCGTGTAAATTAAGGCGCTCACAAGTTTCTCGGTTACTTCTTCGCAAGTCGATAGAAATTAGGATACTCAGGGGGGGTTCTGGGTTACTTCGTATTCCGCTTCAAATTAGGCAACTAGAAAACATATAAAACACCTGCAACTGTAGACAATACACACATTGTGTTGAACAGTAAAATTCTTCAAGAAAATTCACAAGTTTTTTTTTTAAAAATCTTTTTGGTTGATTCAAGAATTTTTAAGAGAAACAAGAGATGGGTGGATGTTTATCAGACGTAAGAGGGGGACAAGAAGCAGTGGGTGGTACCAAAACAGCAGGCCCTACTTCTTCCACAGCGACGACGACTAACGATGCAATTGACTATTTTTATACATCGCATGGCTGCCAAGGACTCTTTACTCAACTCAGGTACTTAATAATAAAGTGTATTTTGTTTTTGGATTTTACTAAGAAACCCTAATTTTACTTTGAAAATTCATAATTATTCTAATTGGCGGAAACAGATTATGTTATTATTGTTTGAGTTAACCTAATGGTAAATTGTTTGAGTGAATCTATTGATAATGGGAACCTAATTGATATGACATCTAGATTCTAGAGTGGAATATGTGAGTGAATGGGATTGAGAGCATGGATTAGAGGAACATTGCAATTAGAAGTGGGCTCTAAACGACCCCCAAATGTGTGTGCGTATTGACTAAACATGACACTGTTATGGATGAAAGTACCTCAAAAGATAAACATAGTAATGGGAGAAGTTGTCAAGGACATGATTCAGTTGCCTGTAGTTGGATCACAGATGGTTTCTTCTATCAAGATGATTCCATGTTGCTCGTGGTCGTGTTTTCGGTGGCTTATTGGGGTTACGAGGCTTTTTGCTTTCAATAATTTTGTTTCCCATATATCATGTTCTTTGTAGTAAAGTAGAATGATTGTTTTACCAAGTCAACTGAAAGATTATACAAATTGATGAGTTGGGATTGGGACTATGTTCTAAGTTGCATGTAATATAATATACTATGTGTCACTGTTCCAAATTTGAAATAGTCGGCTGCGGCTTTATATGTTGTTATTTATTCAGTTTTGTTAATTTTCAACTAGCAACTTAGTAATTTCATTAAAACTTGTATTGCAGCTATCGTTGTCTGCCAAGCAGTTAATTGATATGGATCTGTTTTCAAAGGTATGGGTTTCAGTTCAGTTCTACAATATTTTATGTCATGAGTTTATACTCAGCAATGCGGGTTTTATAACTTAAATTTTTAAATAGTTCTGCTTCCTCGGTTGTATGTACATTGTTTAATCTGTTATTCGATCCACTTTACTGTAGAGTGACCCCATGGCCATAGTGTATGCAAAGAGAAGTGATGGAATGCTTGAGGAAATTGGCCGTACAGAAGTAATAATGAATTCCCTGGATCCGGTTTGGATAGCAAAGGTTTCCACTGTTTATCAGTTTGATATTGTTCAGCCATTGGTGTAAGTGACGGCTTGTCATCTAAATGAAGTTTCTTCTGTTATTGACAGTCATGTATTTCATTCTTATACTCTTTACGTATTACTTGTTTCAGGTTCCGTGTGTATGACATCGACACCAAATACCATAAATTGCCTATCAAGGTATATATATCTTACATATTGTTCTTTCTCCTATTACATGTACTACTGTACTAGTTTCCTTTAAAAATCGAAGATAGTTAAATCTCTTTGTCTTTGAAATCTTACAGACGTTGAAATTGGATGAGCAAGACTTCCTAGGAGAGGCTACTTGTGCTCTGTCAGAGGTAATCTAGTTGGGTTTTAACAATCTTGTCAATAGATTAATGAATTCTTGTCCGGTAATAGTCTTGTTACTGCACATAAGATGTCCTGTTTCCACTATTTGATCGAGGTCTCAGCCAAAAGAATAAGAAGAAGGATATACTAGCTAGGATCTCATCAGTTATGTGACTATCTGTACTTATTTTGTCTTTTTAATTTCGACAGATAGTTACGAAACAGAACAAGAGTTTGACTCTTAAACTTACAGTAAGAAATGGGAAAGGGGTCATGAGAAACCAAGGCACGCTTACTGTTTTTGCGGAGGAAACAATTACTTCAAGGCAAGCTGTTGAGATGGTATTCCGATGTTCCAAGTTGGATAACAAGGATCTATTTTCTAAAAGTGTACGTATTATTTAAAGAATGATTGATCTGTCCCACAAATTTTATTATATTTGTCATCCATATCTTAATAGCTCCTAAGCTGATTCCCTCCTGTTACGCTGCAGGACCCTTTCTTACGAATATCTAGAATTGCTGAAGGTGTAAATATCGCGATTTCTAAAACAGAAGTGGTGGATAACAATTTGAATCCAACTTGGAGACCAGTGTGTTTGACATCACAGCAATTCGGGAGCAAGGCAAGTTCTGTAGCAATTTTCTTATCTTCTTACGTTATTAATGCCACATTGCTCCAACTACAGTCTTACATACGCTATTTTGTTACTTGTTGCAGGACACTCCTTTAGTGATAGAGTGTTTTGATTTCAACAGCAGCGGGAACCATGAACTAATAGGGTACGTACTAGTTATGAAACTCTTCTCTCTTTAAGTTCATGCCTATTTTCATCTTAATCTGGCAATAGAAAATTCTAACTCCAAAAATACTTCTATTACATCAGAAAAATTCAGAAATCAGTCGACGAGCTTGAAAAACTTTACGTTGGAAAAGTTGGAGAAAATTTACAGATACAATCTTCTAGGAATGGCAATGTAAAGGTACATATATAGTTGTATAAACATGTTCAATACTAAAACTTCAACCCCTTCTGGGACAGGGTTTCGTGTCCAAAATTCGCTCTCATTCACTTTTTTTTCCTTCTGCAGAAGCTGAAGGGACAACTATTTGTGGATAAGTTTATCCAGAAAACACAGTATAGTTTTTTGGACTACATTTCTAGTGGGTTCGAGCTTAACTTTATGGTTGCCGTTGATTTTACAGGTAAGCCTTTTTCAATGGTTTTAGAAGATAAAAGTCTGATTATTTAGCATTCTTACTGTAGTTAGCTTACAAATTTGATCTCTTATTGTAGCATCAAATGGAGAACCTCATAGTCCAACGTCTTTGCATTATATTGATCCATCAGGTCGATTGAATGCCTACCAGCAGGTAAACCATACATCACTTGAATCAACTCGTGTCATATTCTTAACTAAATCAAATATCTTTCAAACCTTTCCGTAGTCGTTGCTCCTTGCAATCCATTTTTATAATGGCTCAATATTGTACAGGCTATATTGGAAGTTGGAGAGGTCATACAGTTCTATGATTCTGATAAGCGTTTTCCTGCTTGGGGTTTTGGTGGAAGGCCAGCTAATGATGTTGTATCTCATTGCTTTAACCTGAATGGAAGCCGTGGTGATCCTGAGGTTGAAGGAGTAAATGGTATTATGTCTGCCTATGCAAGTGCCTTACAGAACTTTAGTCTTCATGGTCCTACTTTGTTCGGGAATGTAATAAACAGAGCTGCACAAATTGCTGGCGAATCCTTGCGTAACCAGACAAAGTACTTTGTCTTGCTCATCATCACAGTAAGTTGGAAAATGTTTTTGCTGAATCAATTGTCATTCCACTTAATTATTTTCTCATCTAATCATAAATTGCTTTACTTTCTAGGATGGTGTGGTCTCTGATCTTCAAGAAACCATAAATTCTTTGGTTAGAGCTTCAGATTTACCCTTGTCAATTCTTATCATTGGTGTCGGTGGCGCCGACTTTAAAAATATGGAGGTAAGAAATAAATTTCCTTCCAAGCGCTCTAATTAACTGCCAGTTCTCAAGTTTACATGTGACAAAGATGGTGTCCTTTAACTCTTCTGAGAGTGTTTGGATTGACATTGTTCTTGGGGATTGTTTGGCAGATACTGGATGCTGACAATGGCAACCGCTTACAGAGTAGCACTGGACAGTTAGCAACGCGGGATATTGTACAGTTTGTGCCTATGCGCGAAGTTCAGGGTGAGTGTTAAATAACTTGAGCTAGTTTATCATGTCCTAACATTGTAAGAGTCTGTCTATTGCAGGCAAATAATATATTTTGTTGATCTTATGAACAGGTAATCAGCTATCTGTTGTTCAATCTCTTTTAGAAGAACTTCCTGGGCAATTTTTGACGTATATGCGAAGCAGGGATATTAAGCCGCTGAACATCAATGAAGCCAAAGCTTCTGGTATGGCTGCTGCAGGGCCTCATGTTCCAAACTTTTCTACTGAACTGTTACATATGTGAAGAAGAAATCCAACATATTCATTGGTATCCTAGTAGTAACCCAAATTGCCACTTGCCAGAAAATGTGAATAGTGATTTCCGAGGATTTTCTTTTGTCTCTTAGTAGCTATTAGAGTATACTAGTGAATGATGTTAATATGCTAAGCAGTGTTTTTGTACAGTTTAATATGCTAAGCAGTGTTTTTGTACAGTTTAAATGAATTTATAATTTAAAATAAATATTTTATTTGTAATAGTACTGTAGGTTTTTTATTATAAATTTATAATTTTATTTTTTAAATTACATCTCAGAAAGACTATCATCCGGTAAGAAATTAGTCGGAAGCCTAGCAACAAGCTGAGCTCCAACCGCTTTTTGAATGTCTACACCTAACTTGTGGAAAAGAAACTCTCCAACTCGAACATTAACATCATGACTAGCAATATAATTGTGCAAGCGCTTCAAAAAGTCTGTAGTGTGATCACCTAGCTCTCCCAAAGCAGTGAAAGCAAGTGTCCCAAACCCATAGCCTTGTGACGAGCACTTTTCTTAGTACTTGACATTCTTTCGAGCAACCGCATTCTTGATTTGGGGAAGAAGAGAAGAACAGGAGAACAATTTTCTCCTCAATTTTTTTTTGTGCGACTAGGTTTAGGGATTCTTTTGTTTTTGTTTTAGATTAAATTAGGGACGGTTATTAGATTAGGGTTAATTTTAATTAGGGTAAGGGGCAATGATTTTAGGACATCCCTTAACATTGTAAGGTAGGTGGCCTAATAATACCATGGTCCCCAAAAAAACCATGGTCCCTAAAAAATGGTTCATATTTAATTTTTTTTTGCTAAGAAGCACACTAAATTCATTAAAAGAAAAGGTCATTACAGATTCCAGTTAATGGTTCTTCCCTCAAAACATTTTGTAAGAAATGAGGAGAAGAAAACCAAATGTCTTTTAAACCAAATCGCCTAGCTCGACGTGAAAGTCGATCGGCAATCTTATTCTTAGCACGCTTAAGATAAACTATCCTAGAATACACACAACTGGAAATGGAAATCCGACATTCTTCTAATAGATCATGACATCTCCAATCAATTTCACCCTTCCCTTGATTAAGCAGATCCACCAACTGAAGGCAGTCACTGACGAAGAGGACTCTGGAGAGATTCATCTCACTCACCCATGAGCAAGCCAAAATTAGGGCCATTGCCTCAGCAGCAACAACACTTGGAATCAAACCAAAATCCGTTCTGCACCTTTTTATCCTACCTGAAGTGTCACACAAAATAATACCAATACCCATGTTAAATTTTTTGAAAGACCCATCAATAAACATAATATGGTCAATCTGCTGAATATGAGTCCTTGTCGCCGACAAAGTTACACTCTGGGGCTTACGAGAAGATACAATATAAGTATTTATAGACCTTCTAATATCCATTATAGTAGCATCCAGATTAATTTTAACCTTTCTAAAAATAACATCACATCTAAGCTTCCAGATTGACCACAGTACCACTGCACCGATACTTGGCCACTCCACATCATAAGGAGAACTACCCAAATTTTTATCAAGCCAAGACAAGAAAATATCATCTATCCAATCATAATCAGCACCAATAAGATGTTGCAGGGAGAGAGCAAACCAAATATGAGCATCTATAGGGCAATGAACAAATAAGTGCATTATAGATTCAGTCTCCTTATTACACATAGGACAAACATTCATCGATGATCGGGATTATAAAACTTGAGAAGAGAATTAACAGGTACCATATGGGCAAAGATCTTCCAAATGAAGAACTTAATTTTAGGTAAACAATCAATAGACCAAACCTTTTTCCAGAAAGTAGCATCTTCAGTAGAGACCGAGTCATTTATATAAGCTTTATAAGCGGGATTTACTTTGTATATTTACCATTTTTTGTGTGTGCCCACATAATTTCATCACTCTTATGAACATTTTACCTTAAGGGATCTAATCTTATCCCTATCTTCGGGAGAAAACTGCGAAGAAATCAGATCAGAATTCCAATTATTATCATAATTATTAATAAGCTCACCGACATAAACAAAGTTTCCCCATTAGCATCGAGACGAAGAAGAAGGACAAGAGTTATCGAGCACCCGATGAATTATTCCGGATCCTTGTAGACTTACCATCATTTACCTTATGTACAATATTAGCTCTAAGGAAGGCCAAACTTTTAACTACTCATTTCCAAATCCAAGAAGAAGTATCTGCAGCCTTATCTATTTCTAACAAATTCTGCTTTGGGAAGTATTTATCCTTGAGGAAAATAGCAATCAACTGAGAAGGATTTTTACACAATCTCCAACCTAATTTTGCAATAAGGACCCTGTTTGTGACAAAGGAGTTCCTAATACCAAGACCACCAGAGAGTTTAGATCTACCAATATCTCCCCATAAGCGAAAATAAGCCCCTCTTCTAGAATTCTTCTTAGACCACCAGAAGGTTCTTTGAATAGAGTCAATTTTAGAGGTGATTTTCTTAGGGAAAGGAAAACAAGACATATGATAAATAGAAAGACTAGAGAGAACATGCTTGGTCACAACAGTTCTTCCAGCCACATTGAGGTTAGTTTTTTTTGTGTTACTTAGCCTGCTATAAAACTTATCAATGAGAAATTGAAACGTTTTGGTTTTGTCTCTGTTAACAAACAGGGGAGTACCAAGATACTTCTCTGTGCTACTTAAAAATTTGATTCCTAAAGTTTTAGACATCAATTTTATGTGTTTGTGATGCATTTTTTTACTAGTAAAGAAACCAGATTTCTCGAAGTTAATTGCCTGACCTGAAGCCTTTGCAAAATTGTTAATGATTTTCATCAGATTCTTTGCATAAGTAAGAGATGCTTTCGAAAAGAGCATGCAATCATCTGCAAAGAATAAATGAGAAATAGGAGGGATATTTTTCCTCAGCTTGAAACCCTGAATAACATTTTCGTTCTCTCCTTTAATCAACAGTTGAGAGAGGGTTTCCATGCAAATGATAAAAATAGGGCTTTTTACAGAAATAGGCCTGTTTTTTTGGTGCTTTTCAAATCTAGGCCACTTTTTTTATTTATTACTAGACTAGGCAAGTTTTGACCAAAAGTGATGGATGGAAAGTTAGCAGTTAGGTGCACTTAAAATGACAAGACAGGTCCTTTGAATCGGTTATTTTCGACCCAACCGGATATGTTGACTCAGATACGTCATCACATAGTGCGTACGTGGCCCCCTTACGTGGCAAGGCCCACGTGACACTGCTTACGTGGCACTCTTATCTTCTTCTCTATAAATCATAAATGACCATCTCCTCAACCACATACTTCTGCTTCTCTTCATTTTCAGATCTGAAAAATGGGTGGTGGTATCAATGATAAAGCAAGTACTTCAACTAGTGTGCTAGTGTGTTTAATGTGTGAAATGGAAGAAGATCATGAAACAAAAGCATGTCCATGGGTTTATTCAAGGTGCAAACATATACCTTTTAATGGAGTAAGAGCTTTGTTGAGGTCTAAAGCAGGATGGAAGTAATGGAAGGTTGATTGGAAATGCTTGAATCCTACCTGCAACTACTTTGAGTGGTTTTCTCAAGCTTCTTCCCATTCTTCAGCACTTCCAATCAAGCTTCCATCGGATCATGGTTGTATTGCCTGTGGAGAAGACAATCACAGTGTTACAAGCTGTCCACTGAAGGTTCAAAAATGCTTTAAAGACAACTTTGCAACTCTCAATTGGAATTGAAGATTTGCAAAAATCAACACAATTTCAACATAGCATACCTTGTGTGCAAGAAGAAATCCTGTGATGCATTGGATGGGCTTGAGGATGCTCTTGTCATTGAAAGCAAAGAAACAATGAAGGGTAAAGTGTATGAAATATGCAAGGAATTAAAGAAAAATCGAAAATGCCTTTCGCAACAATTTTATAATAAAATTTAACCCATTTCAGAATTTGCATTGTCTTACAAAAGCATCCATTCATCCATTCACAAAATATATAACCAAATTGAAACACAAAAACCAACCATATTGTTGAGATCCAGTCACGAGAACAAAAATAAAAGAGACAAACACGAACATAGAATCCATCAGACTTTCATGTACTTCTTTGGTTTCTTCTTTCCCTTTGGATCTGCAACTGTGAATGTGACTTTGTTGTTGACACATCCAACATGTTTGTTACTCTGATTGAAAGCTGGTTGAGAAGAAGCCTTTCTCTTTCTCCTAGGCTTTGATTTTGCAACACCTTGTTTAGAAGATTCACCAACACATGCTTTGTAAGCATTGTTGTTCTTCATTCCATCGGCGGTAGTAGATGTACCTGGAAGCACTAACAACTGGTTTCTTACTGTTGTACTTCCTTTTTGCTGGTTTAGGGACATAAGTAGATGATGTTGAGCCATCAACACAGGTTCTAGGTTTGTCTCCCTTTGGATTCTTTCCAACCTCTCCACCAGCACAAGTGATTGCATAGTGACCATAAACTCTACACTTCTTACACTTTCTCATCTTCTTCACTCTTCCAAACTTCATCCCATGAAGGAATCCTCTTCTTCCTTGGCCTTCCAGGTTTTCCTTATGATAACAGGAGGATTAATGAACTCTACCAGTATATTCTACACAAACAAAGGAAGAAAGAGAAGACATTGGTTAAGATGTGAAATCCTTAAAGGTTGTGTACTATATAAAGCATGTATGAAACCCTATAAGAATCTTTGTTATTATTAAATATTTATTACACAATAAACAATATCTTAATCTTTAAAGTAATGGTCTTACCCAGATCAATTTGGTGTGAGTGGTTCAAAACGGAGCATATGTCTTTTTGTAGTATTCCACACTGTACACGGGGTCACGGTAGCTACAACATGAAATTAGAAAATTATCATTTACAATCAAAACATGACAAATCAAAACATGAAATGAAAAGAGAGTTTGTGACTTACTCCAGCCCAGATTTGGTCTCAATGGTGTTAAAGCACATACAACATGTTGAGGAAATCCCCTCGGCGCCACCGCAAACAACTACATGTCTTTTGGGAAGATCCACAGCAAATACAGCATCATGAACACTCCCGACCTCATACACCCTTCCCCTTACTACTCCCGGTTAACTCAAACAAATGATTTAAGTCCTGCATCTTTGTAATCAGCTTCATTGCCTTTGGAACTATCTCACCATCCTTCCAATTTTCACTTTCATTCCTCCTCTTGAAGAAAAGACCCATCACCGAGTTTATTATACATTTGTGCAAGTGTAATGATAGGCTTATCTCTGAAGGGCTTGGCCATGTTGTTGAAAGATTGAGAAATTGTTGTTGATGTGCTCACACTTGCTATCATTTGAGAAATGAGACCTAGACCAGATTCGGGTTTTGATCTATGAGATACAATGCAGCTGCTTCATCCTCAACAAACAATTTATCCATGTGTTGCTAAAAACAAACAAGACATAAATAGTATCAAACTCATGTTTGTGATACTTGAAATTACATTATCTTGTTTTGAGAAATGAGCAAACCTGGTAGTTGTCTCTTCTTGTAACATTTTGCAGCATTCGAGAAATGTACATGTAAGTTTGTATGACTTGAAATACTTCTTGAAATTCTTCATCAAATGTCTCGCCAAGTAGCAAAGTATTAGTTAGTCATTCATTTGATATTGTTAGGAAATATTGCAAAAGGAAATAGATTGTCATGGTACATGGATAACCTTACGAAACATAATCTGTGCTCATCCAAGCGAGAAGTATGTGTCACAAGCTTCACTAATCCTTACGCAAATGCGATATAATGGTGAAATGCAAGTCTTCACCCAATATAGCTTTCAAATCATGTAGAAATATCTTCCAGTTCTCAATGGTTTCATTCCTACACACCATTATACCAAGAGGAACTAAACCATTTTGACCATCCAGACCTGTTGCTACCAGTAACACACCACCATACTTCCCATACAAGTGGCAAGCATCCAATCCTATGATTTTCCTACATCCAACCAAGAATCATTCTATAGCAGGCTTCAAGAGAGTGTCATTGACAAGAATGTGCAATCTTTGGTTCCATATGAGAAATTTGCTACACTCGCGGCATTTTTTCCTGCAATTACAACAAATTAATGTTAATGCCATATAATTGGAAATATTAAGTCATGTTAATGCCATATAATTTGTAACATTAACAATCAAAAAATGTTACCTTCACCATTTCGAAGTATCACGGGAATTTTCTTGTCTTGCTCTCCTCATTTGCCATGAAGATTCTTCAACACAATATTTCTTGCTCTCCATCTTTGTATGGTACTTAATGTTCACTTTCATTGTTTTGTTGAACTCATTTGCCAATGACTCGGGATCAGGATTTTGTTTTTGTTACTAAGAGTCTCAACCTTTTCATGTACCATCACTACAAATTCTGGATTTGCACATCTGTTTCTCCCCCTTTAACATTTCCATTGCATGTGTGCTTCACATTCCAACTTCTCAAGGTATATGTAGTTCCTTCACCCTTCATAACTCTTCCATAAATGAACATAGGACATACGCTTCTCATTATTAATGCACTTCACCCTAATCTTGTAGTTGTTTGAATCTACGAACTTGACACGATGTTTATGCTTCACACGGTAGGATCTCAAATACTTCTTGAATGCTTTCTTGTTGACAAACTTGCTTCCCTTCACTAGGCTGTAAGGATCCACTTGTTCAAAAGTAATTCCCTCAGGAACATCTCCTCATCTTCCTCATCCTTAAAATGTTGTGCATAGTCCTCCTCAAACTTGTGTGTTATCATGAGGTTTGTGAACATTTAGGCCCATCAGTCTTGTTGGTTTTGCTACTTTAAGTTCAAGCCCATCAGTCTTGTTGGTTTCTGATACAAATTCCCAAAAACAAATGATTCAATAACAAACAAACATAACAAACAAACCAAAAAAAAAAAAGACTACAAACAAAACAAAATGACAATTTACCTTCTTCTTCTCTGTCAGAGACCAAGTCCCCATAATGGTCCTCTACAAAACAAAACAAAACAAAACAAAACAAAACAAAACAATTGGAACAAATCTACAATCAAACACAACAAAGTTTAAACAGAAACAGAAGCAATCACATACCTTCCTTGTCATTCTCAACCTCCACCTCCCCAAAGTTTGGATCACCAGCATCACTATCAACATTATCACCATCACTAGCAGCATCATTATCAACATTATCACCATCACTTCTCTCACTTGCAGTACTATCTGAAAGATACCCATTCTCAACTTTTTGAAGAAACTTATTGTAACTCTTGATATCTCTCTCTTCTTGTTATTTTCATTCATCTTGGGACATCCTCATCATCGGGGTTACATTCATCTTCTTCTATATTTTTCAAGTGCATGACATACTCATCACTTTTCTTGTATTCTTGGGCAACAGCGCAAACAAATCTTCCACCATACTGCTGTGTTGTAGCTTCAACCCAAAAGTCATGATTGAAATTTTTTTCATCATTAACTTGTTCAGCTCCACTTGATTGTGTTTGTTCGGCTACACTAGGTTCAAAACTCGGATTATTCTCACTACACTTGCTTGAGTTTGTTGAGTAAAATGTGGAATATAAACATCTTCATCATCAACATCTTTAGCATCAACATCTTTATCGAAACATCTTCATCATCACTAAATCAATGTATATTGTAGTAGGATTCTTCTTCTTAATCCTAGATATTCTTTGACTTCTTCTTCTTTGTCTTGCCATCCCTAAATTTCTTTGCTCTTGTCTTGGGTGATGAACCACTACAACCAGCGGGCTTCTTAGGTGGAGTCTCTTTAAACTGGCTTCTTAGGTGGAGTCTTAGAAACTGGCTTCTTTGGTGGAGTCTTAGAAACTGGCTTCTTTGGAGTCACATTCTTTATGGGTGTCATGTGTTGTGGAGGAGGTTGTGAATCTTGACATAAACCAGATACTTCTAGGATCTCACCATTCTCATCTAATGGCATCACTTGCAAATACAATGTAATCCAACCATGTTCATCTTGAGTTGAATTTTCCCAGAAAAACCAAAACTCTTGATCATTGATGATGGATACTGGTAGGCATGGATCAACAAACCATAGAAGGTCCAATGTATCCCTACTGGTTAATCTCAACATAGGACTAATCCACAGACTTTAACTCGATTTATACCCATACCTTCTCTGGACAAACCCCTAAACTCAAAACACATAAAGAGGTTAATCCAATCCTTTACCTTAATATCTCTGGTTTGCAAAAATGTCTTGTTCAACCTCTTGAACCTTTTCTTTCTACATTTAAGAACAAAAAAATATATATCGACAAAGATTGGAAAACCCATCTAAGAAAAATATGGAAATCAATTAATTAATCAAAATTGGCATAACCCCTGATTTTGAAATTAACAAACCCTAGAGAATGATCAGTAGAACTTGATTATCGGTGAGAACAAATTCGAACTTCATAAAAATTATATAAGCAGATAAAACCCTAGAAATCTAAACACCGACGAACCTAAATAAATCAACCTTACAAACAAAACCCATAATTTGTTCATCAATGAGACGTTAAAATCAACCATGAAACCTAGAAAAACAGATTAGGTTTTTTTGTTACCTCTCTGTATTCTTCTTCTTCCGTCTCGTCATCTTCACCCCAGGAAATATTCAATTTGTTCTTCGAATCTCAACTAACAACACATTGTTTCACTAATTTATCACTCTACTAAAACCCTCTCGAAGAACCCTCTCGAAGAACAAGAGAGAAGAAGAAACGACTCGAATCGATTTCTCTCTCTGTCTTCTCTTAGTCCTTACACCTTCCCGCTACTGTCGATGATAACAATGAAGAACTATCATGGCCGTTGAATTAATCCTCGAGAAATCATGATAGTTAGATCGGGCTCTCGGGATAGCAACACGTGGAGATCCTATCGAGGCATGTGGACATCTTATCACATGTGATTGACACACACGTGTGAAGGATATTTTGGTAATCTTACCAGATCCGTGATATCTCCTCATATGATATTTTGCCGAGATATTGACAAGTCAACGCGATAAATTGACCGAGATGGTTAAATTGGATGGAAACCGTTTAACTTGCCTAGTCTAGCAAGAAATAAAAAAAGTGTCCTAGGAATGAAAGTGAGGGGTCGGACAGGCCTATTTGCATATAATCCATAATATAGGGAGATAAGCAATCTCCCGCCTTATTCCTCTAGAAGGAAAAAACATTTCTCCGGAGATCCATTAACTAGAATTGAGTAAGAGACTGTGCTAATGCATTGGTATATCAGCTGACACCAGTCATCTGAAAAACCTAACTTTTTAAAGACCAAAATTATGAATGTCCATTCTAAAAGATCGAAAGCTTTCGATAAAACTAATTTAATGGCCATAAACCCATCCTTGTTATTTTTCTTCTTCCTAATTTTAAAGGAGTGCAAGATTTCATGGCTGATGATAATATTATCATGAGTTTTCCTATTAGCTATAAATGCCGATTGATAAGGGGAAATTAGGAGTCTAAAACAGGCTTTAAGCGATTAGTTAGAATTTTTGATATGATTTTATAAACGAGTTAATAAGACTAATAGGTCGAAAATCATTAGGTGTAGAGGGTTACTTACCTTTGGGATTAAAGCAATAAAGGAGTGATTAAGTGTTTAAGAAGAAACATACGAAAAAACCCTTGCACATGATTAATGACTTCAGTAGAAATGAGTTCCCAATTGTCTCGAAGAACCCCCCCGGAAAGCCATCTGGTCCCGGGGATTTCCATGGTGCCATATCTTTAACTGTTGCAAAGATCTCTTCAGCAGTAGGGATTGCAACAATACTAATGTTAAGTTCATCAGTAATAATTGGTTTTACATCCTTAAGAACTTCATCAATATCAGAAGAACACGGCAAAGAAGAAGCATAAATTTTTTTAAAGTGATTTGCAAGAAGCTGAAGCACTTGATCCCTATTTTCAAGCCAATTACCTTGAGTATCTTTAAGAGTGTGTATAGTATTATACATGTTCCTTAACTTAACAGTATTATGGAAGAAATTAGTGTTCTTGTCATACTGCATGAAGTAATCAATCCTGGATTTTTGCTTATAGAACGAGTTTTCTATTTCATACCAGAAATCCAGTTGCTTTGAATAATTAAGGATAAAATTACCTACAGAAGGAGTATAAGCCATACTTTGGAGTTTTTCAATTTCAGAATTCAACTTACTAATAGTTGTTTTAATGTGTCCAAAAGAATTAAGATTCCAGTGCGATAGATCATGCTTAAGATTCTTGAGTTTACCAGCAATGATAAAGCTTGAAGAGCCTTTACTATCCTTTTTTCCAAGAATTCACAAGAACATTTTTAAAGTCAGGACTAGCTTGCCAGCATTTGAAATATTTAAAAGGGATTGCCAGTTAATCTGAAAGATGAAAGCATTGCAACATGATAGGACAATGATCCGAAAAAACTCTACCTAAATTTGTAACCCTAGTTTGAGGAAGAAGCGATACCCATTTATCATTAATAAAACCTCTATCAAGTTTCTCGAATATTAATTCGAAGGATTCTTGAATCTTCTATTACACCAAGTAAAAGGATTCCCAAAAGAGTATACTTCATGCATATTTAGTAACAAAAGCGAGTTTTTGACAAATAATGAAGCTAAAGAGTTTTCAGGAATGCCACCCTGCTTCTCCGAAATATTAAGAATAAAGTTGAAATCCCCAAGCAAAAGCCAAGGCCTATTTTCTGATTCGTAAATTTGTTTCAAATAGTTCCACTGATTCCTAATACCTAAAGTATTTAACGATCCGTAAATGAATGTAACCATACAATTCTTAATGGCTGGAGTGATGTCACAAACTACATGAATCATATTGAAAGCACTTCCTACAACCTCTAAACTTGAATTTTTAAAGAAACCAAGAGCCATGCCACCCGATTTACCAATAGCAGGAACAAAGTACCAAGAATCAAAAGGCAAAAAATGTGTGTACTTATTAACAGTAACAATATCTACCATGGTTTCTATAAGACAAATAGCTGTAGGTCTATGTTTCTTAAAAAGGTTCATGAGATGTATCCGTTTTTTATCAGAGCAGCAGCCGTTCATATTCCAACAAATAAACTTCATGATGAAAAAATAAATGAGATTTGAACGGTGAAAGAAAAGGAAAACCAAACCCATACACCCATAAGCGCTAAAAAATTGAGTAATTTTCAAATAGAAGTTAGAGACTTACTAGGTCATGAGGATCCGAAGCTCTGCGTCCATAGAGTCATTATCCATCATCATGAGATCTAACTCCTTTTCGAATTCTTCATCCGTAATACCGAGTTCCGATGGGGAGCATTGTCGAGGCATTGGTTCGAGAATCACTTTTCCAAAGGCTCCTCTTTTTGTTCCTCAAAGGACGGAAATTCAACATCCAAGATTGAGGAAATCAACATTGCGAGCTACGGTTCATCTCGAGACGGCAACACTATAGATAAATCCAGTATTTGTGAAAACGGTTTTAGTAAAAGATGACGTTGAAGTGGACCAAAAACCATTTGTATCTGTAGTACTATGGCTAGCAGCAGCAGAGTAACCACCTGTACTAAAAGCAATTTCAGAAGGAGGACTAAAGGGTTGAAATGAAGTGACAGGAGTCCATCGAGGAGTGGGGATCATAGTAAAAGGGCTGTTACCCTGAGAAAAAGCTTCGAAAGCAGTTCGAGGCCTTTTACCTTTCCAATCATGCATCATCCCATCAGTGTCAAATGAGATGTTTTCATATGATTGAGAGAAACCATCCAAATTCATTCCGAGATTCCCGTTAACATTCGAGCATTATTGCTAGACGGTTCCCTAATAGTGAGAGGAGCAAACCTAAGGTTAAGACGAGACGATAGGAGCAAAGAAAGTAGAACCAGTATTCTTGAAGGTTGTTGATGGTCGGAGACTGATGAAAAAGCGACGGCTTTGAATGTTCAATGAAACTCCTCGATTACCGGAGTCAAATCCTTTTTGAGAACCCGAGTTTGAGCTTTCTCCAACTTAGAACTTGATTGCATCCAGTGACAGCTACATGAGGCGCTTACGGCTAGTTGGAGCAGGAAGAGCCCTAACATTGATCCTCAATAAGATTTCCGCACTGAGCTTCATTGTGATCAATGATACAAAACATCTCTTACATGCCCGAAAAGGCAACTTAGGATAGAAGGCATACATAATATAAGTTCTTTTGTTTGTGTTAAAGACAAACTTCCTTTTAAGAGTGGTTCTTAAAGGAACCATGAGTTTTACGTCATATAAACTTCCCGGGAGAGTCGGATGTAACAAAATTACCAATCGGTCCAATACTTCCCTAACCAAACCCTTATTGACCAAACAAGTGAATGTTGATCCGCACCGGCATCGAGTGATATCCCAAACTAGATCAAATATAGATTCCACTTGGACCAAGTTCTTTAAGCAAAGCTTGATTGACCAAAAGCAACGTAGGTCTTGAAAAGATATGCAATTTCCTTGTCTTGCTTCTTTTTGAACAAAACCACAAACAAATTTTGAATCCCATTTCCTTGAATAAAAGGTTTAGCTAACTTAAAATATGAAGCATTGATAGCCCAAGCTTTGTTGAGTTGATGCTTAACTGAGGTTTCACTACACCAAACCAACGGTTTTGAGACATTTATGTATGTTGCTTTGAATTTAAGAGACACATATAAGTGTCTCAAATTGTGCGTCCGGAATCGTTTGAGACGCCTAAAGCGACACTTATAAGTGTCTCTTAATTAGATTTTAAGAGACACTTATAATTAATTTAAGAGACACTTATATACGTCACAAAATTAAATTAGCTTTAAAAAAAATAATAATTTCCCAGTTGGGAATCCTCAAAATCAAAATTTTGCTGCTGGAAATATATCCTGCACCTACATATTTCAATTTTTGCACCCCAATGCAAATCGCAATTTCATACTCAACCAAATATTAACACTAACAACAAAAATGAAGTAACATTTAATATCTTCAAGGAAAAAGTAAAAAACTAAAGTTTAAATACAAGAGAAGATGACTCCGGAAGGCATGCACTACCTTGTCACTCCACATCAATTCATAACTTTCCACATTCAAGCTCTACATACACTTACCGAAAGGAATTCTAAAGCGTAAAATCATGAATCTTTGGTTCCTTTATCGGCTCCTTGATATCTTGCTCTTATACTTTCACTAATAACTTTCATCTACAGGCACTTCATTACTAGGATCTAACTGATCCTAGGGTTTCATACCCAAGCTGCAGGGTTATATACCTCCTAATCAAGACGGAAAAACATAAAAGTCACCATGTAAAAATCTATGAATGGACCCACGACACCTTTTGTATGACTAATTATATCTTACGATCGGCGAATATACATGGTTGAATACATCTTACCCTCCAACAACAATGATTTCTTCCTCGGTAGATGTGTGTCCAGATGAAACTCCTTGGGGTTAACTTGAAACATCTCCGGGGAAGTCGAACCATAGAAGAAGCATCTTGGGATCTTGCACTGCCCTCATACGCAACCATTTAGTATGTTAGAGTTCAAAGTGAACAAAATATATATAATACCCTGCAAGGATTTGCAACATGTTTTGATAATATAAGGAATACCTTATAACCCTCATCTGCCACCATCTCTAATACCCATCCTATACGATAACAGGTGACATCGTTTTAACGTTAAAATTATAAGAACCAGCATTGGATACTCAAAGAGTAAAGATTACTATAACAACACAAAAATTGCGATAATTGAAAACAATATTTTACCTGGCGATTTACATTTCATACAAGAGTACCTCGGTGCTCCACCAATCCACTAAAAGCCATGACACCTTCAACAATACAATTTCATGAGATTATAACTCGAGGAAATAATAGTACAGAATATTTTGATACATATAAAAATCTTAACCCAAAATTACCAATAATTTCCCAAGACAGAAATATGCAAAATAGGGAAGATGGACATGTATCCTAATTGTATGGTTATAAGCATGTGATGCAGTTGACGAGTTCTTACATTTAAGACGTTAATTTTTCATTCATGTATGCTAGGTTGGATGCTAACGGGTTAATTACCTGCTCCACGCGCAAGCGAGAAAGTATCACGTAGTGCAGGAACTATAAATCCATTAATCAAAACTCTGTTCCTTGTCTAATTAATGCATGCCAAACAAAAAGCATACTTCAAAAGGAGAGAAAATCACTAGTAGCCCCATCCGGCTTTGAAATCACAAAGAGAAAGACCGCAAAAATGAAAGTCTCAATCTTGTTCGTAACACAAAAGTTACGGGTGAGCAAAACATTTACAAATGAGTGAATATTAGCAGAATAATAACACAATCATGGGTTACCTTTCTAACAAAGGTAAGACTGCACATTGATTATGGACCAACCACAAATTGAATTAATTTATCCAACGAAGTCGATAATTCCTCAGAACTCTTGCGTTGCTAAGAGATTGAGTTGCCAATGTATAGCATGACATAATTATTTGGATGCTTGACATGTTGCAAAACACATAAGCATTGACTACTGCATGAATAATCTTTGGTGGATAAGATAGCAAATTGAACACAACATTCCATTTGTTAAAAATAGATGACTCGCATTAGAAAAGTTGCATGATACACATAGGAAAAAGTAACTACAGCCACTTTTAATTCCATGCGGTACTCCTTGATGTAAGCATATTGTGTATTAAAAAGCAACAATGAATTACGGCATGTGCGGTAAACGCACAACACATAAGCAACAACCAGTGTTACCTCTCTTGTATAATACTTCGGGGGTACTCCTTGGAGAAAACCGGTTGGCAACAAAAATTTAACGTTAGTAAGGTAGCTAACCAAACCAACCAGTTGGATCCAAAACCATTGAATCGACCCAGAAAGGTCATCCTAGAAGTTCCCACAAACATATATGTGCTTGAATCAACCAACTACGAGGAATTCATCCCATGTCAGGAGTGAAGATGATTGTAAGATAAATAATTATCAATCCCATAGCAGAAAGGCCATTTTTATTTTAGAACCAAAAAGGCCATTTTTATTTTTAAATACAATGACATACGTATGCATTAGATTGGTGAAATTCAACAAGTGAAACAAAATTTTAACGAGAATGTAAAACTTCCCTTAATTCCAATTGTGGTAGTCTTAGCTTAATACACCCCACCGACTCCCATACTGCAAAATTCACATACAAAGAGATACTAAATCATACTATTAAGAAGACACCCAAAGAACTATAGTTATCAAGCCAACCTATGTAAAGTTGCAATTGGTCAATTTCTCGTTCAATACCTAAGAAAAGCACCCAAACAGGACAAGCGTTAGAGATTATAAACCATATTCACATCCAATAAGATACAACTTTTGCTATTAATATTAATACACATATATCATCCAAGAATCATCAACTTAGATAAAGCTATACAAAATAAACAAAATCAAATCTTCCACTATGAAATATCAAACCTAAAAACAAAAAAAAATTAAACCCTAGAAATGATTTGAAATCTATAATATAAATTGAAATTAATAGCAATCTAAGAAACATAAAATTGAAAACTCTTAAGACTTAAGAAATTTACACTACAATAAATTAGGCTCACAAAATCGGAAATAAATAAGAGATTAGGGTCCATACCTCATGTTTTAAGTTCTTCTTCTTGCTAGTTCGTTCTCGTTGAGTATAATGTAAGAGTATCGACTAGGGTTTAGGCGAGGATTACCCAAAATCAAACAAATCGAAAAGGAAATGGCAAAACCTCGGATCTAACTGTAGTACATAGATTGCAGAAACCTTAAACCTAGTGTTGACGAAAATCATATTTACTTTCAAACCGAGCAAAAATTTGATCTGGTTAAACTCAACTTAGAAAATAATTTTCAAGTGAGGGGAATAAAATTCATCATCGAACCTAAAAAATAACTAATCGAGAGAAAAAACAATTAGATTAGGGAACCAAAGAATTGACAAAACGAAACTCTTGAACAAAAAACATAGATCGAATCGAAAATGGACTATGGTTATGTACAGTAAAGAGAAGCCAAAGAGTTGAGTACGTGAAGATAAAAAAAAAAAAAAAAAAAGATAAAGAGAAACACTTTAGCCGACCAACATAAAAAATATAATTTGGGAAAATATCTTAATCCGAATGACACTTTAGCCCTTACTCTAATTTATAAACAAAATATATCCTATTAACTTTTATAAATACAATTATGAGCGACATATATTTTTATTAAGAGACGTTTTCTGTTCCGCGACTCATATAAGTGTCTCATACTAAAAATATGAAGTGTAGCAAAATCGGGGATATGGTGTAGTGTTTTATGGTAGTTTTCTTGTCATCACAGAGGAGGGCAACAAATCTAAAGGGAACTCCTCAACATCCTCGTCTAAATCTAGAACTCTTACTTGAACTTGTGCATTGCTAATTTGCTAAACCTCGACCCATAATACTAGATTGTCTCGTAAACTTTCTTTGAATCCAAGAGAAAAGAGGGAGTAATAGTATGAGAAAGTTAATCGAGAATGAGTGTTGGATGAAAAATACAGGCATACATTGGTGCATATTTATACTAGATGAGGGGATTATAAGCAATTGCACCATGCAAATGAAAAGACAGGACATTGAATTAGGAGTGGTAGAACAATTCATTAAGATTAATTACCCTTTCTTCAATTAACAAACTCAAAGACATCAACCAGACAAAGTAGAGTAATTGAGTAGCATACAGATAGACTTGAATTTGACAACACCATTATAAAGGAATGACTACTAATGGCAAGAAGGATTAAGATAAGTGACAATTGATGGAAGGATAAATACATACCATTAATTCTAGATTCTTTATCACAGAGAATCTTCCTTGAAAACACAAAGATTCTTACTGACTTATTGCCAAATGTAGCCGGTCTAAGTGGGAAAAATTTACAACACTAGAGCAAGTTGAAAGAAAGAGGCTAAAACAAGCATGCTTGCACTTCTTACCAAAATAACGCTGATACTGAGAAGTAACTATAATTAAAGGAGAGATAATCATGGCTAAAAACTCTATTCTATCAGCTTCTTAAAGAATCACATAAAACTTAAGAACAAAGACCACCTTTTAATGCCAAATGTAATATGTCTTCTGAAAGAGCCGTTCTTCAACTGAGAAATTTAGACAATCTCACTCCATTAAGAATTAAAGCAATTCATAAATTGTATTATAAAATGAGAAACATGACTTTTGATGTATCAAAAGATCAAATGCTAGAGAGAATAACCTAAGTCATCCTTTAATATCCGTTGTGTTTGTATCTTAAACAAATCCCTAATGCGGTAGTAGGATCTCAAAATCTTGTTAAAAACTCCTTTCAATTAAATAGAAACCAAACTGTTCTCCATTTCTCGAAGCCAACCAAATTGAAAACTAGTAAAGGAATCAGTGATTCAAAACCTCTTGAAAGACAGGACTATCATCTTGAAAGCCCGCACCTATCTGAGTCCCTCTTCCCCAGTAAATCTCATGATGATGAACAGAAACCCTACTTCAGCGCTTTCGTTACCTCATGACCTAAAATAGAAAACAAACAGAGAGAAAAATGGGTCCATGTACAATCCTCATATGAGCGGGGTCGATGTCCACCCTCCAAATTATGGATGGATTGGACGGTGGTTGATCACTTGTCTAATAATCAGTTTGAGGGGAATGTTAGAATCCATAACTCTGACGTGTCCCAGTTCTCCAATAATTATTTACCAGGCTATTGTATTCCGTTACACCAGGGGAGAAACATTCACCAATGAAGTCTTATTCAAAATAGGGTTTGGTGGTGTTTGGATGGCTTGATTAGAAATTGTTTAACATTCTCAATTCTTGATAATGGGTCGTCTTTCGGTTACTTTGGTAGCAAAAAGGGATTACGTCAAGGAGTTCCACTTTTATATTTTTACTATCATTGGTGAAGTCTTAAGTTGTATGTTGAGCAAAGCATAAGAACTTGATTAAATCTTTGATTTTTCGGGAAAGGAGGGGGAACAAAAATAAACCACTTTTTGCCGACGATACAATCATTTTTCTTGATATTAAGAGAGAACAAGTTGATGCCCTTCATTACCTTCTTCTTTGTTTCAAGCTAACTTCGGGTTTGAAGATAAATTTCTCTAAAAGTAGATTATTTGGTGTCGCGTTCAAGAGGAAGTTGAAAATTATACAAGTTTTCCTAATATATATCTCGGCCTCCCTTTGGCAGACAAGGTAGAAGGCACTCAAAAATGGGAAATTAAGAACTCTTGAAATTTGTGCGAAAAGAGTTACTTCTTGGAACGGAAAAACAATAGCAAGAGGAGGTAAGTTAACTCTCATCAAAAGCGTTTTAGCTAGTCTCCCAATTTGTTATCTCTCTATTTTTTCTTACTTCATGCTCCATCACTAAGAAAATTGATAAAGGTGTCATAAATTTCTTATGGAATGATGAAAATAGTAAAAGAACTCAAAATATTGGTTGAAAATTGGCTTCAAAACAAAAAGAAAAAGGTGGTTTTGGTATAAGAAGAACTAAGCAAGTGAACTTGGCTTTGCTAAAAGAACGGTGGTGGCGCTTTAGTGTATAGAAAGATGCGTTGTGGAGGAAGATCATGGTTGAAAATTTTGGAGAAATATTTACCGGTTGGGAAACTCTCCAACCCAAAGGACCAAAAGGTGGTAGCTTGTGGTTTAATATCTACAAATAACTTGAAGATTTCAACAAAAGTATTAGATTCAAGATCAGAGCGGGCAAGGATACTAGATTTTGGGAAGATTATTGGCTTAGTGAATGAAGATTTTGTGATATGTTTCCATTGGCATATGAAGCTTCAAAGACCAAGGGGTTTGTGGTGGCTAGTATGTATGAAGTTGGGGAAGGTTGTATAAGATGGGGGTTTATGTCTAGGCAAAGATACTCTCAAACCATTTTCAATTATACCAAATCTTCTTTCTTCCATCTCTATTCAAGAAGGTGTTTTGGATAGCCGAGTTTGAGTCTAAAATAATCATGGTCAATATACGGTTAAGCATGGGATTATGAGCAAAGAAGATCAAGGTGAGTCAAATTTTCCAACCGATGTTGTATGAAGCCTGGAGTATCCTTGCAAAATCAATTTTTCATTTGGCTTCTTTCTCATGATAGGATAATGACGGCGGATAAGCTTTTATGAAGGTGTGGATGTTTTTAGTTTATGTTGTTTTTGTGACGAAAATGATGAGACTAGTTCGCATTTATTCTATGAATGTTGGGGAACCCGGTGAATTTAGGATTACTTAAAGGATGTCGTTTTCCTTGGACTTACAATTCAAATGTCACCATAAACGTGAAATCTTTGAAGTTTAACTAGGGTGACGAAAGACTTGGTCGAATTTGGAATAACATTATGGTGGCAATATGGTGGTGCATATGGAGAAAGCGAAATACAAGAGTCTTTGAAAACAAAAAGAAACATTTGGTAAGCCTCATTAGAGACGTTAAACTACAAGCGTTCTTTTGGGAGGAATCGAACACAACGATGTTAGGTCTAAAGGAAAATATGGTGATTTCTTTATGAGACTTTTTATTTCGGCATTTGTGAACTTGATTTTTGTTTTTTTGGGTTGGCGAATTGCACTTTACTTTTTAATTTCCGATTGTATTTATTGGGTTGAGGTACTCCTCTCTTTTCAATAAAATTTCTCTTGACGGATCAAAAAAATAAATTATTATCTAATATACCATGCTTCATAGGAAATAAAAAATAAAAAAAAAATGTCGATGTAAGGTTCTTTCTCTTTTACTATTCTTGATCTGTTTTAACAAAACTCTTCATAATCACAAAATCTTCAACCACATCAGCCATATATTCACTTTCATCAAAGCCCAAAGACATATGCATTTATCGTGTTACAACTTTACGGCGTGTTTGGTTGACGGGAAGGGAATGCGATACCCAAGAATATGATTCCGGGAATACAGTTCCCTTGGAATATGATTCCTTTAATCTTGTTTGGTTTAGTCAGGATTATGATCAAAAAGTAAGGGAATAGTTACCAAAATAAAAAAATAATGAAAGAAAATCTATTCCTAACGGACGGGAATTAATCCTAAACCCACCTTCTAGGTGGGTTTTCTATTCCCCATATTTGGGAAACCTAAAAGTAAAGGAATATAATTTCTGCAGTTATTACACATTCCAAACAAGGGTATGGAATCTTATTCCAGGGAATGCGATTCCATACCCATGAAACAAACACGTTATTAGAGTAACACGACACCCACCAAAAGATGGATGGTTACTCACTTACTCTCCCAATTTGACCGATTTGAGTTGATCGGTCATTACTTTAGAATTTAAACCAAGCCGACTCGTTGACCTTTACCAGTCAAATGACAAGCAAACCATTGTTTTGCTAGGGTTTCAATGATGACTAGTATATATACATTTTTTTTTTTGATCGAGAAAGGAGAAGAAAAAAATTACATGAATCAGTTATAAAGGAAAAAAAAAGGGATACAATCCTTGTAAGGGACGTAAAGATATAGGAGAACATCCAAGGTTTTATCTCAGTAAAACATGTTCTCCCACGAAAAGATGCACAAGTCTAGCCTAAAATTAAAAATCTCTTTTGAAGGCAGGCTCCATGCCAAAAGGGATGCTTTGACCTCTATACTTACTTGGAAGTGAGAGAGAGACTTTTGCTCGAAAATTCTTCTATTTCGCTCATTCCAAATTGCCCATAAAGCCGCATTTGTGGAACCATATCCCAGATTTTCTTTGCGGGACCATTAATGCCATTGGCAGACCAACTTTGTGATAAATGTAGAACTGACGAGGGTGGATTCCAAGGGAGGTGGTTAGGAAAGATCACTTGTCCGGAGAACTTGCAACTCACAAGCAAGTGTTGTGACGATTCGCATTCGGACAAGCATAGCGGGCAACGACTTGCAAGATTGAAACTTTTCGTTGCGAGCATATTGAGTGGATATCTTATCAAGTGAAGCGAGTCGGTAAGAACAAACAGGACCTGTGGGGGAACATGAGGGTTCCATATGTTACGGTGAGGAAAAGGAGGGTTGGTGGTGTTGATGGATCGTGAGGGGTATCATTGAGTAACTTGTAGGTAGATTTGTTTGAGAATGTACCGAGCTCGAGGGAGACCAAGTTCGGGAATCAGGAAGGTTTGACAAAGTTGGAGGAGTGTCAACAATGAGCACCAATAAAGACATAAGTTCGGCAACTTCAGTTTCTTTGAGAACTCTTTTAAAGTGGAAAGACCACCCACGATTGTCGCTTGAAATGTGCTCGCGGATTGTGCCTTGTTTGAGGCCTGCTACTTTGAAGAGAGCAGGAAACATTTCCTTTAAACATCCTTCTAGGTTCCATTTGTCGAGCCAAAAGTTATTGTTTCACCGTCGCCGATTGATAGATGTGAGTGGGATACCACCAATTGTGCACGAGTTGCGATGTGCTTCCATACTGAGAACAACCATAAGGAGTTGATGGAATTTGAGGAGCCCGGATGGCTGAGGTCCATCATACTTGTTCCAAACGATGTTGTGCCATAGAGTGTTACGTTCATTACCAAATCTCCAACCCATTTTGAGAGAAGAGCTTGATTCATTAATCTTAGATTCTTGATACCTAGCCCACCAAGTTTAATTGGATTCATCATCACCTCCCATTTAACCAAATGCGTTTTTGGATCTACCACTATCCCAAATGAAGTTTCGCATAATTTTCTCTAGAGACTTGATGATCGATACGGGAGCTTGGTATACTGATAAGTAGTATACAACAAGATTAGACAGAACATACTTTACAAGGGATACTCTCCCATCTCTAGTGAGAAAGCCTTTTATCCATGATGGTAATCTATGCTCAAATTTCTCCACAATAGGATCCCAAAGTGATTTTGCTTTGGATTTTGCCCCAAGTGGTTTTGCTTTGGAGTAGGAGAACCTGGATTGTCTGTTAAGCAACCAAGTCTCGTAGCCCATTCTTGAAGATCTGGGAACCATTCCCACTTGGATTAATTTTGTCTTAGATGGATTCACCCTCGGTCCGGACAATCGCCTCGATGCACTTGAGAATACTCATGAGGTTGTGTATTTCCTCCCAAGCGGGGATTGACGAAAAAAACCGAGTCATCTCGCATAGTGAAGGTGTGGTATAGTGGGGTCCCCCGCTTTGCCGAGAATCCAGTGTACAAACCAGACTCCTGACCTTATCAATAATTTTAGAGAGACCTTCCATGGCAAGCACAAAAAGTAAAGGAGATAGCGGGTCTCCTTGTCGGAGACCCCTGGAAGTAAAGAAGTTACTAAAAGGAGGTCCATTTGCGGAATCGAAGCCAACTCATCCATTTCGCTTTGAAGCCCATTTACCGCAAATACAGACTCTGAAAAGGACCAACTCACTCGGTCGACGGCTTTCTCTAACCAGTATCTATAATACAAAACAAAGCAAGGCTAAGTTTGCCTGTCCGAGTGGTAGTAGGGGATTTGTCCGTGGGAAAGATAAATCAAGGGTTGTGGTTCTCCTGACCACCCCCTACAACTCGCACACGTGACATTAATTCCAATATTATGAATGAAAAAATGGAATTTCAAAAATTATAACGGGGAGGTTCGAACTCATGACCTATTGTGTCATAAGAGTGGCCTCTAACCATTGTTCCACCTTGGTTGGAATTGATAGAAAAGATAAATCAACAGTGGTGGTTTGTTCAACTTAAATATCATAATTGCTTTATTAATTAGTGTTTCACTAATTGCACATAATAAATAATCTATTCATTATAAAGTGTTTCACTAATTGCTCATAATATATGACTAATCATTTTTAATTATAAATGTTTTCTTAATTAATTATAATATTTAGTTCTAAGATTGTACTAACCATGATTAGCACCATTAAATAATAATCAATCAAAACTAATTCCTTATTAGTATAGTATATGCATACAGCACAATAACGATTAGATCAATCAACATAAAAAAAAGATCTATGGTCATGGTTTGTTCAACTTAAATATTAATTAGTGTAAGTGTTTTATTAATTGGTGTCTCATTAATTTCTCATGATAAATGATTTATTAATTCTACATCATAAATGCCCCTTAATTAATATTAATACATATCTCCATCAATAAATAATTTTGACAAAAATCAATAGATATTAGTGGTGGCGGTGGTTGTAGAAGAAGAAGTAGGTGGTGGAAGCGGTGGAAGGTGTTACTAAGTGGTGGAGGTGGTAATATTAGTTTTGGTGGAAGAAATAGTGGCTTATTTGGATGGTTTTCACGGTGGTGGTATTGGTTTTTTCTTTTGCATCAAAAATTTATTTTTTTATTTTTTTACATGATGGGTAACATTGTGTTGTGAAAAATATAGTTGGTTGTTTTTAACACAATCAATAAGGGTGTGACAAATATTTTGGGATGATGCCAAATCATATAAGACAAAATGGCTATTTTTGGTACCACTTTGCTATCTTTGGTAACCGTTAAATACGCATGATTTTCATTATTAAATGAAAAACAAATAGTTGAATAAATTAATTGACGACCTAAGTTTGTTAAACCTAAACTTTATACATGACGACCTGGGATTAAAAGTTATAAGTGTGCCCAATATTCTACGAGGTATGGGCAATGGTGGTGTTGGAGAAAGAAGTGTTATCCGGTGGTTTTGTGGTCTTTGGGGGTATTGATGAGAGTAATTGACTATGTTAATTATGTGCCGCTACAAAAGGGTAAGCTATAAAGTAGAAATGTGGTTGATCGTCTTAATGCTAAAATAAACTCGGTTAAAATACATGAAAATTAAGAAGAAGAAGAAAACATTTAAGGCGTCACGTTATATAATAAATAATACTAAAAAAATACATATTTAGTATCAAGGTTTCTCCTTCCAATAGATAAATCTAAGGTTGTATTGAGATCCCATAAGTTTAAGTGCGAGTTTGTCTTGGATTTCTAAATGATAATGAATATAATGAAACGCTCCCTCTTGGTTTCTCCAATGAAAACCAAAACCTTCTAAAAAATAATCAATCGAACAACACTTAGATGGAGCGCATCACCACCAAAGTGTAAACTTCTCCGAATTGCTACATATCCGGTGAAATTTCTACGCATTAATCTGGTGATTTCGTCTCACAGTAATTTTTAACGAGGCATGCAATTAAATCTCTAATAGTAATTTTAAAGGTATTTAATAATTATGAAATTCTCTTATAAGTTTTTTTTATGCAAGTATTGATTTAACCCGGTTCTTTTATATTTTTGTGTTAAGTTGATGACTTTTTAATTTGAATACATGTTTGGTTAATAAAATTTGATACGTATAGGGTGTTTTCTTTGTAATAATCGATGTTCGTCTCTCATTTTTCCCGTTAGCACTTTTTTTCGATCCCATATTTGTAGACATCATTTGACTAATGTTGGGGTATTTGTTTAATCTCACGGCCGATTAAACCCAGTATGTGTTATACACATTGAAGGCGATATAAGTTTGTGTTGTCTCTACCTTGAAACTAATAATTTTTCTTCAGAAGGTTAGTGTGACGCCCCGTGTTTTTAGCATGGCGCATGCTAAAAGATGCGCCATTTGCTTGTGATGAAGCTTCATCCAAAGCTTCCGCAGCGTGAAAAAGGTGGATTGGGTTAGGGCTAACAATGCGCCAAAAATGGCGTATTATGTTTGGCATTTGGCCAAGGGACAATATTGCATCATCATGATGCATTAGGCCGATTGGGTAAGTGGCCTTGAGCTTCAGGCGTAATCATTACGCATTATGAGAGTTATTGGCCAACAACCAATATCGCACAATCATTGTGCATCGGACCGCAGAGGGTGGTCGAGAGAATATTGCATAATCATTATGCGATAGGCCAAAGAGAATGTCGCATAATCATTGTGCAGCAGACGGAACGCAGTGGTGCGCAATCATTGTAAGCAATCGTTGTGTGTAATCATTGTGCAAAAGACAGAACAAGTGGTGCACAATCATTGTGCACAGACGGACGAGTGGTGCACAATCATTGTGCAATAGAACGGAGACTCGGCAATCATTGCCGGTCATTCGAGAAATTTATGGCAACGGCCATGAATAGTGAAGCATGTCAATATGCTCCCTTTTCATACTTGTAGAAATTCCATTAAGACATATATAGGGAGGGGTAGTTGGTTGAAGGTGCATATGCGGACTATGTACCAAGTAAGCTTCATAGCTTAGCGGAAGAGTATAAATGATGCCTAAGACTCATTTATAGTTGCGTAGCCTTGCGGAGAGAGGGCATTTGATGCGTTGGCATCACTATGCCCTGCAGCGCGGACCCGATGATGCATAATCATTATGCATCTTGGCGGGATGGCCTATACGAACCAGGCCATTACCGTTTTGCTGAGCCACGACCTTGCAAACGATTTGGTTTAATTTTTCTGTCCCTTCGAGGATGAACTACGGTGCAGTGCTTGATCCCTTTAGAGTAGGGAAGGGTACGTAGGCAGCCGCAATGAGTTGCGCAAAGCATTGCCGGTCAAAGACGTTAGCCTCATATCATCTAAGCTCGGTAGCTCGACGCAAGAGATGATTGTGGCAGGACTTGATGAGGCTTAGTTGCATGCCGGCAAGTGGATGCTCATACTTCCTATCAAGCTATAAAGAGTTGGTAAGAAAGCTAACTTAGGAAATGGCAAGGGCTTGAAAGTGCGGCCACGCCACAGTCCAAGGCTTATACCTGACAATGACGGATGCTCAGCTAGCTAGGGAATTCAAAGTGATGAATTCCTATGTAAAACAAAAAGAGTAGATGCATGAAAAATGCATTGGCATTGGCCTTATGGCCGTAAACCCTTTGCGGGACAAGGGTAAGTTGGAACGGTGTGGAAGCTAAGTTAGCTGCGTCATGCTCCACGAGCATGCTTGCAAGGGCAATGTACGTGCATTTGCCTAGCCCTAAGGCCCGGATCGTAGCTTCATCAGAGTGGCGCACCGGGGGAGTTACGGCCTGCGGGGCAACGCGCCAAAGGCGTAATTTTCCGGTCCGTCACAGTTAGTTAAATTTATGTGGATACAAATATCAATATGACTATGCTCTTTATTGCCCCAAATTACTTGAGTAACACTAGGTGTGAGAACGCCATTCATGCACAACTTAGCATAGTTGGTGTGAAACCTTTTTATCCACGAATTTCTTCAATTTTATATTATCAATATGATTGAGAAAGAATCTTACACATGTTTTGATTTACTTTTGTAAGTTTGTTTTTTCAGTCACATGTGTATATCTCGGCCTTCCAATAGCTAGGGGTTCTTCATTTTTATAACTCTCACATTTGCAAAATATAAATAAATAGTTTTTATCTATAGTAGGGAAAATATTATGGGTTTTTGCTTCACTCCTTAGAGCCTTAGTTATCAATAATTTCAGAACCAATGTAGTCATAAACATCATGGAGTTGGATTGCCAGTTTAGGTACAGGTGTCAGTCTTTTTTTTTTTTTTTTTTTTGATGAAAGGACGAAATATATTGACTAGCAAATATAATACATGAGGTTTACAATGTCATTTTTATCGAAAACATTAGAAATTGTACTAGAAACCTTAATTCTTTGTTGGATCTTCGAAGATAAGTGTTGAAGGTTTTTATCCTCGCTTCTTTGGCCACCGAGTCTCTTGCCAAATTGAATTTTCGGCTAGTGTATCTTACCCCGAGCTTGAGGAAGTTCTCTTAAAGACGTCTTTATTATTTCCACCGTGTTTTAATTTTGTCGAGAATGGACTTGTGTAGTCCTTGTTGATGCGGTCTGCCAAGACTTTGCAACTGTTATTATTGTAATTTGGAGAGAACATTTTCTTTTAACCATGTGAGAGCTTTTTGTAAAGTTTTGGCTTCCGCATGGATCTTTGATGTGGTTGTTTAGAACCCGCCGAGACATGCATAAAGGACTCGATAATCTCGAATAGACTATGTGGGCATATCCCATTGAGCAATCTTCTTCCTTGTAAGAAGCATCTATAAATATTATCCAATCGGATTCAATGCTTGACCATTTGGACTTATTGATCGTTAACTGGTTATTATCCAGATTCTTTATTTTATGATTAGGGTATGGATTTGCAAGAAATTGTTGATTTGCTCAATTAACTGCCTAGGGTTTGGGGGTATCTTTTCAAAAACCACCGTGCATCCGTATTTCCAAATGAACCAAGATATTGTAGCTATTTTCTCTTTCAAATTATCCATATCAGATTTGTAATCCATTTTTTAACCCATGTTGTGATAGAATCCGTGTTATACGAATTAGTTATATGACTCAAAGAGAAGCGAAACCAAATAGCTCTCGTGAATGGGCAAGATAGAAAAGGTGTTTTTCTGTTTCTTGAGTCCGATTGTTGCATAGTAATGATTTTGATCAATATCAGGATTGTGGGCTCCTAATCTTGACGATGTGGGCGGGGCTTTCTTGTTAACTTCCACACAAAGAGCTTGATTCTTGGGATTGCTTGGATTTTCCATATGTTTCTCCATGGAAAGTTTATGAGTAAATTATCCTCTTCTTTGTTTTGATCCGCTAGAAACAGGTGCTGTTAGATGAAATATTCTTTTTGAAATTTAAAATTATGGTGTGATGGAACAATAAATAGGGAAAGTATCTATTTACTGTATTTTTTATTTTTTTTTCATGTTGGCACAACATTATTACTCCGCCCGAGATAATAAATTGAAATAACATGCTTAAGTAAAAATAAAAGATCGGGTAACCCATTATTTTTCTACCCAAAACATATTCGAATATCAAAATAATTACTCACGAAAAAAATGAAGCAAGAGGAATGTGAACAATATCGTATTAAAGACAAAACATCCCGTACCGTTACGGCACGGGTTAAGATCTAGTATATACATAAAACATAGTCGAGACCAATTTTTAGTAGAGGAAGCAGAGATGAGATACAATCCTCTAAACGGTCTCCCACAAGAAATCACGTTGAATATATTTTCTAGATTACCATCTGATTCGGTATTAAATTGCAAACAAGTGTGTAGAGCTTGGAGAAATCTCGTACGATCTCATGCAAATACAACTTACTTCGCTTATCAACATCTGGAGCGACACCATGGTTGTGTATCATTATCACAGCAGCACCTGCACCCTCGTGAACTTGATCAAATCGATGGTTCCGATTCTGCACCGATGAGTTTTATTTTCTTGGAAGGAAAAGGACGGGAACAGCTCTATTACGCCGAGTACCACGAGGGCGATGAGATTACTGATAAGCAGCAGCCTAATTGGAGCACAAAGAGGTTCAATGTCAACTTCAATTTCCTGGAAGAAGACGTGTGTCAAATCGTTGGTTCATGTAACGGATTGATTTGTTTATCATCAGCCAATTCCGAACCTTTTTACCTCTGTAACCCCATTACCAGAGAATCTGTCACTCTCCCGGTGTTGTCAATTAACAAGAAGAAACACAATAAGAAACGCAACAAAGTAGTTCGCATTGCGCGGGGATTTGGCTATCACCCTCTAACTAATTTGTACAAGGTTATCAGAATCAGCTATCTCTATAAAATCACCACTAAGGGACGGGTTAAAACCACTAAGGGACGGGTTGAGGTGTATACACTTGGGAGTGGCAGCGGCTGGCGGTATATATGCGAAACCAGTTATGATTTATGCTGGCAGTCCTCAGAGTGGGAAACTACCTCAGGTGTTTGTTTTAACGGCGCAATTTATTGGCTCCATGTCCTCCATGACAACTCTATGGAGATTGTGGCCTTTGATTTGTTAAGGGAGGATTTCCAAGTTTTCCCTACCCCAACAGGTCCGTTACCTGTACCCTACCTGTGTAGCCTTCGTGTTATGAGAGGGAGTTTGTGTTATGTTTCTGCATATTACGAGGACAGCGTGCTGATGTCGGACTTCTCGTTTTTGAAGAAGAACAAGGAGGAGATTAAAAGGTATATAACAAATCCTGGAGTATGCCAAGTTCGAGGGGGAATCCAGAATGTCATTTGCCGTCACGAGGAGGGGCGAAATCTTGCTCGCGCGGTTTGGAGTAGTCAGTCGTTATGATGTAGCAACAAGAAATGAGAAAAGTATTTGGCAGTCTAAACACCAGTTGAGCTGGGTTGTGCCAGTATTGCACATAAACAGCTTTGTCTCGTTGAAAGCATTAGGAGAAACAAGCGCAAAGATATGTAAAGAATCACCGGATGGACATTATATACGTATATCTTCGGGGTCAAGAAGAGGTTTGGGTAAGACGCTTAATTTATTTCCTCTTATTTCCACTGGTTTTAATGCACCATTACAATCTTCTTCTTCTCCGCCATCATTAAGCGCAGAAAATCTAAGAGAAGACGAATATAATGATGAACTGACATTGTGTCTTTCTTTGGTTGGAAATAAGAAACGGAAAGATAGCAGAGATATGTTGGATTCCCATAATAATAAGAAAGTTAAGAAAATTACTGATTTCAACAACTTGTTTCCGGAGGAGTAGGAAGGTGGCGGCCTGGCGGAAGAAAACATTGATCATCTGGCTACAGTCGCATCTTTCAGACTGCAACTAGGCCAACACACAAGACCAGGTATTCTGGAAGTGTTAACTTATGATCCATATTAAAGTAACGTAATAGTTACGTACAAGAGTTTGTAATTTAGGTAACTTTGTAAAGATAGTATTTCTTGTAAACACGGTTCTTGTATCTTAGGTATTTTTTGTAAAGAAGCAAACGAGTGTGTATATATAACACACGAGTATATTGTAATTCAATAACACAAAATAGTGAATAAGAAATCAGTTTCTTCTCTAACCCTAAACTCTTCTTCTTAACCTCTATACCTAAGTTTCAACTTGGTATCATCCTTGTTGAGATCCTCATGTCTTCCGCTACCTCCACCGTTCAAACTGTCTCAACTGTTATCTCTTCTGCTCAATCTATGATGGCTTCTTCACACTTTTCACAACCCCATCATATTATCACCGTTAAGCTTGATGAAACAAACTATTCACTTTGGAAAGCTCGGTTTTACCCTACCTTCAAGGATATGACCTTCTTGGTTTTGTTGAGGGCACTAACCCATGTCCCTCTGCCACTATTCCGAACCCTCTCCCTGAAGCCTCAGATAATCCTCCCTCTCCTAATCCTGAATACGCTGCCTGGGTGAAACAGGACAAGATTCTACTCGGCTGGATCTTTTCATCCCTCACTCCTGCTGTTCTCCGTTGTGTGCATCGTCTCAAGAAATCTCACGAGGTTTGGTCATCCCTGGAATCTCTCTTTGCCTCTAAATCTGATGCGCATATCCATCACCTTCAGTGTGAATTACGTGCTTTGAAAAAGGGCTCTCTTTCTATGAGAGCTTACATAGATCGTGCTCGCGATATTGTTGATAGCTTGGCTGCCGCCGATCTGTCGTCACCAACTCGTAACTTCGACCTTGTTTACTTGCTGGTTTGGACTCCGGTTATGACACCATTGTTGCTTCCCTTACTACCTCTATGGGAACGATGAAGCTTGAAGATTTTATCACCTACCGCTCACGTTTGAGTGCGGATTGATCAACAGTCTAAAGCCTTGCAGTCTCAACTCGTTATTAAGCTGCGTCCTCCGTAACCTCTTCTCCTCGCCGGACTACCGCCACGCCCACCGTCTCTCCTGGATCTCGTCCCGCACGAGAGTGTCGATGTGCGACAAGTCGGTCATCGGCCCCTATATGCTTGGAAACGTTTCGATCGAAATCAAGCGTCCTCAACTCGCTCGTAGACAACAACGGTGCACAATCTACACTCGGCGTCCTCCGCAGTCTACTCCTCGTGCTTACATGGCTGCTGCTCAAAGTTCGGTTTCTGCGCCTTGGGTACCTGATTCTGGAGCTACTGATCACATTACACATGATCTCTCCAAGCTTCATCCCTATTCCGAGTACACAGGCCCTGATCAAATTAGGATGGGTAATGGTTCTACTATTCCTATTTCTCATACTGGTGACTCCATCTTAGGTACTCCTACTCGTAAGTTGTACCTTAAAAACACTTTATTTGCTCCTCAAATATCTCACAATCTATTATCAGTTTCTCGTCTCACTTCTGATAATGATGTATTATTTGAGTTTCATCCGAATTTTTGTCTTGTGAAGGATCGATGCACGGGGAAGGTGCTTTTGCGCGGCAGTAGGGTTGGTGGTCTCTATGTTCTTGATTCGGCATTTAGTTCCGTTGATTCTACACAAAGTCTTGTTGGTGAACGTGCTAGTCTCCAAGAATGGCACTCTAGATTAGGACATCCTATGATGCGAACTGTGCGTCATGTCATATCAAAATTTTCTCTTTTTTTTGTTTCTAGTAAAACTATTCGTTTTTGTTCCTCTTGTCATGAACATCGTAGTCATAAGCTACCCTTTTCTTCTAGCACTACTACTTATTTGAATCCTCTTGATTTGATTGTCTCGGATGTTTGGGGACCATCTCATATTACTTCTAATGAAGGTTATCGTTATTACATAATTTTTATTGATGCCTTTTCTCGGTTTACATGGATGTTTCCTCTTACTCATAAATCTGATGTCTACTCTATTTTTCTTGTCTTTCAAAAACATGTTGAGAATTTATTTGGTCGCAAGATCAAGATTTTTCAATCCGATAATGCACTTGAGTATCGCAAGTTAACTCCTTATCTTCAACAGCATGGTATCTTCCATCGTTTTTCTTGCCCTCATACGTCTGAGCAAAATGGCTTAGTTGAGCGTAGACATCGCCATATTAGAGAAACTGGTCAAACTCTATTATCCATGGCTTCTATACCATCTTCTTATTGGTATGATGCATTTTTTACTGCGTGTTATCTCATGAATCGAGTCTCATCATCTGCTCTTTCTAAGTCATCTCCTTATGAATTGATGTTTGGCTCACAACCCGACTATACATCTCTTCGAGTTTTTGGGTGTCTTTGTTTTCCTCATCTTCGTCCTTATCGTTCTCATAAGATGGATCCCTCCTCTTCTCCTTGTGTTTTTATTGGCTATAGTCCTCAACATAAAGGCTATAAATGTCTTCACATACCTACTGGTCGCGTATACGTTAGTCGGCATGTCGTCTTTGATGAAACCACCTTCCCTTTTGCGGCAAAAGCATCATCCACGACAGCATCGTCTTCTACTGATGAGGTAACATCTTCACCCATGGCTATCATTCCTACTGTTTTGGTTCCTGCTCCAAAACCATCTTCAGATGTGGGTTCTGTTCGGCAACTGCATAGTCCGATTCAGCATGTCCAGCTATCTCCGATGAAATTGCACCGTCGGCCTACACCGTCTCGCATCAACAAGCGCCTCGTCATCTCCTACTCGCACAACGTCCGCCTTCGCACTGCGTTATCTGCTGCGATAGTTCCCGGTTTCCGTCTTCTTGCTCGTGCATTCGAGCCTGTGCGGTCATCTACAGTACATACTGATGCTCCATCTATTCATCCTATGGTCACTCGCGCCAAAGATGGGATTTTCAAGCCTAACTCCAAATATTCTCTTGTCTGTGATTCCACTATTGAACCAACATGCTTCTCTCAAGCACAGGCGGACCCGAATTGGCGTCAAGCATCTGATGATGAGTATAACGCTCTTCTCAAAAATGGTACGTGGACCTATGTTCCTTTTGATCCTTCTATGAATCTAGTTGGTTGTAAATGGGTGTATCGGGTTAAAAGAGATGCTAATGGCAAGATTGTACGTTACAAAGCTCGTTTGGTCGCTAAGGGATACAATCAAAGAGAAGGTGTGGATTTTAGTGAGACATACAGCCCGGTGGTCAAACCATGCACTATTCGGATTATTCTTACTTTAGCCTTGTCCCATAATTGGAGTATTAATCAATTTGATGTTCAGAATGCATTCTTGCATGGCAATCTTAAGGAGGAGGTTTACATGAAGCAACCGCCGGGATATATTGATCCTAACTTTCCAAACCACGTACGTAAACTCCAAAAGTCTCTTTACGGTTTAAAGCGGGCGCCACGGGCATGGTATCATCGGCTTAGTACTTTCTTACTTCAACTAGGCTTTGTTACTTCTAAGTGTGATTCTTCTTTATTTATTCGACGTGATACACATGGAGTCGTCTACTTACTTGTTTATGTTGACGATATTATTTTGACTGGTTCTAATAATGCAACCTTGGAGTTTATTCGTATGTCTCTGCATAAGGAGTTTGCTATCAAGGATCTTGGCTCATTGTCTTACTTTCTTGGGATTGAGGCTACTCGCAATTCGTCTGGTATGTTTCTTACACAAAAGCGGTATGCTCATGATCTTCTCATTCGTGCTAAAATGGATGGTGTTAAGCCGATTCAAACTCCATTAAGTACTACCGGTGACATATCATCCGATCGGAGTACTCTTTTACGTGATCTACGGAGTATCGGAGTATTGTCGGTGCTTTACAATATCTTACATTTACACGTCCGTATTTAGCTTATCTTTGTCAACAAAGTCTGTCGATATATGCATGCTCCAACGGAATTTCTTTGGATGTTAGTTAAACGTATCTTACGATATCTTAAGCAAACTCTACGTTTGGCATCACGCTCAAACCAGCTAATGCTCTACGATTATCTTTTTTGTGCTTATACCGATTCCGATTGGGTTGGTTCTCTGGATGATCGACGGTCTACAAGTGGATATTGCGTTTATTTGGGTGCTAACATTATCTCTTGGAGTGCTCGAAAGCGTAAAACCGTGTCTCGTTCTAGTACGGAGGTGAGTATCGAGGTCTTGCTATTGCTACTACTTTGAGATTATGTGGATTCGATCTCTTCTTTCGGAATTGAAAGTTAATACTTTGTCTCCACCTGTTTTGTGGTGTGATAATCTTGGTGCTACCTATCTTACAGTGAATCCGATTTTTCATGCTCGCACCAAACATATAGAAATTGATTATCACTTTGTTCGTGATCAAGTTGCTTTGAAACAACTAGATGTTCGTTTCATTTCTTCAAAGGATCAAAGTTGCGAGATATTTTTACCAAGCCACTTCCAAAGGATCGTTTTGCTTTATTAAGGTCCAAGCTCACGGTTCATGATGACCCGTTACGCTTGCGGGAGGGTATTGAAGTAACGTAATAGTTACATACAAGAGTTTGTAATTTAGGTAACTTTGTAAAGATAGTATTTCTTGTAAACACGGTTCTTGTATCTTAGGTATTTCTTTGTAAAGAAGCAACCGAGTGTGTATATATAACACACGAGTATATTGTAATTCAATAACACAAAATAGTGAATAATAAATCAGTTTCTTCTCTAACCCTAAACTCTTCTTCTTAACCTCTATACCTAAGTTTCAACTATCCAGATTGGCGTAAAGCAGGCGAAAATATCAAACAATGGGAATTTTCAAAAGTACGCTGTTGTTTTAGAAACAGATGAAATGTTAGTTCGCACCAGTGCTTGGAACCTTGCAAGGACATTGAAAGAAAGAAACGCATAATACACCAGTTTCTTACAAGGAGTAATAAGAAAGAAAGAAAATGATGCTGTTAAAATTGCTTCTAATGCCAGGCTTGAAAAGAGCTGCCCAAGAATAAATGAGAATGCTTGCATTGTCACAAAGTTGGTCTTCATTTGTAAACTTTCCTTCAAAAGTTTCTTTGATTTTTCCATATTGTCCAAAAGGTGGCGGCAGGTATATCAAGATGGAGGATTGCCAGATACCAGATGGCACTAAAGAGACAACTTTACATTGTGATGTTAGCAATTTATTTGGAGTGCGAATTCGTGCACACTCCTTAACGAGTGTGTATTTCACATTTTAATCTCTACCCTTGATTTAATCTAGGGAGTTATGTAACGAGAATCGTGATTCTAAACATGGAGGGTAATGGGGTCATCCGTTAAGTAATCAACAACCGCTTGAGGTTCAAGTCATGTTTTAATTGTTTCATTCGTAAATTGGAAAATAAGACGGTGACTTGACCAGTTAACCAACAACTGCTGAGGTTCTTATCTATAAATAGAAATGGTTATGCATTATGAAAACACAAAATTGGTCAAAAAGACCAAAATCAACAATTTCGGGTGAAAAAGACACTTAGATTTTGATCTTGTTTAAATAGTCAAAAATTAAAAATATCTTTGTTTTAAATGGACAAAAATTTAAAAATAAGCGAGGATGTAACCAGTTTCATCCTGTCCATTTTCAAATATTTTTTTCTTATTTTTATTTTACATAGGATGCATCCGATTTCATCGTTGCTATTTTTTAAGTATAAGCCGGGATGAATCAGGTTTCATCCTTGCTATTTTTTTTTTTATTTCACTCGTACTTTTTTTTACTTGTCCATTTGAACCGTGTTTTAAATTTTTTGGACAAATGACCCATTTTCTCTTATGAAAACGACGTGACCTATCGACATCATATGATTGAAAGTTCCAAACGTCTGCAGTATACGTCATGCGGTCGTATTCGACTCTAATAATTTTTGCCCGTACAGCAGTATACTTGTACATTAGTTAGATTTTGTCAAAAATAAATACATAAAATACAAATTAAGGTTTGGTTGGGAGCTTCATGAAGCAAGTCCGGTGGGATAGATGATAGATCAATCCGAAATGCAATACGGAGCATCGTATGATGCAACAACGGAACGGATTACCCTAAACACAAAATTGGTCAAAATGACCCAAATCAACAATTCCCGGGTGAAAAACATACTTAGGTTTTGATCTTGTTTAAATAGCCAAAAATTAAAAGATCTTCATTTTAAATGGACAAAAATTTAAAAATAGGAGGATGTAACAGGGTTTCATCCTGTCCATTTTCAAATATTTTTTTCTTATTTTTATTTTACATCAGGATGCATCCAGTTTCATCCTTGCTATTTTTTAAGTATAAGCCAGGATGAATCCGGTTTCATCCTTGCTATTTTTTTTTTGGCTATTTCACCCGTACTTTTTTTTACTTGTCCATTTGAACCGTGTTTTAAATTTTTTTGGACAAATGACCCATTTTCTCTACCTAAAAGGTTATTGTGCGTCACACCACACCACTACGAGAACATGCAATGCAAGTAAATTATGTACAAGTGGCAAGCCAACAATATTATAAGAAATTCAACACGAAAAGGAATGTTATAGAATGTTCCTCCTACACGAATCAGAAAATTATTTTCTTGCTTCCCATTACAATAACAATCACAATGAAACTCTTAAGAAATAACTCCAACACTTTAGTTTGCAGTGTGTACATATATATAGCAACTCTAAACGCATCCAATTATCTCGTCAGGTTGTTACATTTTAATAGGTCGGTAGAAATTAGAATGCTAACAAGTTACTTCATGATCCGCTACATATTAGGCAATTCAAAAAGATTTAAACTCTTCCGGGTATCAAAGAAGATTTACAATTCGTTTATCTGAAGTATTCTTCGTTATTTCTAGGGCTGCACAAGACCCGCCCATCATACCCAAACCCGCCCGTACCCGATAAACCCGTGGGTTTTTAATCCGAACCCGCCCGTTGTGGGTGCGGGGTTGGTTATGAAAATAAAAACCCATTGTCTATGGGTGCATGGTTGGTTTTAGCTAATACCCGCCCAAACCCGCCCGAAAAACCCGTTAAATATACACCATTGATAAAACTAATCCTAGCCGTCCTTGATCCTTGAGGATGCTAGGAGGAGAGACTTGAAGATGATAGAAGAGACGTGAGTCACTTATTGTTGGTCAGGAAACTTGTATTGTTTAAGTTTTAATCTGAACTTTAAAGTAGTCGTATTGTTTAAACTTGTTTTTATTGGAAGACTATGTACACTAGTACTTGTTTAAGCTTAACAATGAAGACTTATGTAGTTATGTTTATGGTTTGTTTTTTAAGTTATCGAGAACTTAAGTAAGTAGTTTATTTAAACTTTAAAACATGTGTGTGAATAATTATTGAATATAAAGCGGGTCTAAGCGGGTTTATACTCAAACCCGCCCAACCCGCATTTGTTTGTGGATGTGGGGTTGGTTATGAAAATAAAAACCCGCATCTGTGGGTGCGAGGTTGGTTTTATCTAATACCCGCCCAAATCCGCCCATGTGCAGCCCTAGTTATTTCAAGAGTCCAAATAAATAAAAACCCCAGAGTTATTATATTCTACGATTTTACACCAACAGTAATTCTTTAAGAAAATCAATTTTATTTTTTTTTTTTTGGTTGATTCAAGAATTGTTGAGAGAGATGGGTGGATGTTTATCAGACGTAAGAGGACAAGGTACAAAGACAGCAGAAGGTCCTACTTCTTCCACAACCACTAACGATGCAATTGACTACTTTTACACTTCTCATGGCTGTCTAGGACTTTTCGCCCAACTCCAGGTAATTTTTTTTATTTTAGGCTTATCCTCATAGAAATCCAATGATTTCATTATTGCCTTATAGACAGAGAAGGTTTAAAACTTGCTTAGTAGAAGGACAAAATCGGCCGTCCGTCTATGTTTTTTAAGTTTTGTTTTTTTTTTGTTCCAAATTTGCCCTGCAACCATAGTTAATAGGAGTTAACTATAGTTAATTAAATCTGGTTAGAAATACGGGTCAGTTTGTCTAACCTGAATCTAATATTAGGTACTATGTCTAAGAGTTTTGTTTCTTTATAACTTAGCCTTGTTTACCTATTGGTCTTGTTCATCTACTCTGTTTTCCTTTTGCTTCGTCAGTTAATCCATTATTCCCATTTTTTCTTCTTCTTATTTTTATTGTATTCTATCACTGAAAACTTCGATAACTTCAAACCCAATCAAAACCCAATGTTTTATCTCTTATGAATCCATGATTGCAGACAAACAGATACAGATGAAGCGTTAGAATTTGTATATATGCCAAGTTCTTAATCTTAGAGACATAAGGCCATGGTTATGACTCTCGTCAGAAAGTGGCTTGTAAACGACAGTTTCATTTTAGTTTATACGTTGAACAAGTTAAGAGTCCCCAGTGGTGCCTCTTCTCCTTCAGTGCCCATTGTAAGCGTATACTGCAATGTTATTCACGTGGGTGACGACGAAACTGCATCTGCCATGAGAATAATATGCATTTATCCAATGATGTACAAATGAGTATTCTCGGATAACTCGTAACTTACGGTGTTTTGAGTATCAACCCCTCTTGTTACCCATTTTAATTTATACGACCAACAAACTAAATTACCCAATTTATTTTATATGGTCTTCCTAAAGGGGTTTTCAATTTATTTTCTACAACCTTCTCAAAGGGGTACCCAATTTATTTCATGCGACCTGCACATAGTCTTCACACATCTTCTATTCGGAAAAGTATGCATCATTGTTAAAACAAGCTAACTAAGGAGAACCTACATTTGTGAAGGTATATGCAAGGGGATACGAAGTAAGCAAACATCCTCATGAACAAATAAAAAAATTTCAAGTCATGAATACAACCCTCCAATAACTTACAGTATATAAAGGAAAAGGACAAGGTATGCTATCAAAGCCTCTAGCAAGGTACGGAAAAAAAGGAAAAAAAAAAAGAAGAAGAAAAAGAAGAAAAAAACATAAATTTGAAAAGAATGGATTTTTGAGTACTAATGTACTACATCAAATGCTTCACACAAAGGTGGGTTCGTATATTTTGGCTCTCAAAGATATAATAATGAGTAAGTCAGTTTACAAAAGAATTAATGCTAACAACTTTTAGCTAAATGTTAATAGCCAAAAGGCCCAAAACAGCATAGAAGAAAGCAAACGTAACAACCATCAATGTTTCCCCACATGCCAATGCCCATTGTTCAGAATAATCATTCTGCAACAACAACAAAAAGGATTACCCGATATGATACTCACTCAGATCATAAATTAAGCCCGGCATGATTTGTGAACTATGAAGCATGGTATAATGAGAAAACATGACCCCAACTGTGAACTATGAAATTCAAATTTCCCATAGACCTTATTAGTTACCTCGGCAATATCATTTGGGAACTGCTCTGATATGAACTGGCGGAACAATGATATACTATTCCATTAGAACGTTACCCAATTATTTTTATACTACAGACTGGTACGGGTACCTAGTTGAATTTATACGACTTTGAATGATATACTATTCCGTTGGAACGTTACCCAATTCTTTTGATACTATAAACTGGTACGGGTACCTAGTTAAATTTATACGACCCTCAAAGTCCCTTACGTATGAAGCATACGGGTAAATTTTAGAGGAAAGCGATAAATTACTTTCATCTTCCCTTCCTATTTCTACAGTCTTCAAATTATATCAAGAATCGCTTATCAAGATACACAAACACTCAAGGTTTTTATTTCTAATTAGAAAATTCTTAAAAGAAACTTCATTGAACCAAAAGTCAATGTTGTTCATGCCATATTTGAGGTAACTTTTTAATATGCGTAAACATAATAATAAGTTCTCGCCGGTAAGAGTATTGAAATATCCCAAATGCGTAGCTATTTATGTTTAACATGGCCTTGTCCAGACTTACTATACCCATTAAGAGGGTTACACAACTTGTAGAAAAAATAAGTTCATTTCGGTAAAGAGGAATACCAAAAGGTCGTAAATTTGTGCACGCTAAGTATCTATCATATGTACCTTCGGGAACAAGATGCACAGGACTAATAAAATTTACCTATATCTACAAGCTGAGACAAGCTTTCCTAGTCACGAAGGCGTATGAGATACACAGAATTGAAGCACTCGGCCAAAGATATCACTATTCCTAATTGTCTCACCCAAAAAAATCAACTAATCATAGTAGCGGTCTACCAGAATAAACGAAGATCTATTTTCTACATAAAGAAAGATGTTTTCCGTAAGGCTGGTTATAAAAAATTTCAGCAGTATGTTGAGCAACAACAAATGTGTCATAACGGATGAGTGAAAAGACAAATTCAGATTAGGCTCAAATGTATGCACTTATCCAAATATGACCAACTAAGCATTTGAGAGGCCTAAAAGAAAATCTTTAGACCAAGTCACCAAGAACCACGAAGACTTGGATGAAAACACTCAAACCAACAAAATCCACAGTGGTGCACATAATTTAGAATTTTAGAATAAAGAATCTCATATTGCATTGAAGAAAATGACGACGATAGAGATAAGACTTGAGCACCAACTCAACACTTAACCTCGAAAACATAATATTGAAAGTTGAAATGTATGTTTTACTGACAGTTTAAAACGGCTGAGTGAACACATCTATAGTTGAGATAACATCTATATCCCTTGTAAACTTGTAGTTTTTTTAGAGTCTTAAGAAAAAAAGAAAAAAAAACTAAGTAAAAAGATAATAACAAGGTATTTTCAAAACCCTCCAAAATGTCGGGTTACCTTCAAGAGATATTGCTCCACGATCACTCCAAGTCATGTGAATGCAAGATCTTCCGAGTGCCGCAAACCAGGAATCGTCCCTCCTATACCGGGATATAGAGATGAAACTCAAGAACAAGCATAAGAAAGAATGAGTGTTTTTGCACTTTTACATTATGAGGTAAGAAAATATCAGTGTTGTTCCATTCAAGTGGAACCTAGGAATAACCAATCTATCACATTAAGTGAACAAAAAACAATCTGACGGGTTTATATAAATGATTAGAGTCTTCTGACAACAACGATCAAGCGTCACTGCGCGCCTCAAACAATTAACCCAAAGAGATGAGTTTGAACCTGGACATTACATTGTTAACTGTTAAAAGTTTTGAATCATTTAAATCAAAAGAAGATATGAGAAATTATACCTCTGAAGATACTGATGCGTTAATTTTCCATTTGGTGATATCGATAAATAGAGAACGATCAAATCCAATTATTTTGACTTCTCAATAGTTGTGGAAGCACGTCTTGACGAATTGCTTATTATCACCAACTTAGCACCATATTTAGACAGTTTATCCACTAGAAAAAATAATAATCAGTCTTATGATCAAAATGCTTAATTGAAAATGTAAATAGTGTTACAAAGCTTACGCCTAAAAATGGCTCCTAGATAAGGTTGTTTCCCATCATCAAAGACTCCAAATTGATCTAAGAATGAAACCTTCAATGGACTAGTTTTTGCTAATTGTTGAATCCCATTAAAGCTTTGAAACAAGTGGGGAACTTCATTTGATGACGTCGCGCATCTAGATATCATATCTTAATTTACCGTAAACCTAAAAAATCAATACTTGATTATGATCTTACTGTCTACCTCCTCCAAAGAAGAACTTGACCATTACCAAAATAGCGAAGAGCTCGCCCTACCACCAACACAACCAGCATCAACTCCAACAACAAAATACATCACCGCCGGTACAATCAACTACGAACGACGAAGAAGGAAAATGAAGGAGAACGAGGAAGAAGAGACGTAAAAAACAATGGCTAGGGAAGTTGGGTATCGGGTCCATACCGGGTATGGATTTCCTATACCATTCTGGTTTGGTTAAGTTAAACTGAGGACTAGAAGGTCATTTCATGCCGATTTTGTGCTAACCGGGACAACCGATTTGACTCTGTCCGTCTAGGTAACAAAACTTAAAACATTTCCTTCTCCTTGGGAAAGTGGAAACCTTAGGATTTCCATGAGGATTTCTCTTTATTTTACTGATGCTAGCAAAAATATTATTAAACCCTAATACATTGGGATTTCCTCACCGAAATCCAATGTATTGGCCTTTCCCACCGATACATCCAAGTTTGAAAGCAAGGCTTAAAGACGGACAAACGAGTCTGTCCGTTCCTATAATTTAAGTTACGAATTTTTTTTTCCCGGTTTACACCTTAAGCCCAGTTAGTTTGCAACCCTAGTTAAGGTAATATGGGTTTGTGTGGTTTACCCGCCCATTGAAATTGATACCGGTTTAAAGGGATTTATATCCCAATTCTTGTACGCCTCTCCGTATTTTTCTTCATCTTGTACGCACCCCAGTTTCCCTTCATCTCCTTCCTCTCTTATGCAAATTTTCAGAGATTCATCGACGGATTGATATGAGTTCATCAAATCAAGAGGTTATAGGTATTTATCTCTCTTTAATTTTCATTTATATCAGATAGGAGATTGATGGTAATGGCAAATTTCTGTTGGTTGAATCCCTAACCCTCTTTTAACTGTTTAAAACACAAATTCCCGGGCATCTCCTTTAGATTTCATTGGATTATACATCATATCCTCCTAATAGTCGTGTTCGTGGTTGATATCGATGAATGGAATCAAAGTTGATGTTAAGAAACGGCCGAGCCTTTTTGTGTTGGTAATCCAAAGCACCGTTGTTTGAGTCCCTGGGATAAGCTTTGATGAACCTACATGAAAGCACTTGCGGCAATTTAACATTTCTGTTAGTGTTGATATTGGTTTATTATTTTTAATGAGTTTCACGTTTATTGCTTCGTTTATTGTCTAATTATCTCGAACGTGCATACCGTTAAGTCGTGGAAGTGCAATCAAACATCTAAAGACCGCATGTAATTTGTCCGGTTGTTTTCTCGGTTATGAGTTCCAAAATTAATCGCTATCAATTGTACATGTGAAATTGTCCATTATAGCTCAATTTGTACACTTGCTTGTTTGTATAGGCGCACAATCACATCTCCTGTGACTATTGCTTGTTTATTATGCATATTATCATAAATCTTCCAAAAATTGTTCTAGGAATGGTTGTAAATTCTCTTGGATCCAAAATCCCGCTGTTCTTTTGTCTTGTCTTTAAGTTTTATGCATTCACAAACTGTGATATAGTTTTGATCTTGAACGAAATTGAGTGTTTTCGTTTTTGTAGGAACAAGGTCAGCTTGCATAAATGCCGCCACCTTGCCACTTGTAGATGCCGGGATTCCGATGCGTGATCTCGCCACTTCTTTCCATCCCCGGATATCTTTACATCAATCCTTTACTTGGTATGTCAGTTTGCTATTCTCTTAGGAATTTTACCATATAGAAGTTTTAAAACTTAATCAACCTTCAATTTCGAGTATGTCAGATTTGAACTACGTTGAAGATAGTGCAGAAGCCCCTGACGTTATTGTTGGAATTATATCCAAGATGGATAAAGTGACCCTACTTCAGGTGCAATTTCGCGGGTTTTTTTTAAAGTGTTATAGAATCAGAAACAATCAGTTTATGGGTTGACCCTGTTTTAAGAATTTTCCTTTTTAATTGCGAGATGGATGCAAAACAACCTTTGGAGACCTCACGAAACGGTAATGCAATATGCGGTAGATGGGTGCAAAAAACATCGTAAACCCTATACAAAACGTAGATAGATTCTTAAGAAATACCAAGAAATGAGAAAAGCCTTAGACATGAATAAGGTGTCCTGACGGTAATAAGTGAAGTGTTTGGTGGCGATGACACTAGGATAATAATCTAAAAGCAAGGTTACCCGTTATTCCGCCTTTTGATATATCTTTGGATGTTGTAAGTTTGGTTGATACCTTGACGTGAAAGACAAGGAGAATGAATAAGGTTTGCAGTTTCATTGTGTACAACGAAACCCAAGTAGCTACCTTCACTGTAAGTACCACATATCTTATATTTCAAATCATTTGTTAATTTTGACATATTTAAAAGAAATCTCTTGCAATTGGATTTATCTTTGTGATTTAAGTTAAAAATAGATTAAGCAAATGACCAACTTTGTATTGGATTGTGCGCAAGTAAGAATTATGAATCAAAAACCGGCCATGTATAGAAAACCTAACAGACACACACTGCAATCATGGTTGTGATCCGCCTGAAGTTCAGACGTTCAATTGATTCCTGTCTATATTATGTTTATTATTGTCTGTTGTGTTTTCTATGGATGAGTGAGAACGAGCAGAATGATCCAATTAGTAATATGTTGTTTAACGGCCGTAATCGGACTGCTGTCTATATTATGGTTGTATAGAAAACCAATTAGTTTGGTTTTCTGTACAAAACCAATTAGTATTATGTTGTTTGGTTGTCTATATTATGGTTGTAATCGGACTGCTGTCCAATTAGTATTATGTTTGGTTGTCTATATTATGGTTGTAATCGGATTTGTTGTCCAATTAGTATTATGTTTTTTTTTGGTTGTAATCGTAATCGGTCAATTAGTCTTATGTTTTTTGAATAACCTTTGGTTGACAATGGTAGGATCTCTGAAGCTGGTGATGGTACTTATATAAAGTAGTATTTGTGAATGCATGGTTTGAAAGGGAACTTATATAACAAAGGGACAGTGTTAATATAGAATAGTCCCACACTGTCATAATAAACGTGTGACCGCATGATCCATCAAATATGAGTCGTCCCACACTGTCATATTTGTCGTCAACTTTGGTATGAAAATTGGGTCCTCTTTTGATTTGTTTGCTGCCGTGTCCATAAAAAGAGTTATCAATTTATATTGCTCATTTATATTCTCTTACCCATTTAATTTTATACGACGGTGCAAGAATTAATCTTATAAGGAGAATGTGGTTGTTTAAAATTTAAACAATTGTAACCGAACATGGGATAGTGGTGTGCATATTTGTCGTCAATATGAAAACACATGAGATTATAACAACATGCAAGAATTAATCTTATAAGGAGAATTCTCGTTGTTTTGAAATTTAAACAATTGTGAACATTATCAATGAAACACATGAGATTATTGTCTCGGTTTCCCGTGAACATTAACGCATATGGTAACTCTTAATTTAAAAATACCCTATATTCCAATATTTTTTATAATAAGGAGTTATATGTTTATTTTCAAAGTTGCGCAATCCATCCCTAGCGGAGACTTTTCAGGTTGTGTAATCCTTCCGTAGCGGAAACTTCGATGCTCCGTAAATGTACCAAAAATATTTCTCGGTTCAAAAGAAGCTGTTTGGCTAATCTGTTTTGCCATTTGGAAGGAATATGATTAATGAAAACAAATCGATTTGTACCTTAATACATGGTTGTGTAAAGAATTTACTATTACCATTCAACATAGCTTGAGGATCCCCAACATTGGATATGAGAAAACAACCTTTAAATCAAGAATGAAATCCATACAGCATGAAATCAACATTGTTAGTAAAGATTACAGTTTGGCCATGTGCTCCCACAACACCTTGTGAAATCACATATTGTAGTATTAAACCATTGTGATGGATGCTGTCAGTTTTAGTGGAGTAGTAAACCGTAATTCGGAAGAAGCATAACAACATTGTCTTTTTTATTGTGATATTCATACTGCATAACTGGATCTTGCATGAGCTAAACTGAAGAGCTTAAACGAACCCCAGTATTTCCCAATTTTACAGCCACACACCCCTTACAAAAATGAAATATGTACTTATTCCCCAAACCGAGAGGAAAAATCATTGTTACAGCAGTGCTCCTAGTTACAAAAAGTAGCCAATGCATATGCTTTGAATACGTATCTCCTGTAAGTTCTAATATTTTAGAAACATACCGTGCAATTGTGAAGTCGCTGGTTACATCACATATCTCCCGTAAGTTACACCTCACGCCAGTAATCCTCGATCCCATTAGGGTGTTTCCACCACATACAATGTCGGTTTAATGCCGCGAAGTCTTAGACGGTTATGACCCTTGATACATCTATGCCATCAGTATGTATCTGAGATATGCAGCTGCCTTGGATAATGGCCATATAACTCATCGGATTAGGAATTCATATAGCCATTCCAAGGTCTTTTAGGATTTCATATAGCCATTCGAAGGACCTGTATTTCTGAAAAATAAACTCAGTTGTTAGAGGAATATAATTTTATTACTCTAAAGTAGTTCGATTATTGGAAAAAAACATTGTGTACCTTCATGGAGATTTCTGAAAGATACCTCCATGCCATTCAAAAAGGATTGAGGACCTACGACAATACGAATCAGAAAAATAATCATATTCAGGGAAGACATCCAAAGAACATGAAGCACTTAGGTTGCCAAATCCTAAAACTTACGCACCTCGATAAAAATACTGATAATATGTCGTCAATTACGTTTCACCGTCCGTGAATCCAACATCTTCCCTTTTTGTTGTGTGATGAGAACATTGTGCTTTGGATACTCTGTTTAGAATGACCTATTTAGTTGTGTTGTAATTGGTCGAACAGCAAGTAAGATGGAAAACAAAAAGTGATGTACATCAAGCAGTGGGTATGGTGTCTCCTATATATGGCATTCACTCGAGTTGAGTGAGATGGTAGGTCGGATGAAATATTGGAGGCATACTTAATGGTTTGGATCATGGTTCTCGTATTTATAGGGAAAATTTTGTGGCATGTACTCTACAAATAGATTAAGTCCGCTGCGTGGTTGACCACTGTTACGACAGTCCGACGCATGGGTAGTTGTGGCGTGTGCATGCTATTGAATATAAAGGTAGCTGCGTTGTTTCATTTTACCCGACATGACATGCCAAAACTATGTATTTTATATTGAACTGGTCAATCCCATACTTTGACAGGAGTATAGCTAGGAGAGTGAGATGTTTGCCATTATAGAAAGCGGTGGATCTTTGTCAATATACATAATGATAAGTCAAGTAGGTGTGAAAGAATAGTTATCTAAGGATCCGATTATAAGTTGCTAGGCAACCTATAATTTCTCTAAGAGACAATCACTGCTCCCAGCCGAACCATAATCGGTGTGAAAGGTCATTTACTATTAACGATTACTCTTCACGTAAAACAACCCTCTAATTTCGGCGCAGACTCTCGGTGATTTTTCACCCGCACTTCAATACCGAGCGGGCCCTTTATGATGCGTACAATCACATAATTGGGGTGAAACGATTTTAAAACCATACCTTCTTTGTTCACAAACACCCTTTACGGTTTCACAGGCCCCTTGGATGATGGGGAAAGACCTTTCATCGACACCCCTACCATGTTGCATTACTGACATCCGGTCATAATTTTTCCTTTTATTTTATCCTTATTGTCGTGCTCCGACTTGCTTAACTGTGGATGATAATCCATGTCGGCAAGAGGTATGTGGTAGGCTAATGAAAGTAACAACTAGAAAGTTACTACACAGGTATGGTTGCTCAAACACAATATGTCTTCTCCAATGGGACTGTTTTGTTGGTCAAACACAATATGGTTGCAACATATTGGCTCCAACATATTATGGTATTATCATAGCCTATAATTTGAAATCATGTTCCTATAATTTGAATTTGTCTTGCAATTCTTATATAATTAGCAAATGCGTTTATATGATTAGAAATTTAATAGTTCAATACATATGTTATGCTTACATCATCACAGCATGGTCCTTTCAAATTGTTCGCATAGTGCATTCTCCTGATGCCCAAATTGCTTATGTTGTGCAACAAAGCGTGCATCTGAAACCCACCGGAATGCATTGCATTCTATACATTTTAGATAACTAATACCATAATTCCAAAGTGTTTGAGCTGTCTTCATTTTCATGTACTTTGTGGAGTTACATTTCTTGTTTTGGCAAAAACATCTATGCATCGGACATGTCTTGAATTGATGCAATCCATAACCACAACCATAGCAGACTACCTTTCAACTTCACCCCCATTGATTTCAAGGTCAGTTGCATCATTGAACCACTCAAAGTAATCACAAATGGGGCTAGAACATGTTAGGAATCTTTTCCCAGCATTATCACTTTCTTTTGCTCGAAGAAGTTTTCGAATTCCATTACAAGTTGAGATTTTGCATCTTGAGTATAGCCAAGGACAATCAATGGCTTCATGATCATCACATTTGTTACACAGTGGAACATTCTGATTTAATCAATCAAATTCATGATTATCGAAAGTATATATTCAAATTGGATGTTAACAAACCGATTATAAAGAACAAGTTCAGGAAATTAAATTAAACATAAGTGTTTTCATAATAGAGCTTCATAATATTACGGAAATTAAATTAAACAAATTATAAAGAACTCACCATTAAATTGCTTGAGGTTGCAGCCATTTTCGAAGTTGTCCAACTTTTGCATCCAAATTCACCTTCTGCTTTTAATCATGCGTGTCCAAATTAAAATTACCACACTTTGCACACATCCTTTAAAGAGGGAGACACAGTACACCTTAATTTATAGAAATATGGGTGAAAAAACAAGAAGATGACCGTTTGAAAACACCCAAAATAAATGAAGACTGGTCGTAAGGCCCGAAAAACGTTGAATATACTCTGGCATAATGTAGACTGGCTTTTTGAAAGGTGAGGTTTTAATTTATGTTGGGTAAAATGCAATATCGACCCAATTATATTAACTGGGTGTTGTGTTAATAAGGTCCAACGAATTACATTGGCCAACTAAGCTTTTAGTGAAATCAACAAGTTACTCGGTCTTGAGGAGAGTGGGCAGTTATTATCGACATATAACCAAGAAAGTTATAGATCATTTTTCAGAATAAGGAATTCATACCCATGGAAACGATATCAAAAGCTTAAAACCGGGTCGTTATTTTGACACGCTACAAACCCCAATATATTTGCAACATATTGTCGTACTATCATATGGTCTATAGTGTTATAATTAGAAAGACTCAGTGGAAATTAATAAGCTAACAAGTTTCTACAAATTTGAAATTTTATAAAAACCTCATATGTTCTTCTTACATCATCAAAGCATGTTCCTTGGGAATTGTTCATGTACTGCAGATGCCCCAATACGCTTGTGTTGTGCAATAAAGCGTGCATCGTGAACCCACCTAATGCATTGCATTCTTTACATTTTAGATAACTATTTAGTGCCGACACTAACTAAAAGATGCCCTTTTTGAATTACTCGCCCCGATTGACAAAGACCCGTCACGAGTTACACTTTGGCGCATTGAATTGGAAGATGTGTGCATAGCGTTTTGCCACCGACCTATAAAATTTATAGGGAATCTAATTCCTGTTTTTTACACGCTACATACCCCAACACTCGAAAATGGAGTATCTAATTGTGTAAGCTAGTGTCCAAGTGGTCACGTTCAATCACACCGAACGTGGGCCATTCTTCTTTTAAGGTAGTGGGTGTTGTGACGGTGTCTCCCATCGAGTATAAAGGTGTGTCCTAGAGGTTTTGCATAGCCTCCCTACTGGACCGATGCGGTGTACCACCCAATGACCAGTCAGTGCAGAGCCTTCCTTTAATATTAAAACTCATAACTCATTTCCCATAATGGTGATTCACTCATCGTGAATGACACTGTCGGGTTGGCCGAAGTGCGCTGACTAGACGTATCAGACGGGATTCATCAATGTGACTGCCATGCTTCAAAAAATTACAAAAATCAATGTGACTGCCATTCATTTTTTTTTGGGGTTACAACCCAGCACAATAAGACGTATTTGTGGTGGTGCTAATCTAATGGGTGGTAAAAGTTAATGTTAACATTTCATGAAGACTAATCTAACTTTCTGGATCTATGTGTTGAACTTAATGCACTTTATTGTCGTCTCCAATCACACCCTTCTCAATATCGCCCTCTTTTATACTATAAATAGAAGACAATAGAAGACCCCTTCGGTTAACAAGTCTATAAACTTATATCCTCTAAACATATGGTCCCTTCGATCAACAACTCCATCCACATTTCAGTTCCATACATCGATAGCTTCATACCCCTTCTATTAACAACTCTATCAACTTATATCCTCTAAACATACATCTCATAATCAACATTTCAGCTGATGGATCCCCAGAACCAGCCGGTTCCTAATGTACCAGCAGGCTATAACAGCTACCCCAAAACTCGTACGGGTCTATCAGTCATGGTCACGTACAGAATAGACGAAAACACCGGCGGTCTCTTACAATTGTCCAATGCATACAGAGTTGAACAAGGTTGGATAATATGCGATGAGTTGGTCGAAGCGAAGGAAGAGCATTTGGCGCTTTACCATCAATGTCGCACTCTAGGGCATTGGTTCCCCCTCCCAATGCAGAACTACAACGCCAACTCGTACGAAAAAGCAGTCTTTGATTATGAGGATTCGCTCTGTAAACGAGCGAATTCGTGGGCGTGTGGATGACCGAGTTTTAGAGATGCAAAACCAGGCCACCCGTGTGGGAGATACTTGCTGAGACAGGTTGGAGGGTCAAGGCGGTTTATGGCATGATAGAGAAGCGAGAGGTGGTTAGACGTAGGGTGTACCCATCTAGGCATGTACGAACACCGGGAAAGGGATGCGGCAGTCGCAGATAAAAACCTTACTCTGGAGGATTTTAATTCACTTTCGTTTTAATCACACATCTGTGTGACATGTCGTTCGATCTGGTGGTTGGTGTGTTAGTTCCAGTTAAAATTTCCTGTTTGTGGTCCAATTATGTTATTTTCCAGTAATGATATGCGTGCATGTAGTTGTAGAATTCAAGTTTAAATTCCAAACAGAACTTGTACTATAACAAAAGCTACCTGGTTGGGAGAATCGGTAATTGTTATCCCAAATAGTTGATGCCCCTCCCGACTCTCCGCTTGTTCCTATTCCATGTTCATCTTTGTCGGCCGACTTCTACATCTACAGATAAAACAAAACTCGAAACCGCTAGTCTTATGTTTCCGACCATTGATTAACTATTAAAAAAAATATAATAGCTGGGTAGGTTGAAGGATTGGTAGGTTGAAGTTAATATAAAATTGTTGGGTAGGTTGAGGGATTGGTTCACATAACTTTATCACCCAAAAAGGTCCCACCCTAAATATTATAGTGGGATTTTTTATGCATGACAGATTACGTGGCCCTATTTGTGACACGTGGGCGATTTTGAAGCCTACAACACAACTATAAGGTCAAACATCACAATTACGTCATCTTCCTTAGCCATCTTCCATGTAGCGTGACTCCATCCTTGTACATCCGTGACTCCATCTTTGTTCGAGTCAAAAGCACAGACCTAACTTCGCGTGACTCGGAGAAAGGTGAGTACCTTGAAACGCAAAGTTCGTTACACATTATTAGTTTCTTTTAACACCTAAACCTTCTAATTAGGTTCCTCGAATCCGTTACCTTCCCCGAAATACAAATTTATTGTTTCTTTCACGAACCGAAGGGTTAAATTTGAATAGCCTTTATATTAAAAATCATCTCGCAAATGAGTTTAATTTGATTTCCATTTTTCTAGGGTTTCTCTCTGCTTTTTCTTCCATTCACTTTTGCCTTTATTTTATGTCAACTGCATCCTATTCTTTATTTCTCATATTTATTTCCCTCATCGATCCGTTAAGTAGATAAATTCTAGGGTTTTTGTAACTTTCGGGGATTGTAATTTTGGGTATGCGTCTCGGCTTAGGGTGTATTAAGTAATTCTTGGGTTTTTAGGTTGTTGGTGGGATACAAAATGTTGAGATTCCGCTTGGTTATCCATTCTTCTGGTATTTCATCTGAGTTCCCTTGATTAATTGATGTGGCGGAATGAAAGGGTATTAGGGTTCTCGTACTGTGTTTGCCTAAATATAATGTCACCTCAGGGGTTTATGAATTTATTGTACATTAATCCAATTAGGTACCGTAAATTTTAAAATTTACTTTTCATTTCATCTGCTGAATTTATCTCGCAATTGGCTCTGGTAAGTATAATACTCCAACAAATCATTTTTGAAACAGAAATAAATGCAAGTGAGGGGTAATTTATTAGTTGACAATGTGTGTTTATGGCCGTATGGTGTATCAAGATAGTTGAATACATCAACTAATAGTTGAATACATATAATTAAATTACAATTTTTCTAATTCCGGGCCCAACCCGAATGATCGGTTTGGAAGGTATCGAGAGAGTATGGTTACTCCTATTGGTTTGTTAACGGAACTAGGGTGTAAAACAACACCAAAAACACTTTATGAGTAATTGGTTAACCCCAAAGTCGTAAGCTCGATGTATTACATTATCATTTTTTGATTTATTTATACGTTGTATTATTTCTATCCATTACCCATCGGTAGTAATGGTCTGTCAAAGGCTGTGTGCCTGGAAGTTAGGAATTGACCATGTTTTCCTTATGTACTCATTGTCACTTACGCAGTATAGATGTCGTTGTATCAAGATGGTCGGGAGGCTACTTCCGGTTTGATTCCTTGTCCGGTAGACAGAAGCCATTTGCACGATCAAAAATCACATATATCGGCCAAAATTCGCCAGGGACAGGTGGAGGAGGAACTACAAATTTTTGGCTTCGTATATACATTGTTATTGTAGACTAATATGCGTTACAACCAATTGTGTGCGAGAAAAGGAACTGGTGAAGAGCTATGACCACACACAACATCTAAAAAATGGAGGGACAAGTTGTCAGTGAGGCAGATTCAAATGGTGGAGAAAGCGGGGTTTGGTGAACTCTCAAAGATGTGTGTGTTCCAAGCTGATAGGAGTTTGATTTCAAGATTTCTTGACGATGATGGCGCCATGAAACCAACACTTTCCATTTTCCAACATTCGAGGCAACAATAACCCTAGAAGACGTTGTGTATATTCTGGGACTAAATGTGATTGGTCTTCCAGTTTTGGTACCTTCAAAGGTTCGGTCGTAGATGCGGTCGTCAAGCATTTGGAAAACAAATTGACCTTAAATATGTAAAGGGACGGGCGTTAAACCGAACTCGGGTTGTATTTTAAATTTCTACGCTTTTGCTCGAAGATGCATCGAGAAAAAATGGTGGAGCAAAGATACCACAAGATACATTTGGTGGCTTATAGGTTATACTATTTTTACAGAGGAGGCGGTTCATCCACAATTAGTGTGCGATATTTATGTTTGATTGCCACTCCTCTATATCCAGCCAGTTGCTTGGGGAAATGCCGCATTGGCCCACTTGTACCGAGGAATGACTAATAATGTTACCTCAAATGGGAACAACCTGTTCGGCTCGCAACACTACTCATGGTAAAGCAATTTCAGGTTTTACCCCATACTATTTCTAAATTATTTGTTTTCGATGGCGGATAAAACCTAACACTTTAGCCTTTTCACGTACAAAGGTTTGATATTTGAGAGGTTCCCATGCGCTCGGACTCCGATAAAGAAAGGCATTATACATTCCCCCGCACCGTTGGGTGGTCGCAACGTGGCAAGAGTGAGGACACCGCACCACAACTATGAGAGGATTAGAGATGCTTTGAATGGTTATGACGGAAAGATGTAAGTTACAAAACCAATATGAAATTATTGTATACGGCTCCCTAATTTTTTTAAAAATTAAGTAGTTACTTTCAAAATAATAGTTATCCGCTATAATATTGACTTAGATTTATGACTATATTAGGTGTTAATTTTTGCAATTAATATTTTCGACAACAAAGATGTTATTATATTTGAAACTAATAGTAACCGGCCTTATAACATAATGTCGTTATCAGTTTGTTGGAGACCGTACGAAGACTGCGAATTCAATGAAAACACACACACATTCGAACTTGTTGCTGAACTATTTGGAAAGGCAAAGACTTGGCTGATTAATTACAACGAGTGCGAGCTGCAGCGACCAGACAGATGCATGCGTCAGTTTGGCTAAAACAGACTAAACCTGAAGCGCCTTTTGTATATACAAGGCTGGTAGGTGGTCCACCAAACAAAGACTTCAACAAATTCCTAGGGGTGTATGTCAAGCATTGGAAAAGGTTTTGCAAAGATCTAGTCTTCATGATCGAAGGTGAATCTGTGAACCTCAAGAGTGTAAGTGCCGTGTTCCCTGAATACAATGACTGGTATTCTGGTATTACATGCCACGTGATCGGACCCGCAAATGGTGTTCATGAGATACCGCACAACGCCTATGCACACTTGGTGAGTTGTCTGCATACCGTAAAGCCGTCATAAATATGGGTGAAATTTATATTCGTTATAAAAGCTTTTCTAGCCACCTAATTAATGGATTTACATTTTGCAGATGGGACTAGCAACATCCCTGGTGGACAAGGTTTGCATGGTTAGTTGGAAGCCAACCCCGATATTGTGGACATTATGGATTTAATCAAACCGCCCAATGATTTAAACTCTTACATCAATACAACCAAAAACCAAATGGAAAGAAAGGAGATCAAGAGACAACAGCCGGCACTGGGAAAACCATCCCATATCAAGATTTGATCGTGTAGGGGGTGCGCACTTTCCAGGTTCCATTCGCATAGTACACGAAGATTAGTAAGGAGAACATATCCAATAGAGAACATGGGAGTGGTGATACGAATGTGGTGGTGAATGTAAACAACTCCGACATTGGTATAAGTACAACCCTAGAACACGAATAAGTAATAGTCAATAAATTAGTTGCGACACTAACATATAATTACTTAAATTCCCAAGTGCAGAATTGCTACCATATCTTACCAATTGTGTAACAAGTGGTTAATTTAGGTGATGTCCGTAGTGCATCAATGCATGACATTGGTCAAGGAAACCCTAATGGGGAAGAAACCATTTACTGGGGTGAGGAGGTTCCTGAGATTGCTGGGCGGAAGGATGCACAAAGGGTCGATGTAAACCACACCGCAACTGGTATACTAATACACGGTAACTTACATTTAAATACTGTGTGCCAACTCATTTACTGCTCCCCACATGAATCATATATAACGTTTGATTTATTGTAGATGTCAATGAACAGCATCACAATCTCAGTATGGGTCAACCGAACACACAACGGAGATGGCGGAGGGGGTGATTTTGCCAAAAATGGGCCACATCCTCGCTGGTAATGGTCGCCACCAACCCATTAAAATTTATCCGAATGAAAATTCATTCATATAATTTGTACATTCGATCTCAAAGGACGGGATCTTTAATGATACAACTATGGAACTTGAAATATCCCAAAACTCACCACGACAAACGATGGGTCCGGGCCGCAGAGTATGTCCAAAGACGCCTGGGCAAGCAAGATCATATCAAGCATACAAACAGAAGCCCGGGTTGAGGATGGGTTGGGTATTCAGGAAAACACATCCATACCCATTGACCCAAACTGTGAACAAGGAGATGAACTTCCCGATGATAACAACCTCACTACTGGGGGTTCTTTGTTTGAAAACATGGAGATGTTTAAGAGTCTAGCGCTTAGACCAAATTCCGGGAAAAGAGGGTGAAATGTATATAAATGATCTAATTTTGGGCTGTGTTTACCATATTGAACCTGATGATTCATTCGGGTCTATTTACGATTAACTTGTGTCGTGGCATTTCAGTGGGCGGATCAAGCTAACGTAACTACCACACCAGATCGCAGGATGGTAACCCACTGTGAGCCCTCAGAAAATAGGAATCGATTAAATGCTTTATATGTTTTACATTAATGTGACTCACGATAACAAATGGACCCGAAGCATATCCCCTTGCCACTAAGTAGGACTTCATTTGTAATAGTTATTATTAATTGAGTCGAATCAATCGTTTAGGGTCAATGTAAAATGCGCCGAAGAAGGATAATTCGGTCCGTCCCACGAGGACAAAAACTCTACCGGGGTGAAGTCGGGGACCGGGGACTCGTTTAAACTCTCCGCTCAGTGACTGACCATTCGTAAACAAAGTTCGGGAGCTGCAAAGTGTATTGAAGTGTGGCCCTTCTTTGTTGGTTAATTGCTTTACCTGTTTGTCGATAAGGTGAATTGCAGGTGCCAGGACAAGGATGTGGACCAAAATTTTAAAGACCAACTGAATAAATTACGGGCCTCGTAGGCTACGGAAGAGGAGAATTTGAAATGGAAAAAAAGAAAGCGAGGAATCAGTGGAAGGGGGGAACAACACTTCTACGGGTACGTATTAACCTTAAGTAATTACTTTCAGTCACAAGTGGTTTACATGGCGATTTATTTGTTTGTTTGAAAGGATATTTATTAATCATGCGTTAGGTGCACCTAAAACAAGAAAGAGCAAGGTTGTGGTTGAAAACCGGAAAAAGAACCTCGAGCCTAGAGAAATCCATCACAAAAGGTTAAGGATCCTCACCACATTTACCAATCGATCGAGGTAAGTTCATTCGATGTATATTTTCGCGTAACCCATTTAAGATTTAGGTTGCTGCACACACGATGTTATCTCACACAGGTCATTAACCCAAATATATGTAACTACCAATTTGGGACCCCAGCTGAGAGTTCATTGGAAAAAAAACGCACTCAATATGGGAGACAATCATCTTAGACGAGCGGAATTACTACTAGCCCGATATACATTTAATTCACTTTGGTATTTTCTTAACATACTACTTGGCTCGGTGGAGAATCCAATCATGTAATAGGATTATTATGTTGCCAACAGGATTTAAAGTGTACATAGATGCGTCAATTTTTTGAAAGACTTGGTTTTTTGGAAATATCTGCAACCCGATTCATGTATTAGCTAAAGCTAATCATGTACTGGTATATATACTAACATCCACGGATACGAAATGGGGATTACAAAACCGGTATGGGACGTTGGAGGACGAGCGATAAGAACTACAACATGACAGCTTTTACTTTCTGTGGAAATATGTGTCCTTCCATGTAAGCGCAATTGATACAATGTCACCAGTGGGATGAATGTGTAAATACAAACGTCTACCGGTAATTAAAAAGTTTAGTGTTGGGTATTGTCTCATTTCACCGATTTTTACGGAGGTGAAACATCAATGAAGTAATTGTTAAGAGTTTTCTGAAGTTGACAAACTTTTCTTATATTTTCATTTGCACAATGTGTTTGATCTAGAACAGGTACCTTATCAATCGACTACTAAAAGTTTTGTTAGAGTAACCGGAGGGTCATATAATTTTAATGGTGAAGAACCCCTTTGCTACCCTTTAAAAATATTTGGGCCTTATTAGAAAATGCCTCTAATAATATTTTTGGGTAACTCGTTGGGGGTCGATAATTTTATTAGGGTACGACAGCCTGCATTATAAAATTTATTGGCCGAGTTGTTTTAGTTTCTAATACAATGATCGAGCATCTCTTGAAAATTTAATTCAAAGCACATTTTGCAAAATGAAAATGGAGATATCCACGAACGTTCATTTAAATTTATATACATAATTTCTCACAATGTTCACTAACACAGTACCTTGTATCGATCGATCACTAAAAGCTTAACTGTAACTGAGGGTCATATAAATTTTAATGGGTATGCAACCCTTTGCTACCACTAAAAATATTTGGGCCTTATTCAGAAATGCCTAATAATTTTTGGTAACTTCACATGGGGAATGATAATTTTTATTAGGTACGACATATTGCTCAGTACTATAAAATTTATTGGCCGAGTTGTTTTAGTTTCTAATACAACTCGATTGAGCATCTCTTGAAAATTTAATTCAAAGTACATTTTGCAAAATGAAAATGGAGATATCTCCGAATGAACGATTACTTAAACTTATATACATAATTTCTCACAATGTTCAGTCGAACACAGTACCTTATTGATCGACTACTAAAGTTTTGTTCGTGTAACTCGGAGGGTCATATAAATTTTAATGGGTATGCAACCCTTTGCTACCACTAAAAATATTTGGGCCTTATTCGAGAAATGCCTAATAATTTTTGATGGGTAACTCGTTGGGGTCGATAATTTTTACTAGGTACGATATACCGCTTCAGTACTATAAAATTTAATGGCTGAGTTGTTTTAGTTTCTAATACAACTCTGATTGAGCATCTTTTGAAAATTTAATTCAAAATACATTTTGCAAAATGAAAATGGAGATATCTCAGAATGAACGATTACTTAAACTTATATACATAATTTCTCGTCAATGTTCAGTCGAACACAAGTACCTTATTGATCGACTACTAAAGTTTTGTTCGTGTAACTGAAGGGTCATACAAATTTTAATGGGTATGCAACACCGTTGCTACTACTAAAAATATTTGGTCCTTATTCGAGAAATGCCTAATAATTTTTGATGGGTAACTCTGTTGGGGGGTCGTATAATTTTTACTAGGTACGCCAGCCGGTCTGTACTATAAAATTAATTGGCTGCTTTGTTTTAGTTTGTAATGGTGTATTACAGCGCTGTACGGGCCATCCGGGAACTCCAACTTGACGGTGAATAGCATG
>JAJJWW010016777.1:0-132331 GCA_023531295.1 Papaver armeniacum
ACTTATTGAATTTGTAACGGTTATAACTGTACTAAATAAGGCCGTTATTAATAATTGTGATGGTATTTTGTAACGGTTTTATATGTGACAAAAGGCGAAACAAATCACATATAAAAAGCGTTATAATAATTAATAGCCACAATTGACCTAATTTTATGATAGTGACACGTGTCATTTTTGTCACATTTATCTTAACGGTTTTAACTGTTACTCTCTATTAACCACAATTCGAGTATGACACGTGTCTTAAAGAGTCACATTTACAAAGCAACGCTTATAATCGTTACTAAATCCTTGCAACGATTGCTTCGGCGACACGTGTCCTTTTTTGTCACGGTTAAAGTAACAGATATTAGTGTTGCCATGAATTTGTAACAGTTACTCATAGGACACGTGTCGTCCTTTTGTCACGGCCTATGATGACGCGTGTTATTTTCTCTTCACAATTTGTGTCACAGTTATAACCGTGACAATTTTTTCTATTACAATTAAAAAAAAATGGGTAGCCCAGATCATTTTCATGGACCTGGCCTTAAAGTTTACAGGCCTGTAATACAGGTCATTATCAGGGACCTACCCTTTCAGGTTACAGGACAGAAATACAAATAAACCTAAAACACAATTGCAATTTCTTCTTTTTCAATCTGCATTTTACCATTCATACATTCATTATGACACGATCTTAATCTGCATCTAGATTCATTATGAAATCTACCCAAAAAAACAACAATTCAATCTTATTCAAGTGCGCTCCCAGACAACACAAAAAATCTTCTCCGGTTTTTGGTACAAGACTATAGGTTGCGGGCATGACAAAGTCTGTCACTAGAAATACACAAGTGCATGTGACCAAGGTCAAGAACGAAGCACCAAGTTTTCTCTTAGTTTGCACCAGTTTGAAAGATTGGCATCTGATACTAATCTGTCCAACAATAAAAATTGAGCATATATATCAGTCAATGACACAATCAATAGACAAGTGCATCTTAGATGCTATTTAACTACTACTAGTGAATGATAATAACACAATTATTATCATATTAGTGCCAAATCAGTATGAGAACAAATGCAGAGACAACTGACCAATTAGCGGACAACCAATATATGGATATCACAAAGATTTAAGTAAAAAAATTAAATTCAAAGATAGTATCTTAGTTGGTACAAAAATCGCATGAAACTGGATTTTAGAGATTTGTTTGACTTGCCTCCACTTGCAGGGGTCTTTCCTCCCTTGGGGTAAGGAGTACCTTGATGAACAGCACCACCTTTCTTGCCATCAGCACCTGCAAAAACGTAGATAGTTACAGAAAATTAGAACAGATATGAAAATAACAATCCAATGAAGCAATCCAAATGAAAAAAGATTCTCACCTCACTTCTGAGGAGTTTCTACTTTAATATTTTTGTCCAAGAGTGGGCTTATTGTTAGCAACTTCAGCAAGTCTCTTCTTTCCCTATAAGAAACACGTAAAGTTAAAGTTTGTCAGCAGTGGCAAATACAGAGAACTCTTACTCACGCTAATCATGGAAGTATTAAAAAGATGACGTTATTAGCAAAAAGTAAACCACAAGGTTGGACAATGCTTGAAAAGCAAGGGGCGTGGACAAAATAAATTATGAGACATGATCAACAGCGAAGTACTCACTCTTAACGCATCTTTATGTAGAGATAATAAGCGCATATAGGCTTTCATGAGCTTGAATATCATTATAGTTACTAATCCAAGGATAACCTGCCAAGAGAAATATAATTAGGATCACAAAGAAAGAAATTCAGCACTCTTTTTAATAAGATGAGAATATTAGCTTAATGGTTCAGCGGCTCTTTATTCAATAGACGCTTGACAAAAATGCTTGGCTTCCTTTAAGTTAAAGAAGGCCAAGGAGGTTCATTGGATGTGACAAGAAGTTACAAGAGAGCAAAAATATACAAATAAATGATATGATTTTCTTAGTTTATTACATGTATCATACCATATAACGAGCCTAGACAAATATCATTTCACATAATTCTAGATACATGAATGGTATGCTTAAAGAAATCAGAATACAAGTATACAACTAAAAGGTGTACATGATTTGTTGGTTCAATAACCAATACCAAAGATAAAAGAACAGCTACCAGGCACATTCCACGTGCACACAAACTACCCATTGGAAAATAAGTAACTACAAAAACCCATAATGAACTTTCCAAGAGCAGAAATTTACCGAATAGCAAAAGCTCCAAAGTGGTATCAGCGCGAGTTCCTAACAGCACCAGTAGTAGGCGCAGACCTACGAGCGATCGAGATGCATTAAATGCAGTTGCATCACCTCGCCTTCATGAACACAACTAAACCGGGATTCCCTGCAAAAAGATAGTTTGTATTTCATATGAAATATACATTTAATAAGAAGTCAACATTACATCCAATTTAATGTGAGTAACTAAATGCTAAATAGTTCACCTCCAATGCTTCTGAATAGCTCCTCAGAGACACAATCTTGTGCTTCTACAGCTATTCTTTCAAGCTCACCACGGAATACTTTCTGCTGCCTTTCACCATATTCTCCACTTTCATAGCCTTAGTTAAGAATGAACGAATGTTATAAAACTTCCAAAGTTCTAATACAGTTAATTTGAACATAAGAAAAGACATCAAGCATTTACATTAAAGTTTGTAAAGTGTGTATAAGTATAAGAAGGCACATTATAGCGACGCATAATAAAAGACATCAAGCATTTACAAAAGAATCTCGACGCAACCTTGTGAGTTTTGAGTCACAAATAAGAACATGTGGACTGTTTTCTACCATGTGTCACATAGCTTTAACATTCACATGAACTTAATTAGCAAACAAAACAAGCAAACAGGAACTGAAACTAAAACCAAGCACCGAAAAATTGAGGCTAACAACCTGCAACTAGAAATTGAAACATAATTCCCTTGGAGGAACATCAGTTAATATATCCTCCATCGCTCGAACCATAATACCACGAGCTGCAGTATCTTCCTCTCCTCTCCGAGCAGTCCAAGAGTAAATGTCAAGTCTGTCCATAAGCCATCACTGTCCCATTGTAGCCCTCTAGGACACACTACAGAAATAAAATTTAAGCATCGAAAAACTCGGAAGATATATATCATTTTACCAAAGCTACCTTAGACTGTTTAACTAGTTTTATGCTAAGGATGATTATTTGAGATGTCCATCTCATTTTAGATAGCATTAGCCTACTAAATAACTTGGTGAGTGACAGTCCCATCTTTGCCTGTATCAAATCAACACACAACACAAAAAACAAAAAATCAAAATCTAATCTCATTACCTAAACCAACACACAATATTGTTTTCAAAACATTCACAAATCCCGAATCACCTGGATTCAAATCATTAATCTGCATCTATTCAATCGATTCAAAAATCATTCTGGAAAAAAACAAATATCTACATGATACATCTACCTTCTCAGCAACTGTATCTTCTTCATCTTTTGTTCTTGACTAAACAGATATGAAACCACCATCGATCTCAACTTCAAGCCAGTCCTCTTACCCATAAAAATAATTGATATAAAACATAACACCATCTTCTGCAATCAAATCCACTACCATCTCTTCTATCTCGGCTCAATTCATTGGCTCAAATTCATTCGAGCCCTAACCCATATCAAATCACTTTAAATCCTTCTCGCCAGAAGCAACAACCAATTCCACCTTCTTCAACTGAGTTCTCGATTCAATATCCTCCAGTCTCAGATCCAATCTCTTTAAATCAACAGTTAGAAACTCCCATTAAACCCCCATCTCTATCTCAATCAAACCCTAGATTTTATGTTCTTGTCTACAGCAAGAATCAAATAGAGAGAAACCCCCAATTTACTCTCAAACCCTCACTCTTGAGAATCTCAAATTCTTCTCCTCTGATTCTTCACAATCTTTAATCTCGAGCTCACCTTGTTACTGATTTCAGAACTAACTTGAACCCGATCTTCAATTTCCTTATAATCTCAAACTTCTAGTCATTAACAGACCCTTAATCAATCTCCATGAAATTCACAGTTGCATCGTAAACAAACTCTAACTTCACATGAATATCAACAACAGAAAATACGCAAATCCATCCAGATTCGATCGTAAACTCTAAATCCACAGTACCATCAAAAAAGTAGTTACTGGTTAGGGTTTTGTTTAGAGGGAGGCGGAAGAGATGAGAGGAAACTGAAGAAGTGAAGAGAGAGAATTTTCTTTTTATTTTTATTTATCTGTAAAAATATTTGAACGGTAAAGATTTGATTAGGGAAGGTCATCCGGATCATGGATGTCTTTGAACGGTAGAGATTTGTTTAGGGAAGGTCATACGGATCAAACCAGTATTTGAGAAGTTTGTGTTTCTTTACTAAATTGTGCTTCTTTGTTAAACTAAATTCGGCTTTATGTTCAACTTTCGATATGAAAAAAATCTAAAAAATATATCAATAAATTGGAGATATTATTATGAACCTTCGGTTAAAAAAAATTCCGAAAAATATATGGGAATGAAGCAGAAAAAATAAGAAATGAATTCGATCGGTGTGTTTCTTTGTGCTTTTGTGTTTTCTCTTTGTGCTTCCGGTTTGAATTTCGACTAGTTACATAGGTCATGAAGTAATTTCGACTAGTCATACAGTTCATGAAGTAGATTTAGTTCACACTGGTAGACTCAGGTTATAAGATTACTAATGATGGACCATGAAGCTCCAGATGAATTCTGACTTCAAACTTAGAAGGATACATCATCGAAATCGATAAATATGAAGCTCAATGTTGATTCGAACTTCAAACTCGGTATAATGGCATACAATCTATGAACCACGGAGCTTTGAGAGGGTTCTGACTTCAAACTTAGCATGATACATCATCAAAATCGATGAATATAAAGCTCGAAATATAGCTGAAACTGCAGAACAGAACAAGAAAAACGATATGTATCTAAGATAGAGCTGAGTTTTTCTCCAAAGTCTGACACAAAGCCAGCTTGAACAGCTTCATCCAGTTCCAACCAGATGGTAACAAGATGGAGCGACTTAAACATCCGGTTAAAAGACCAGATGGTAACAAGATGGAGCGGACTTAAACATCACGTTAAAAGTTAAAAGATTACTGAACAACACGGGTTCAAAGACATGAGTTTCTCATTCGGATGAAGCGAAAGACGAAATATATCATACTTAAACATCATAGGTTAAAAGATTACTACAATTAGATTCGAGTTTCTCGTTCGGATGAACTTGAAGACGAAATATATCAAACTTGAATAACACGGGTTCACAGACTACTAGAGTTAGACCTGAGTTTCTCGTTCGGATGAACTGAAGACAAAATATATCAGACTTAAACATCATAGGTTAAAAGATTACTACAGTTAGACCTGAGTTTCTCGTTCGGATGAACTTAAGACGAAATATATCATACTTGAACAACACGGGTTCAAAGACTACAAGAGTTAGACTTGAGTTTCTCGTTCGGATGAACTGAAGACGAAATATATCAGACTTAAACATCACAGGTTCAAATATTACTAGAGGTAGATCTGAGTTTCTCTTTCGGATGAACTGGAGACGAAATATATCATAATTGAACATCACAGGTTCAAAGATTACTAGAGGTAGAGCTGAGTTTCTCTTTCGGATGAACTAGAGACGAAATATATCATAATTGAACATCACAGGTTCAAAGATTCCTAAAGTTAGACTTGAGTTTCTCGTTCGGATGAACTGGAGACAAAATATATCATAATTGAACATCACAGGTTCAAAGATTACTAAAGTTATACCTGAGTTTTCGTTCGGATGAACTCGGAGACGAAATATATCCAATTGAACATCACAGTTCAAATATTACTAGAGGTAGAGCTGAGTTTCTCTTTCGGATGAACTGGAGCCGAAATATATCATAATTGAACATCACAGGTTCAAAGATTACTAAAGTTAGACTTGAGTTTCTCGTTCGGGTGAACTGGAGCCGAAATATACCCTATTTCTGCATATTGTATGCGTACCAGGATCCGAGATCGAAACCTGGCCGCGAGTTGACTACTATAAGTCAGAAATTCGGTAAGAACGACGAATCCATCCATTTACAGGTAAGATTTCTTCAAGATATTCTACGAAACCTTAAACAAACCCTATTTATGCATATATGTATGCATACCAGGCTCCGAGATCGAAACCTGGCCGCGAGTTGACTACTCTAATTCAGAAATTCGGTAAGAACGACGAATCCATCCATTTACAGGTAAGATTCCTTCAAGATATTCTACGAAACCTTTAAAAAACCCTATTTCTGTATATTGTATGGGTACCAGGATCCGAGATCGAAACCTGGCCGCGAGTTGACTACTCTAAGTCAGAAATTCGGTAAGAACGACGAATCCATCCATTTACAGGTAAGATTCCTTCGAGATATTATATGAAACCTTAAAAAAAAACCTTATTTCTGCAAATTGTATGCGTACAAGGATCCGAGATCGAAACCTGGCCGCGAGTTGACTACTATAAGTCAGAAATTCGGTAAGAACGACGAATCCATCCATTTACAAGTAAGATTTCTTCGAGATATTCTACGAAACCTTAAACAAACCCTATTTATGCATATATGTATGCATACCAGGCTCCGAGATCGAAACCTGGCCGCGAGTTGACTACTCTAATTCAGAAATTCGGTAAGAATGACGAATCCATCCATTTACAGGTAAGATTCCTTCAAGATATTCTACGAAACCTTAAAAAAAACCATATTTTTGTATATTGTATGCGTACCAGGATCCGAGATCGAAACCTGGCCGCGAGTTGACTACTCTAAGTCAGAAATTCGGTAAGAACGACGAATCCATCCATTTACAGGTAAGATTCCTTCGAGATATTCTATGAAACCTTAAAAAAACCCTATTTCTGCATATTGTATGCGTACCAGGATCCGAGATCGAAACCTGGCCGCGAGTTGACTACTATAAGTCAGAAATTCGGTAAGAACGACGAATTCATACATTTACAGATAAGATTTCTTCGAGATATTCTACGAAACCTTAAACAAACCCTATTTATGCATATATGTATGCATACCAGCCTCCGAGATCGAAACCTGGCCGCGAGTTGACTACTCTAATTCAGAAACTCGGTAAGAACGACGAATCCATCCATTTACAGGTAAGATTTCTTCTAGGTATTCTACGAAACCTTAAACAAACCCTATTTCTGCATAAATGTATGCATACCAGGCTCTTAAATCGAAACCTGGCCGCAAGTTGACTACTCTAAGTCAGAAACTTGGTAAGAACGAAGAAACCATCCAGGTTCGAAGATTACTAAAATTAAACCTGAGTTTCTCATTTGGGTGAACTGAAGAAGAAATATATCAAATTCGAAAACATCTCAGGTTAAGAATACTAAAGTTAGACCTGAGTTTCTCATTAGAGTGAAAATGACAAGACTACCCTTATTGGAAATAAGTAAAGTAATATTACAGATTAAGAAAATGACCATATTACCCTTATCGGATATAAGTAAAATAAATAGTACAAACAATGAAAATGACCATATTACCCTTACTAGAAATTAGTGCAATAAATATCATGGAGATAGTGAAAATGACCAGACTACCCTTATCGAAAATAAGTGAAATAAATATTACAGATTGTGAAAATGACCATATTACTCTTACTAGAAATAAGTGCACTAAATATCACAGCATAAGTGAAAATGACCATATTACCCTTCTAGGAATTAGTGCAATAATATCATGGGGATAGTGAAAATGACCATACTACCCTTATCGGAAATAAGTGAAATAAATATTACAGATTGTGAAAATGACCATATTACCCTTACTAAAAATAAGTGCACTAAATATCACACAGACAGTGAAAATGACCATATTACCCTTACTAGGAATTAGTGCAATAAATATCATGGGGATAGTGAAAATGACCATACTACCCTTATCGGAAATAAGTGAAATAAATATTACAGATTATGAAAATGACCATATTACCATTACTAGAAATAAGTGCAATAAATATCACACAGACATTGAAAATGACCATATTACCCTTACTAGGAATTAGTGAAATAATATCATGGGGATAGTGAAAATGACCATACTACCCTTATCGGAAATAAGTGAAACAAATATTACAGATTGTGAAAATGACCATATTACCCTTACTAGAAATAAGTGCAATAAATATCACACAGACAATGAAAATGACCATATTACCCTTACTAGGAATTAGTGCAATAAATATCATGGAGACAGTTAAAATGACCATACTAACCTTATCGGAAATAAGTAAAGTAAATATTATAGACAGTGATAATGACTATTTTACCCTTACTGGAAGTAAGTGCAATAAATATTTTGAGATCGTAAAAATGACCGGACCACCCTTATCGGATATGAGTAAAGTAATTATTACAGTCTGCTAAAATGGCCATTTTACCCTTAGGGGAAATAAGTGCAATAAATGTTACGGAGACTGTCAAGATGACCAAACTACCCTTATTCGAAATAAGTGCAATAAATATCACACTGACGGTGAAAATTACCATACTACCCTTACTGGAAATAAGTGCAATAAATATTATGGAGATCGTGGAAAATGACCGGACCACCTTTTCGGATATGAGTAAAGTAAGTAGTACAGTCTGTGAAAATGACCATTTTACCCTTAGGGAAAATAAATGCAATAAATGTTATGGATATTGTGAAAATGACCATACTACACTTATCGGAAATAAGTAAAGTAAATATCACTGACGGTGAAAATGACCAAATTACCCTTACTAAAAATTAGTGCAATAAATACATGGTGACAAAGAAAATGACCAGACTACCCTTATCGGAAATAAGTTAAGTAAATATTATAGATTGTGAAAATGACCATTTTACCCTTATCGCAGTCTCCATTACATTTATTAACCTTATTTCCTGTAAAATAAAATGGTCATTTTCTGAACTATAATATTTACTTGACTTATTTCCTATAAGGATAGTCTGGTCATTTTGACAGTCTCCATAATGTTTAATGCACTATTTTCAGTAAGGGTAATATGGTCATTTTCACAATCTCAAATATTTACGTTACTTATTTCCGATAAGGGTAGTTTGGTCATTTTCACAGTCTCCATAATATTTATTGCATATGTTTCCAATAAGGGTAAAGTGTCATTTTCATAGTCTGTAATATTTATTTTACTTATTTTTGATAAGAGTAGTTTGGTAACTTTCAAAGTATCCATGATATTTATTGCACTTATTTCCAGTAAGGGTAATATGGTCATTTTTAGTCTGTAATATTTACTTTACTTATTTTTGATAAGGGTAGTTTGGTCATTTTTATAGTCTCCATGATATTTATTGTATTTATTTAATATAGTCATTTTCACAGTCTGTAATATTTACTTTACTTATTTCTGATAAGGGTAGTCTGGTCATTTTCATAGTCTCCAGAATATTTATTACACTTATTTCAAGAAGGGCAAGATGGTCATTTTCACTTTCTATAATATTCACTTTACTTATTTCCTATAAGGATAGTCCTGGTCATTTTGATCTCCATAATATTTATTACACTAATTTCCATTAAGGGTAATATGGTCATTTTCATAGTTTGTAATATTTACTTTACTTATTTCCGATAAGGGTAGTTTGGTCATTTGCACAGTCTCTATTACATTTATTAACCTTATTTCCAGTAAGGATAAAATGGTCATTTTCACTTACTATAATATTTACTCGACTTATTTTTGATAAGGGCAGTTTGGTCATTTTATAATCTCCCTGATGTTTATTGCATTAATTTCTAGTAAGGGTAATATGGTCATTTTCACAGTCTAAAATATTAACTTTACTTATTTTTAAAAAGGGTATCTGGTCATTTTCACACTCTAAATAATATTTATTGCACTAATTTCAAGTAAGGGTAATATGGTCATTTTCACAGTCTCAAATATTTACTTTACTTATTTTCAATAAGGGTAGTCTGGTCATTTTCCCTGTCTCCATAATATTTATTTCATATGTTTCCAATAAGGGTAAAGTGGTCATTTTCATAGTCTGTAATATTTACTTTACTTATTTTTGATAAGGGTAGTTTGGTAATTTTCATAGTCTCCGTGATATTTATTGCACTTATTTCCAGTACGGGTAATATGGTCATTTTCAGTCTGTAATATTTACTTTACTTATTTTTTGATAAGGGTAGTTTGGTCATTTTTATTGTCTCCATGATATTTATTGCATTTATTTCATTTATAAAGGGTAATATGGTCATTTTCACGATCTATAATATTTTACTTTACTTAGTTATGATAAGGGTAGTCCTGGTCATTTTCATAGTCTCGAGAATATTTATTACACTTATTTCGGTAAGGGTAAAATAGTCATTTCCATAGTATGTAATATTTACCTTACTTATTTCTGATAAGGGTAGTTTGGTCATTTTCATAGTCTCTATGATATTTATTGCACTTATTTCTTGTAAGTGTAATATAGTCATTTTCATAGTCTCCATGATATTTATTGCACTTATTTCTAGTAAGGGTAATATGGTCATTTTCACAGTAAGGGTAATATGGTCGTTTTCAAAATGTGTAATATTTCCTTTACTTATTTCCGATAAGGGTAGTTTGGTCATTTCAGTCAGTCTCCATTATTCTAGTAAGGGTAAGATGGTCATTTTCACGATCTGTAATATTTTCTTTACTTATTTCTTATAAGGGTTGTATGGTTATTTTCATAGTACGTAATATTTACTTTACTTATTCCCGATAAGGGTAGATGGTCATTTTTACGGTTTCCACAATATTTATTGCACTAATTTCATTAAGGGTACTATGGTCATTTTCACAAGATGTAATATTTACTTCACTTATTTATGATAAGGGTAGTCCTGGTCATTTTCATGATCTGCATAATTTTTGTTGCACTTTTTTCCATTAAGGGTAATATGGTCATTTTAACAAATCTGTAATATTTACTTTACTTATTTCCGATAAGGGATAGTCCTGGGTCATTTTCACAATCTTCGAATTTGTATTGTAGTTATTCCGATAAGGGTGTCTGGTAATTTTCTTTGTCTTGGAAGAAGCGGATATGTCAAAGTCAAATTTCTATAAAGTCATGACTTGTTGACTTGGTCTTGATCATGTTTTCTAATATTAAGAAAAATAAAAAGAAAAAGAAAAATATATTTTGATTTATAGAAATGAAATATAATTGTTAGTTTGTACAAATGTGGGAAAATTAATGACAAGTAAAATTCAAAGTGTTATAATTTTGGGGTTGTTTTAGATGTTGTGAAATATTTGGGTGGAATCATCACTTTGATTTATAATTGTGATTGTATCCAAAATTGTCAACAAATATTATTGTGACTAATAAAAGAATTTAATATTCCTAATTATTATCACGAATAGAAAATTTAATAACAGTTATAATGTTATTAGGATTTATCACGGGTGTATTCATGGACTGAAAAATAAACTGTGACAGGTTGCACTGTTACAAAATCCTGGTTTTGGTGTAGTGTTTGGTCGGGATTGAAGGAGACTCAATGGAGGATATTTGTTGGGATGACTAGATTTGTCTTAATAGGCCTGGTAATGGGTTTGGATTCGATTAAAATTGGTCGGAATTGTCGTTGGAAGAAAACAGGGAATGTTGTTCTCGGGTTTATTCCCGGAATGATTTGTTTGGATTTGTGAGGAGTTTAAGGCAGACTCGAGCACAGAAATGAATTGGTATGGGCCTGTTCTATCTATTAGGGTAGTGATGAGTCACAGAATCGATAAAGGAGGAGTTTTGACAAAACAGGGCAACAAAATATTCTCGGTGATATTTTTGGCAATTGGGAGTGCGGAAAGACCGAGTATATCTCTAACTAAATATGGAGTAACGTGTTTGGAGGGAGTAAAACACCAGTTGGCACCGTGAGAAGCCATAAAAGGAAGTTATCTTTCCGTGAAATCCCGTGAATAATAATGAATATATTACGAAATATTCTTGAAGATTAGAGGAGTTAATGTGGCCCTGTAGAGTATAAATGAAGTTCTGGGGAGCTGCAAATGGGGAGGGAGGAGAGGATACAGAGCGAGAAAATAGAGTTGCAGAGTAATTCTGCTGCTGCTGCATGAAGATGAACATGAAGAACATATTACTATGAAAGACAGTCATTTTAAGCGTCTTATATTTTTGTAGTCTGTAACGGTCCATTAGCAACGGTTATCTTGATTCACAACAACGCTTTGTAACGGCGAGTTTGTAACTTCACTACATCGTTGCAAACTCGCTGCTTTTGTTATTTCTCTTCATTTTCACCATTGTAAACCCTTTTCGAGCCATAAAATAATGTTTTGAGAGTGTCTACAACATGAGGTGATAAATCCATCACTGGGGCGACGGAGGAGGCTGTTTTTCGTTCATGTGGTAATAAAAATAATTCTTTTATAACTGTTTGCATAGAATTTAATGGTTTTATGATTTCTATTAATTATTTGTTATTTTGTTTGATGTCGCATGCTTGGTTTTAATTACTTTTGATGCGTCATTCTCACAACTTACAACTAATGTTTTATGAAATCTACTTTGGCAAAGAATAGAGTTATTGTTTCTTTTATTTTGAGCTATAAATGTCTAGGATTAATTTATGAACCCCATGAACATGAAAAGCAGTGGAATGCTGAGTCCAAGTAAATTCTTCATCCAGTGACAATATTTTTTTATTTATATTTTATTTATTTTTATTGTTTTTCTTTATTAAACCTAAAATCAATCTCACTGAGTCCGAGTGAACGACAACTCTATTTACCACTATATAAAAATTCGATCAATTTTTGGCGCCGCCAACGCGGACTTGTATTTAGATTTGTTTTAGGTTTATTTATACTATTTTTTTGTTCTCTTTTACGCCTTTGGTATTGTTTGATTCTTTTCAGATTTGGAGCGAAGCTACAAGGAAACAAAAAAGTGTTATAAAAGGAAAGCATCGCCAAAGAAGGAAAGAAAAGAGGAATCCGAAAGGAGTGAAGAAGAAGATTTTGTATATAGTTATATTATTTCTTTTTATTTTTAGAAACTTTAAATAGGGGTTTCATTGTTGTAATTTTTCTTTTTATTTTTCGACACTTTCTGGACTTTATTTTGGACTTGGACATTATTTTTAAAACCCTAAGGAAGGGTTAAAAAAATTAAATAAAACTGTTTGCAGGGAAGGACGACAGTTACGATACTGTCTCGGCCCCTCGGGTTCGTACACGACATAAGAGTCGTGGCCCGATTCGACTTCAACGGTTCATCCCCCGTCTGGAACGAGAGGTAATTTCTTCTGAACGCCCGTGAATCCCCTGTCAGCGGGTTTATTTTGCGTCGAGAATGTCGAACTGGTATTATTACAATAGCCAATACAACGAATATCCGACTGATTTTCAAAATGGACGTTACTACTTTGACCATAGTGTGAATAGTGGTTGGGAGCATCATCCTTTTGAAGGTTATGGTCCATACCATGGTGAGCCCAATTACTATCCACACGCCAACCGGTCGTACGAGCAAAATTCCTCTTTACTAGAGTCGACACGTAAGTTAGCAGAAATGAATAACTTAGTTATAGACGAAAGCAATGCAACGAGTGAACTTTCTTTCCTAGATTCAATCAGGAAGTCTTGTGAGTCGACTCAGAATATTTTGTTAGAGGCCCAGGAAAGAACTGCTCGAAATAATCTTAATTTCCAATATAGTGTTTCCAATAGTACCCTTGAAAATGAGGATAGTTATTTGCATAATCATGATGACGAGGTTAGAATTGGTAACACTACTTGTTTAGATGAGGTTAAACCATTTTCATGTTATTATAATGATGATTATGGTGAGGATAGTGTTGATGAAGAATTTGCAATAAGTAGGCATAGTGATCAGGAATTTGTTACTCCAATTGAGCTTTACAATGATAATATTATTTCTAGTTCAAATCCAAATAATTTAATAATTATTCACCTATTCAAAAGGACGAGGATTTGACTAGAGATACCACCGTTTTAGACGATGTAGAATTTCCTTTTTACGAAGCCGATGATAGTTTTGAGGAACGAGTTAATTATGAGAATATTGTTTTAGAGTCTAGAGATTTAGAAACATTAGTCTTAGACAAAGAAAATGAACTCGTAGAGATGAGTGAGGATGAACCTGACTTAGAAGAATCAATTGACCATTTTCAGAAATCAGATGACCTAGAAATTAGGGAAGTTGTGACTAATCTTTCTAGAGACACTGACAACTCTAAGTTTGGGGGTGATTATCATTCTCCATGTGCTTTAACTCTTAGAAAGGTCCCTCACTTGGGACTTGACATATGTGCCTCAACCATTTTACAAGATTATCTTCATACACGTTTTCCTGAGCCTAGTAATGTCCATAAGGAATTTCAGTTGTTAGAAACCCATCCTCTGGTTGATGTGGTTATCCCAGGCTACGATACCTCGATTGACTTTGTTTACCCACCAAAAACTTTTTCTTCAAATGTGGGAACGTATGAGTTTCAAATGTGTCTGTTATTAAGTTCCGAGACTAAACATAATTACTTTAGAAGATTAGGGTCGACACGTTTGTTTAAGGAAGTCCACCACTCTCATTGTGGTCAGCTGTGTGAGTTAAATCTGATTGACTTAGAGGATCCCCAATTATTCAGGTTATTGTTATGTGCTTCTAAGTTCCTACTTGAGTATTTCCAAACTCTACAACCTGATCTTAAGAATCCTTCTTTTGAGGAAGTCCAGCCCATGATTTTTTTTTATTTAGACTCTTTTATAGAGCCTGAACCTGAGCCACAACTAGATATAGTTGTCTTAAACAAAAAGTTAAATAAGGGTATGTTCGGTATCTTCATGGTCTGTTGCAATTTTCTCTTCTTTTGGGTAATACTTTTTGATCCAGATGACCCACAGTTATTCCAGTTACTACTATATGATTCTGCGAGGTGACTAGTTCTTTCTTAGTCTGGCTGAAGACTTTAAACTTAGCACTTCTTGGGAGGTAACCCATGCTCTTGCAACACGGTAACATCTTTCCTTAACTCGTTTGCTTCAAATGGTAACAGTTTCTCATTGTTCATGCTTTTAATTTTATCTTTAGAACATTGAGGACAATGTTAGATTTAAGTTTGGGGGTATGGGAGAAACTTTTTAGTTGCAATAAATAAACTCCAGGGCCTAGAAATTTATGTTTATTAAGGATGGCACTAACCAATCTAAGTGGATGAGAGCATCTTGGTTGTAGGATTTGAGGAACCAATCTGATTGGATGGAAACATCTATAGAGTATATTAATAAAAGCACAGTCCTCGGTGTTAGAATTAAAAAAAACATGGTAGTTTCGCCATATCTCGTTGAATACTTTTCTCCTTCTGTTTTTATTTTTATTATAAGTGATTGGGTGAAATAGAGTGATTGGATTTTATTTTCTAGAATAAATTTGCTCGAGGACTAGCAAATAATAAGTTTGGGGGTATTTGATAGACACATTTTTGTGTCTAAGTTGTCCTCAATTTTTTGTATTGTTAATGCTCATTTTTGTACTTATTATGGTGTTTTATGTGTGTGTAGGTATTTTTTGGGAATAAAACATTTTTGGAAAAATCGGCTCGAAAAGTTGTCTAAAGCACCCCGGAGGACATTTGCTATGCGGACTCTCACTTTGGTTAAGGGGCACCTCAATCACTATTTGCACCCCAGGGAGTCACCTGCTAAACGCACCCCTATCTCTGTTAGGGGGAGGTCATCTTCTTCATTCAAATTCCAAGTTTTGGCGGGAACTCAACTGGCAGAATATTTTGTTAGAGGCCCAGGAAAGAACTGCTCAAAATAATCTTAATTTCCAATATAGTGTTTCCAATAGTACCCTTGAAAATGAGGATAGTTATTTGCATAATCATGATGACGAGGTTAGAATTGGTAACACTACTTGTTTAGATGAGGTTAAACCATTTTTATGTTATTATAATGATGATTATGGTGAGGATAGTGTTGATGAAGAATTTGCAATAAGTAGGCATAGTGAACAGGAATTTGTTACTCCAATTGAGCTTTACAATGATAATATTATTTCTAGTTCAAATCCAAATAATTTTAATAATTATTCACCTATTCAAAGGACGAGGATTTTACTAGAGATACCACCGTTTTAGACGATGTAGAATTTCCTTTTTACGAAGCCGATGATAGTTTTGAGGAAAGAGCTAATTATGAGAATATTGTTTTAGAGTCTAGAGATTTAGAAACATTAGTCTTAGACAAAGAAAATGAACTCGTAGAGATGAGTGAGGATGAACCTGACTTAGAAGAATCAATTGACCATTTTAAGGAATCAGACGACCTTGAAAATAGGGAAGTTGTGACTAGTCTTTTTAAAGACACTGACAACTCCAAGTTTGGGGGTGATTATCATTCTCCATGTGCTTTAACTCTTAGAAAGGTCCCTCACTTGGGACTTGACATATATGCCTCAACCATTTTACAAGATTATCTTCATACACGTTTTCCTGAGCCTAGTAATGTCCATAAGGAATTTCAGTTGTTAGAAACCCATCCTCTGGTTGATGTGGTTATCCCAGGCTACGATACCTCGATTGACTTTGTTTTCCCACCAAAAAAATTTTCTTCAAATGTGGGAACGTATGAGTTTCAAATGTGTCTGTTATTAAGTTCTGAGACTAAACATAATTATTTTAGGAGATTAGGGTCGACACGTTTGTTTAAGGAAGACCACCACTCTCATTGTGGTCAGCTGTGTGAGTTAAATCTGATTGACTTAGAGGATCCCCAATTATTCAGGTTATTGTTATGTGCTTCTAAGTTCCTACTTGAGTATTTCCAGACTCTACAACCTGATCTTAAGAATCCTTCTTCTGAGGAAGTCCAGCCCATGTAAAATTTTTATTTAGACCCTTTTATAGAGCCTGAACCTGAGCCACAACTAGATATAGTTGTCTTAAACAAAAAGTTAAATAAGGGTATGTTCGGTATCTTCATGGTCTGTTGCAATTTTCTCTTCTTTTGGGTAATACTTTTTGATCCAGATGACCCACAGTTATTCCGGTTACTGCTATATGATTCTGCGAGGTGACTAGTTCTTTCTTAGTCTGGCTGAAGACTTTAAACTTAGCACTTCTTGGGAGGTAACCCATGCTCTTACAACACGGTACATCTTTCCTTAACTCGTTTGCTTCAAATGGTAACAGTTTCTCATTGTTCATGCTTTTAATTTTATCTTTAGAACATTGAGGACAATGTTAGATTTAAGTTCGGGGGTATGGGAGAAACTTTTTAGTTGCAATAAATAAACTCCAGGGCCTAGAAATTTGAGAAACTTTTTAGTTGCAATAAATAAACTCCAGGGCCTAGAAATTTATGTTTATTAAGGATGGCACTAACCAATCTAAGTGGATGGGAGCATCTTGGTTGTAGGATTTGAGGAACCAATCTGATTAGATGGAAACATCTATAGAGTATATTCATAAAAGCACAGAGCTCGGGTGTTAGAATTAAAAAAAAACATGGTAGTTTCGTCATATCTCGTTGAATCCTTTTCACCTTTTGTTTTTATTTTTCTTATAAGTGATTGGGTGAAATAGAGTGATTCAGATACAAAAAAAAAATTGAGACCAGACCATCAGACCAACCGGAATAAATTCAATAAAGTCGACCCTTTGGTGCCCTTGTATATGCCGGTTGTGTTGACCTAGAGTTAGGATTATCACCCATTTGGTTCCCTTGTATATGCCAGCTGTGTTGATATTAGTCAGACCGGTGTCTCAGTCCATTAGGATAGGTTCACCCTAGTCAATATCAAAACCATCTACGTTTTTCTCTACATCCATCTTCTTAATCTTTCCATGTGATTGGTTGACTCCGGTTATGATGTACAAAAACTATCTGCGTTGAGCTCTGTGACTTATATATGAATTTTAGTATGCTTGAATGCAAACTCGTGTACAGGAATTGGAATTTCGCATCAGGGTACATCCTCTTATAGTCAATGATTGTATGCCAACCAAGGAGATTCTTTAGTGCCTTTCAAGGTTCTGTGTAGATAGCTAGGGTCTGGAGTAAAGGTTTTGTGGGTACACCTCTGGTAAACCCTCCCGAGACTATAATTCGGTCACTAGGGCCACCTAGTGAGTTTGGATTTTATTTTCTAGAATAAATTTGCTCGAGGACTAGCAAATAATAAGTTTGGGGGTATTTGATAAACACATTTTTGTGTCTAAGTTGTCCTCAATTTTTTGTATTGCTAATGCTCATTTTTGTACTTATTATGGTGTTTTATGTGTGTGTAGGTATTTTTGGGGAATAAAAAAATTTTGGAAAAATCGGCTCGAAAAGTTGTCTAAAGCACCCCCGGAGGACATTTGCTATGCGGACTTTCACTTTGGTTAAGGGGCACCTCAATTACTAAGGGGCACCTCAATCACTATTTGCACCCCAGGGAGTCACCTGCTAAACGCACCCCCATCTCTGTTAGGGGGAGGTCATCTTCTTCATTCAAATTCCAAGTTTTTGCGGGAACTCAACTGGCAGAATTAGGGTTCGCATTTTGGTCGGGATTGAAGGAGACTCAATGGCGGATATTTGTTGGGATGACTAGATTTGTCTTAACAGGCCTGGTAATGGGTTTGGATTCGATTAAAATTGGTCGGAATTGCCGTTGGAAGAAAACAGGGAATGTTGTTCTCGGGTTTATTCCCGGAATGATTTGTTTGGATTTGTGAGGAGTTTAAGGCAGACTCGAGCACATAAGTGAATTGGTATGGGCATGTTCTATCTATACAGGGTAGTGATGAGTCACAGAATCGATAAAGGAGGAGTTTTGAAGAAACAGGGCAACAAAATATTCTCGGTGATATTTTTGGCAATTGGGAGTGCGGAAAGACCGAGTATTTCTCTAACTGAATATGGAGTAACGTGTTTGGAGGGAGTAAAACACCATTTGGCACCGTGAGAAGCCATAAAAGGAAGTTATCTTTCCGTGAAATCCCGTGAATAATAATGAATTTATTACGAAATATTCTTGAAGATTGGAGGAGTTAATGTGGCCCTATAGAGTATAAATGGAGTTCTGGGGAGCTGCAGATGGAGAGGGAGGAGAGGATACAGAGCGAGAAAATAGAGTTGCAGAGCAATTCTGTAGCTGCTGCATGAAGATGAACATGAAGAACATATTCTTTGTGAAAGACAGATCGTTTTAAGCGTCTTATATTTTTGTAGTCTGTAACGGTCCATTAGCAACGGTTATCTCAGTTCACAACAACTGCTTTGTAACGGCGAGTTTGTAACTTCACTACATCGTTGCAAACTCGCTGCTTTTGTTATTTCTCTTCATTTTCACCATTGTAAACCCTTTTCGAGCTATAAAATAATCTTTTGAGAGTGTCTACAACATGAGGTGCTAAATCCATCACTGGGGCGACGGAGGAGGCTGTTTTTCGTTCATGTGGTAATAAAAATAATTCTTTTATAACTATTTGCATAGAATTTAATGGTTTTATGATTTCTATTAATTATTTGTTATTTTGTTTGATGTCGCATGCTTGGTTTTAATTACTTTTGATGCGTCATTCTCACAACTTACAACTAATGTTTTATGAAATCTACTTTGGCAAAGAATAGAGTTATTGTTTCTTTTATTTTGAGCTATAAATGTCTAGGATTAATTTATGAACCCCATGAACATGAAAAGCAGTGGAATCCTGAGTCCCAGTAAATTCTTCATCCTGTGACAATATTTTTGTATTTATATTTTCTTTATTTTTATTGTTTTTCTTTATTAAACCTAAAATCATTCTCATTGAGTCCGAGTGAACAACAACTCTATTTACCACTATATAAAAATTCGATCAACAAGTCACACAAATATAGGAGCTTTGAAGTAGGTGACTTGGTATCTCTTAAGCTGCATCCCTACAGGCAAGCCTCTGTTTCACTAAGGAAGAATTTCAAGCTTTCTTCCAAGTTTTATGACCCTTTCCCAGTTTTGCAGAAAGTTGGTAAGGTGGCCTACAAGTTACAGCTGCCTTATCATGCACGTATACATCCAGCTTTTCATGTGTCTCAATTGAAGAAGCACATTGTCCTCAAACACTCTCCATCTCCTAACCTCCCAGTTGTTAGTCATGAGGGTAAAATCATTATGCTGCATGAGAAGATCCTACGCACCAGAACAATTCTCCAAGGTCGCCGTTTGTTCAGGCAAATACTCTTATAGTGGACTAACTCTTCTCCAGAGAATGCTACATGGGAAGACCTGTCTCACATCAAAGCACACTATCCAAAGTTTATTCTTGAGGACAAAGATCATTTTCTGGGGAAGGCAATGTCACAGTGTGACTAGTAGTAATGGGCACTCTGACTGCTAGTAGTGTTTAGTTGGGTGCACTTAATCTTTTTCTGTTGTTAGTTATTTGTGTATCTTTGCCCGTTGGATCAGACACACGTGCTTCTTATCCATTACTGGTGCATAGGGTTAACCATTGAGTATTAAAGCTATAAGAGAACTATATTTCTTGTTATCTGAAAATTAATGAAAACAACAACTATTTAGCTGCGCATATTTGCACATATCTTGGCTTGAATCCTTGATTAGGAGGTGTTTATCGCCATTTATCCTCTTCATTTACCTATCTGCTTGTCTAGTTGTTGTGTTATCACAACAAATTTCTTCTACTAGCGGTATATCTTGCTAGAAGGTAATTGCAAAGACAAGACAACTGGTTAATCTATTATTCACTGTGGTATACTCGGGATTGGGTGTGCACTGTGACCCAAACATTGTAACTGTAACCTAAAGTGGCCCAGTGGCCTAGAATTTGCCATGCCCAGGCGACTTATTGCTCATAGGTACCTAAATTCAACTGTTTTGTGTTTTGTCTTTCAGAATTTGACCAAGAATTTTTATCACTCGACCCTAAATATTCATTTTCATCCAAAATCTACCCCGTGAACTAAACTGCGAAAAAGAAGTAGGAGTACAATATTTCTTTCATTAATAGTATAAGCTGTGACCAGACTTATAACTCGAAGCCTACCCCGCCCATTCCACTTGAGAAGATGCAGTTATCATAAACAAACAGAATGTTATTCTATTTTATCATCTCACTATATATCCATATAAAGAAAATTCTGATTCCAGCTGAAAACATGATGAGCCATTAGATCCTACTGGAAAATTTATAAGACGGAGGATGTTCGAACGCTGATAGTACGACAGAAAGAAGAAAAAAAATACCGAAAGTTAATCGGAAGATCTCCTGCTCCATATATCTTAAAGCTATATTCTAATTCTGTGAAATTCGTGTTCATCACAAATGCAAGGCGTTGTAGCGTAATTCTGAAGACTTATCTTCACCCAGCTGTTCGCTATAAGACCCATCACTTGGTATAGTCTTCATTTCCACAAGCGCTCAAAACTCAAAAGCCCATAGTACACATACACCCTTTCTCTCTTTCTTCGGATATAATGGCTTATGGAGGATACTCTTCACATCGGCAACCATATGGTAAGGATTTCAGTGACATTTATGGTTCTCATTACTACAGTAAAAGACAACAATCTTACCCGCAAATCTCTGAGCGTAACTACTACAGTAACAGTGACCAAGAATGTGTCGAACTTGCTGCTAAGTTCCAGCAAGTTCAACTCCCTAGCAATGGCGGCTATGTTCGTACTAATAGTAATAAGCAACAGCATGGAATGATGAGTCCTTTCTCGGCGATGTTACCGTCTGCTTTCCCAAAAGGGACTAATCCTGAAATTGTGAAATGTTTTCAAATGGTTGATCAGGACAAGAGTGGATTCGTTGATGACAAGGAGTTGCAAAGGGCTCTATCTTCTTGTAATCAAAGCTTTAGTCTCCGTACTATCCATCTCATTATGCAGCTCCATACTAATAATCCTAACACTCGCAAGATAGGTTTGTGACGATGGACTCTTCCTAAACCTTTATTTCCCAGTTGCTTTCAATATCTGTCTATCTCGTTATTGTTTATCTTTACTGATCTATATGTAAACCTAACTCTTTGTGGGCAGGGCCGAAGGAATTCATTGATGTTTATCAGAGTCTTCAGAATTGGAGGGTAAGTCGTACGAATTCTAGAATTTGCGCCAATACACTTATGAATAATGTCTTGAACATTTTATAAATTACCTCTATGCTTAACGTTACGAGGATTGTTACTAGACAAAATTATATTTCAACAAGTTGTTATTAATCATAGCAAGAAAATTGACTTAGTTAACACATTATTAATGCGACTTCTGCCATGTTCCAGGAAGCTTTTGAACGATTTGATACGGACCGAAGTGGGAAAATCGATTCTTGCGAGTTACAGAGGGCTCTAGTAAGGCTTGGTTTCACTGTTTCTCCAGCCATCATGAATTTGCTTATCTCAAAGTATGATAAAACCGGGTACAAGAAGAAGGGCCTTGAATATGACAGTTTCATAGAGTATGTTACCTAAACAATCTCCTTTTTCTTACTTAGAATTTTTTTTTTAACTGCACTCGCTAACGAATTCGTTTGGATCTTTGTTTTTGATGTTGCAGGTGCTGCCTCACTGTTAAGGTATTGATTATTTTTAAGTTCTAATGTTTTTTATGGTTTTTAAGTGAATGCAATTCTGAGAAAACGAACTGTGTGCAGGGTCTCACTGACAAGTTCAGGGAAAATGATATTTCGTGTATTGGAGTTGTGACTTTCACATACGAGGAATTCATGATGGTAGTTTTACCCTTTCTGATGATCTAAGTTACTACAAGTGCTTCTGAGTAATATATTAAGCCTGTGTAACCTATGCATGTCGATGTGTTCCCTTTGACAAAAGGACTACTATCAGTTTCTGTAATATACAATATGGTATTGTAATATGATGAGTTAATAAACTCAAGTTGTAGTGTACGCAACAATAGCTAATGTATATCTGAACTTGCCATGTCTCCAAATTAGTAAAAGAAGAAAATGCAAGTACCACACTTAATAACAGTAATTTCAGTATGTTCATCCTCTCTATGTATATTACTTGTCTTTATACTGCCTTGTGTTTCATTTTGAGATCGATGAACATCAACACTGGGTGTTGCCATATACAGTTGGCTTTCAAATTGCCAAAATCTGTTATAGCATTTCTTCTTTATTCAAACTTAATGAGAGTATTGTCAAAAACTTCGCGCCCACTCTGAGGTTGAGTATATGAGAAATGGTAACTGCCATCTCAAATGGCCATGCACTTTGAGAAGGTCAGATATCAATCTGGCGAAAGAAAACTTATTTTGAAGTCCAACGTTATGGCCAAATTGATTAAAAAAAAACTGCCAATCCATGGCTTACTATTTTCCTGCTGGACTAAACCCTGAAGTTGCTGTCAGATAAAGTATGATACTAACTAAACTGGCACGAGAAAATTCCTCCAGGAAAATTTCCGTTTCTCTCAGGTAATCCTAATTACCGGAAAGACCCTCAAAAGCTTCAATAAATTCTACACGGAGTTGCAAATTCATAATTTAACAGAGCTGTAGTGTAAGCTACCGGGTTCTTATTTAGTAAGTACTGCATTGTTTCCCTAAAAGAACATCAAGAGCTATAGAGTTCCGTGGCCACATCACAGCCTAACGCTTCAAGTTAAAATGGTCATCACTGCTTACATTTCATGGTCATCACTGCCTAACGCTTAAATTTCATGGCTTGTACCTGTGCCGGTACCAACACCTTTTCTGGTTGCGACGCATGGTTTCTATAATCTTTGTCCCCCCTCAGGAGTATCCTGCAACGCATGGTTTCTATAATCTTTGTCCCCTTCAAGAGTGTCCTGCACATTGCATTGGAATTAGTCCAAAATATTATAAAGCTTGTTCATAAACCACCTATTCACAATATCATTCACATTCATAATTGAATTGAATAATAACAGCTTCTCTTGCAGATGGAAAATTCACTTCAAAAAATAGAACGACATGTAGTCATCCATAAATGCCACCAGACAAAGCAACAAATGTCATTCCCATTCTAAACCAAATGGAGAAATCAAGGATGCCAAAAATATGAGGGATGGCTAGAGAACAGCTAATTTCTAGAAATCGAAGGGGTAGAGAACAGCATCAACCATGCAGATTTTGTGCAATGGCACCATAATTTAAAGCAGTTACATCCTTGACCTAACCATGGTTCTAAAAATCGTAGTGCCTTTCATTAATTTTTAGGCAGGTGCCTTATGCCCAAAAAATTGCACACAGGCAACTCAGGGAAGCAATTTTTTAGGGAAAAGGTTGTTATTTTTCAAAATATTGAACAAAATCATTACCACGGAGACCTAAGTTTGGCAGAAGGACATTCTAAATATTTAGCCCTCAGAAAAAGGGAGGAAACCAAGAAAATGATTTTGACAGCTCAGTCACCATTTCCAAGTAAGAGTGCCTAGCGAAGCAGCAGTTTCCAAAGACTAACATCTTTCTTAGCTATTTCATTTGCTCGACACCTCAAGCCACACAGATCAATTTTTTAAAAGCTTAATCATAACAAAGACAACAGCCAATATTTGCAAAGGCTGTTTGTCTACTACTGAAAGGGAAAAAATGATGCATGGAAAAAGAATCCATGCGAAGTCATTCAGCCTAGGACAGGATTTAATGGTCCTAAAGTTGAAACCAAAAATGATCAGAGGATTGAATAACTATGAGTAGTGACTTCTTTATAAGCTAATTTTCAGTACTAACTTACATGTGAGGATACCAGGATCATGCTTTCAACTAGTGTGTTTCCACCTAATTATGTCATCCCTCCAGTGTGTACCTACAAATCATCCTCACTTGTGCGTAGCAATATCAAATAGTTGATACAGCAGAAAGGTATAAGCACTAGGATAAAATGCACCACATGAACAGAACAGAGAGGGAAACTGCAGTATAAATACCTTAAAAGGGTACCACCCTGTTACCAAGTAGCTGTAAAGACTGCCGAGAACTAGACCCATTGCCGCACCAATAGATAATCCCTTGAGAGCTATCATTTTAAATTCACTATCTGTCTGGCTATCTAACATTTTATTCCTTTCTGCACGAGCACGATGAAGCTCATTATCTCCAAAGATCTTCTTCGCCAATTCACTGTCAAAGTCATCCTGATGAGAAAAACAAAAATAAGATCATCTAAATCCCCAAATCAAAATCAGAACCAACAAATTAATTAAAAAAAGAAAAGCGAAAAACCCTAGGTGGCTTTTCAACAGTGGAAGAAAACCTCCTACCAAAACCCTCTTTTCTGGTGGAGTTCTTAGCAGTAGATAATAACATCCTAGCAAAACCCCTAAATCTATTTGCCATCTCTGCAAACAAATTAACAGAAAAGAAATATTGTTTTCTTTCATTTTACTAAATCAAAATCCTAAATTAAAATCAAATGGAGATAAGGAGAGACCAAGAGAGATTACCTGGAGGAGTCGATGGGATGAACTATTTGAGAGAGCGGCGGAGATATCTGAAACAGTTTCAACGATTAAGGTATTTCTAAGACAAATGCTATCCCACACGACTTGGCGGGATGACTTCCCGCAAAAGCCCCTTCTTTACCATTGGTGCTCCCAGGAGTTGTCTATGTGAAATATTTTGGGCGGAAGGCGCCTCGGTGCCTGCCTAAAAATTAATGAGAGGCATTGTTCCATTTTATAAAGAAAGCTCCAAACTTTGGTTTTTAGGGCTCACAAGATGACAAAATAGAGAGTCATGAAATAGTAATCAACAAAATCCCTATCTATTAATTTTGTTAATGATAATATCTTTCATTAGTTAGTGCTAATAATTAGATTAACTAAATTAAGTATGATTAGTAATTACGTTAGACTAATTTATAGTTAGGGTTTGAAAATCAAAATCAAAATCTAACTTTTTGTTTTTTTAATTTAACATATGGTTGGGAGCCTTCAATTTTAAATATCATATACGGTTGGGACTCCCAACCGTAAAAAAAAAAACAGGTTAAAAGACGGTTGGGAGTTTATATTTTGCCAACCGTAACTACCATATACGGTTGGAATTCCGAACCATAAAAATACCTAGGTTAAAATACGGTTGGGAGTTCATATTTTCCCAGCCGTATAATTATTTTACGGTTTGGAAAACCAATACTTCCCAACCGTAAGTTATTCTGAAACTATTTCAAAATCCCTGATTTGATCAAATCTAACCTATTTATGCGATCAAAAGCAACAAAAAAGGGTGGGTTTTCGATTCTTACCTAATTGAAGTAATTACTTGCGGAGAATCGTGAAGTAATTACCTACTTGAAGCAATCGGGTTGAAAAAAAAAAAAAGACAATGGAGGAAAAGAAGAGGATTAGGTTTAGTTTTTGGCTTTAGGTTAATTATTTAAGGATATCTTCTTTTTTCACTATGGTAGAAATATGGGAAAAATATCGTTTGGTTCTTTTTTAGGTGGGCCCATGTCTGTTTGGTCCTTTGGTCAAACGCCTTTACTGTTTGGTCCATAATTATTTAAAAATATTAAAACTGACAAAAATACCCTTCCGTGTTAATATTTAGTTATTTTCTTGTAGCACTTCATTCCAGAAATGAAGTCCATATAAAAACCTAAAAATGGACTTCATTCCGAAATGAAGTCCATATAAAAACCTAAAAAAAACAGGACTTCATTCCAAATGAAGTCCATATAAAAACCTAAAAAAGCAGGACTTCATTCAGGAAATGAAGTCCATATAAAAACCTAAAAAAAGCAGACTTCATTCAGAAATGAAGTCCATATAAAAACCTAAAAAAGCAGACTTCATTCTAAATGAAGTCCATATAAAAACCTAAAAAAGCAGGACTTCATTAGAAATGAAGTCCATATAAAAACCTAAAAGCGGACTTCATTCCGAAATGAAGTCCTATAAAAACCTAAAAAAATGGACTTCATTCCGAAATGAAGTCAGGTATAAAAACCTAAAAAAAGCAGGACTTCATTCCGAAATGAAGTCTATATAAAAACCTAAAAAAACAGGACTTCATTAGGAAATGAAGTCCATATAAAAACCCTAAAAAATATCTAAATCGATTAACACCATCGTCAACAGCAGCAGCAACAACATATCTTCATCTTCATCAACAACAACAACAGAAAAAAAAAAAAAAAAAACCTTAAAAATCGTATTCAACATTATCAACATCATCCACAACTACCGATCTAAACATCTAAATCGATTTTCACCTTCATCACCATTGTTTACAACAGCAGGAAGAAAAAGATGAAGAAAACCCTAGAAAATCGTTTACATCTTCAACAGTAGCACCAGCAGAACGATGAAGAAACCCTAAAAATCATTTACATCTTCAATCTTTCGTTTACATGTTCATGTTCATCTTCATCTTCACATGAAATCTGTTTCTTGTTTCACAAAGAAAAAAGAGAGAAAAAATAGATCTGGAAAATAAAAGAAAAGAAGATGAGAGAGAAAGTAAATCTGAAAATGATTCCATCTCTCTTACCTTTTGACTATATATATGGTCCTTATCCAAAAGGGTATTTCCGCCACTACAGGGTGACATTTACATCATCCATGACATCAGCGTAGGACCAAACAATAATTTTTAGGACCAAACTATAATTTATATTACCAAATAGGACCAAACAGACATTTGAATGGGTCAAATGGACTAGACTCATCCTAATATATTATTCCTAGGACCTAATGGTATTTCCTACTAGAAATATCCCCTTATCCACGTTTGGGGCACTTGAATTTATGGGAGCCCTCAAAACCAAAAACTTAGGGCCCCATAATAGGTTTTTTTACAAAATTTGTTGTCTTTTACCCCTTTGGTTTATAGAATTTAGCCCCTCTAGTATCCCTCGTATTTTGGCATCCATGGTTTAGAATGTTTGTCGCGTTGTCTGGTGGCATTTGAAATGAATTTTCCATCCATGGTTTAGGCGTGTACATGTCATTCTACTTTTGAAATGAATTTTCCATCCGCAAGACAAGTTGTTATTCATTCAATTATGAACGTAAATGCTAGTAGGAATTGGTGATTTATGAACAAGCCTTCCAGTATTTTGGACTAATTCCAACGGAATGTGCAGCAGAATTAGGGCTGTCAATGGATGCTAACGTAACGGACATTGGCTCAGCCGGTTCCGTTAGGTTAATTTTTATCGGATATCCGATAACTTCCAACGGAAATATGAAATTCAATTCCACTACCGTTACATTGGACTTATCGGATATCGGATATTTTTCCGATACCATCTGTTATGTCACAAAACACATAACAAGTTAACTGCCACACAAAACAAGTTCTAAATCCAAGAAAATCAGTTCTAAATCCATGCCACACAAAATAAAAACATACAAATGTTCATGTTCTAAATCCATGCCACACAAAATAACATACAGATGTTCTAGCAAAAGAAAAAACCATGTTCTTGCAAAAGAAAAGACAAAGGAACTCCATCTGGACCATCTCCATGTGTTGCAGCCTGTAGTGCAAGTGCAACTGCCAACTGCAAATGCATTCCTCCTTAGTCCTGCCTGAATCCTTACTTCTTACTCCTTAGTCCTGAACTTTTGCATTTTCAAAGGAAAATCAAAAGTGTTAGTTAAGCTGGCAATGGCAGTGCAATAAATATAAAAGCAAATGAAAGATTAAGATGAAAGGAAAGTTACCAGTTGTAGGTGTAAATAATCTACAGGTCCAGGTGGAGGGATCCTAAGCAATGACGTACCGATAATAAGGAAGGAGTGTAGCACCAAATTATCTCCCTAAAGCCCGGCACGAGGAAAGAGATATCCAGAAGAGCTTGAGAAGCCAGTACGTGTAAAGGTGAAGCTCGGATGTGATGGAGAGATGTCTGTCGGACGCTAGAGTAATAAATGCTCTGACAGCGTAGCTGGAGAAGATAAGAAGAATCTGGTCAAAGTGGGGCCGGAAGCTAATAACGTCGGGTCAGGATAGAGGGCGACATTGGATTATACAGCATCGAGCGGCCAACATCGGGTAGAAGAATATCGGGAGCCACACTCACCAAGCTCGGGTCAGCATCTCGGAAGGAACGCCACTCATCACCCCGAGAGGAACATCAAGGAAGATATACTATGACCCACGATGTAAATTGGATGTATCATCATGTTAGCCTATAAATAGAGAGCCTTGTAAAGAGCTAAGGACCAAGTAACGGAGCAGGAGTTGATGCGTGTCGTAATCACAACAAATTAATTAATACTTTACTACCTAATTAACAAGTAATATAGGGTAGTCAAGGTCGATCCCACGAGGAGCACGAGATTCTAGTTGTAAAAATTATCACGAAAGGGGGGTGTAAAAAGCAAAAGAAAATTAAACAAAGCAATTAAAAGATAAAGTTGAAAGCAATAAGAGAGACAAGATCAAGGAATCCTTCTTCGTTACGAAACAATGATTAAAGTTATGTTCTTTTCTACTTGTTATTAGTCATGATTATCACCAACCGTAGGATAGCAGTCCGCTTAGCTAGCCCCAAAATCCCTAATTTCACCGAGTAACGGAAGTCCGCTTAGTTATCGATTCTATTCAAAAGAACCACCTTGAGGTTAGCTCTTACAAGATGTAATTCCCCGAGAATGCATTAAGATTTATGAATTTAGGTTTAGTACTAGTAGTTAAACTCGGTTCGCTTGGTTCACTTTCTAGCGTTGTTTCTACACACAATTGCTCCACGGAATCCCTCAAGGTCTCGTGTTTGCTACTTATGTAAAGAGTCAAGAAACGATTACTTATCTCCTAACTTTCACTAGCTTTAGATCAAATTTACAAATCAATTTAGTTGGCCACCTAAACAATCTATCAATCAATCATGAATGTCTTTAAGATCATTCCTATTAGTAAAAACAAACGATAATCATGTGAAAAACTTCAAGATAGAATTGAAACAAAAACTCAAATCATATGTTTAAAAACTAGGAATTCATCCTCAATCAATAAAATTAGCTACTCATGTTAAAAGTTCACACAAAGAATAAGAAAAGAAAAGTGTTGTGTGTAGAGATGTGTGTAGAAGTTGTAGAAAACTTCTCTATTTATAGGCTTCAATATTCTCCAAATCTTCCAAGGATTAGAATCCTTTTCCTTTTGCAATTCAATTTCCAAATCCAAGCTTTTCTCAATTCTTCCATCTTCTCTTTCCAAGTTTGAGCCCAATTCTCCATCCAATTCCTAGTCCAAGTCTTCACACCCATGAGAGAAGTCCATAGAAAATTTGGAATTTTTGCTCGCTAGGAAAACTTGGGATTGTGGCCGAATTTGTAGGAGGAAACGTCGTCGCCGGCCACTGAAAATTTTGTCCGTCAAGGGAATATGCGACGGAATATTCCGTTAGGACTAACGGTCAAACGTCAAACCGTTAGTCAACCGTTAGTCACGGGTCAAGGTCTAAGTCATCGAGTCGAGCAGGAGTCGATTCTTGAGTCGGTGACCTGGTCCTAGCCGAGCCACTTTGCACGAGCCAAACTTGTCATAAAGACAATCATTGTGCATGACCGGCCCATAATGGCTATACCTTCTTGTTTCTTAACCGCAGCTCCCTCTTCAACAAAGAACTCGGCCTATAATACATCTACCAATTGCCTCATTGTACCATTGCAAATAGCTACTCGGCTACACTTCATCTCCACCGAGTTATTCATCCTTGTTCCAACAAAGATTGAACCCAAGTCTATCTTGTTTCGGCTCCATTTCAAGATCTCCCGCCAAGCAACCACCGGCTCGGGCCACATCTTAACACCATCCGAGCTGCATTCATCTTTCTCGTAATGTCACCGGGCAAGCAAGCCATCCTCAGAACAGGCCTAACATTCATCTATAGTCTCAAGCCAGTCAATACAGCATTCTCCCCTGCACTGAGTTCTCAACCTTAGCTACATCTCTACCATTTCAGCACAATTCCTATAGCTTCACCTCAGCTCAGAGTTTTGCCCCGCAATCCTAGTAGCAAAGATTAGCCTCCTCCTTCCACAAGCGAAGCAATATTGTCTCAGGCCACCGGCTTGCACGGCTCATCTCGACCGCAATACAACTCCAAATTTCCTATGCAAAGAAGAACAAGCCATAATCCATTCCTTCATTCACCTGTCCCGAGCCTTCTCAAGGCTTCCACCCGCAACCATCCATTGCAGCCGCAACTTGACATCCTAGCCCTCCGCAATTTCCTACAGCTCACAGGCCACCTCATTAGATTCATCTCCAACATCGGGTTCATCCGCTCTTTCTCTTCAAACAACTTGTTGCCAAAACCTAGATTCAACCCTAGTGTTCTTTTGTACTCGATGTCCATTTCATCCATCTGCCAAGCTGTGCCTCTCTGTGTCTTCAAATCACCACCTTACTCATCTCACAACACCACCGTAACCCATTCTTTCACCGAAACCCATCTCAATAGAGTCTCGAAACCCTAGTTCCACCTGACTACCAACTTCGATTAGCTCGTCCCCCTGTGTAATCTGCCATTAACCCATCTCTCCGGTTCCTCCTCTCTCGAGCTTCAATTCCTTCATCCCTCTGCAATTCCACCACCAACCCATCTCCACGGATCGAACATCATCATCAAAGCAAACCCTCACTCTCAGCTAAACTCAGAACCCATTCAATTTGTGGGATTGAGCATCAATTTTACTTCCTCCGATTCAAAACGAAACTCCTTCGGCTGTTTGCAACTCAACCTCAATCCAATGAAAATCAACAGCATCCGTTTCAGATCAAAACCCTCATTCAGCAGCTCACTCTCGAATTAACCACCATCTTCATTCGCAACAGCAACAATGAACCCTCGATTTCAATCGATCCCCTGAGACCCAACAATTCCTTAATCTCTGTGTTCTTCTCGATCTGACAAAGCAGCGGGTTGTCCGCCTTCTTCTCGATTTCCGGTGAGAATGAATAAATGAACATGATTGGAAATTGAATGAGAAACGATTCTCAAAGTGAGGGTTATAAAGCTGGGAATGGACTCGGGCATGGATCCAGGATACGGGTGTGGGTATATGGGTTTGGGTCGAGTTTAGGGTGTGAGTGGATTCAAACACCCACTATAAGTACACCCCAATTGTGCTATTCTCACTCCCTTCTTTTGGATAAGGGACACCTCTTTGACCTCCCCTTAACCTTGGCTGGACTCCATATAGTATTCCTTCCTTGGTGAAACGACAATTTTACCCTTTTGCTAAAATATGGTGATTTCTTCTCCTTTTCCTCCGTGTGACTCCATAGTAGCTACAAAACTCAAAACAAGCGTAAAATACATAATTTACAAGAAAAATAGCAAAGAAAGCATAAACTACTATATAGTAAATACGGTGTATTCTACACCTATCAAATTCCCCACACTTAGACTTTGCTAGTCCTCGAGCAAATCAAACTAAAAACTCACAACTTCAAAGCGTTCAAGCGTCACAAGCATCCAAAAAGTTATGAGGACATAGAGTTTCGCATGCTAGTAATAAGAAGTTAGAAATACTAAAGAACATATTCTTGTTCTTAATTGTTGAGTGAGAAATAACCACACCATAATGAGAGAACGCGTGTTTGAGAAACGATCAATAAGCATTTCGCCTCGACGACGCCTCACCAAAAGGATTCTATGATAATTGCACTCAAAAAGACGGCTTTTTTATGGTTCTCACATGTGTGCGGGTAGGAATGAAGAGAGAATTCCCGCAACACTTGAATGGTGGGAAGGACAACTTAGAAATATTTTTAAAAACCCACATCTTTTAATATTTTGAAAAACCATTTTTCTGACGATCTCTAAGAAAGGAAATCAACCATATTATCGAGGATGAGATTACTTACTCACCTTCACATCCGATTGCCAATTATGATGACACCACTCTCACGGCATCCAATAGAAACGTCTTCCGCTCCTCGTCTTGATCTTCATGGTCTTCGTCTTCGGTTTCAACTTTTGATGATAAACTCTTGAATTTCATAAATCCTTAACAATTTGTAACCTTTTTACCTTAAATCCTTGTCGCTTGAAACTTCCTTATAAATTTTCCTTCCCCGGCTCATTAAATAAAAATAAGAACAAATATTTCTTTTTTTTTTTTTTTTTTTTTTTTTGAATAAACCATGACCGTGGGAGAAGTATTTTACCGCTTGATTCTTCACAACTTGTATTGCCTTAAAATCATAAACTTCAAAAATTTTCACCTTTTACTTTTCTTTGCTTTCATGAATAAGTCTTCATACTTGGATATAAAATTACCTCATTGTAGTGTAAGTCTTCAGCATATATGTAAAAATCTGCACTTTGTATGTTGCTTTACTTATATTTGAAATTTGCTCTTTTTTTTTTTCTCGTTCCGTTGCTTGTAAACCATAAACTTTTCCAACTTTCCTTGTAGATTTTGATGTCGCTCCTTGTTGATGATGAGAGTGTTTCTATGGATCCGTTGTTGTCGAGAGAGAGAATGGTGCTAGCGCAAATCGAACTACAAGAAGGAAGCTTTCATCCATGGACGTCACCCTCATGATTGACAAAATTAGCACTCAAGAGATCAAAGAGTAGTGCTTTTATTGGTGGGAGGTTGGGTAGCTCACCATTCTACCGGAATTTACGTACGGTGACACACACTCAAAAGAAAGCTCTTTAGTAGATGGAAAATTTACGGTTGGTGCCTCACATGATATGAATACGGGTAGTCTCCACTAATGATTGATCGGCAACTCTAATAACGCACTTCTCCCTGCACCAAATTCGCATCACCCGACATGATTAAATCCATTATTTAACACTCTAACAAACAAGAAATCCGAATGTAGTTCTCTAACATTTCCAAGTTCAATTATGTCGGTCAAAATCTCTATGTAAACATACCTAGAAGTATGCTAGTGACTCTAAAATCTTTAAAAGTTGGAATTTTTATGTAAAATTTTTTTTTTTTTCAAAATTTTTCAAACTTTTTTTGTAATTTTTGTTTTAAAAACATGCTTAACCACTCCCCCACACTTAAACCTTACATTGTCCTCAATGTAATTGAATCCTCCTAGTAAAGTCAAGGTGGGAGATTTTAACATGATAAGAAACAAGAAAAAGAAATAACAAAAATAAAAAGCAAAAGAAATACAAAACCTATGGGTTGCCTCCCATTAAGCGCTTGTTTTAAAGTCGACGGCCCGACTTAGCTCTTGCATGATTCATTCCCCATATACTAACAATCCGAAAATTTGAGGATCCACCCATAATACCTGTTTTGCAAACAATAACTCCATACAAATATTAGCACAAGAAAACAATAGTGATGTTATCGCTCGATAGAAATTTCCCCCACACTTATTCTCATCCACACTCGGAAGTGTATAAAGAACATAGAATTTGGGAACTTCCATGTGTTCCTCTTGGCAAACCTGCATGGTGTTAGAATCAAGTGTTCCAATGGTGGATATTTAGAAACAAAATCATCCAAAAATACTTTCGAAGCACATACATTCAAACCAATAAGAGGTGAAGGAGAAGAATCAATAGGCAAAGGGTTAGACAAACCTTGCACAATCTCTTGTATTATAGAATCCTCTTCATCCTTAAAAAATTCAAGTGAATCACTTACCTCTTGTATATCGTGGTCCTCTATTAAACCTTGCAACCATTCTTCGTCGTTTTCTACCTTAACCAAAGTCTCGGCATCATTAAAATCATTCGCAAGTTCAATTGGGTCTTCCACAAAATCAATGAATGTGGTTTCATCCTCTAGCATCTCTTCAACATTCTCATCATCGGAATCGGGCCATTCACTAAAATGATTTTCATCGGTATAGATTGTAAAATCTTCTTGTGCGGGTGGTACACCGTTTATAACAATAGGTAAGTCACACCCAATCTCCTCCTTTTGAATAGGTGAAGGATCGTTATTATGATCCGGAGTTGGAATAACTTCCTCATTGTCGGAACACTCATACACTTCCGCGGACTCCCATCTTTCCCTAAGAAATTTTTGCCAAGCAATAAATGCATCTTCCTCAAGCTCTACCTTTTGAATAGGTGTTTGATCATTATTAAGATCAAGGCTTGAGTAATCTACACTAGCGTCATCAAAAGTTTCTAAAGGTTGGTTAATTTGTTCGTATATTTTTCTCCGAATTCCTTTGAATTTCTCGATGTGGTTCCTCCCAAACATAAGGTTCTTTGGTCTTGTAGTGATTCTTGCAACTTTTTTGAAGATCCCCAATCATGGCCAACATCTTATCTCGCAAAACTAGAGAATTTCGATCATAAACAAAACTATCCTCCCATCCTTGTGATTGTCCACTTACATACCCGTCATAAGGTTGTTGATATGTATGAGAATATCCATAAGGTTACGTAGGAATTTGATCATAGCCAAAAGATTGGTTTTGATTGTATCCTAAGGATGGTTGGAAGTTGTCATAAAGTTGAGGTTGAAAACCGTATTGATTGTTGTAATATGCTTGCTCTTGTCCACCGTACATGGAAAACCGGCACACCGAAATAAGATTCAAAAACCAAGTTAGATACGGAATAGAATCCAACAAAGCAAGAATAAAGCAAAAAGAAAAATAAAAACAACTAAAATCATCATTTCGCTCCCCGGCAACGGCGCCAAAATTTGATGCGTGTCGTAATCACAACAAATTAATTAATACTTTACTACCTAATTAACAAGTAATATAGGGTAGTCAAGGTCGATCCCACGAGGAGCACGAGATTCTAGTTGTAAAAATTGTCACGAAAGGGGGGTGTAAAAAGCAAAAAGAAAATTAAACAAAGCAATTAAAAGATAAAGTTGAAAGCAATAAGAGAGACAAGATCAAGGAATCCTTCTTCGTTACGAAACAATGATTAAAGTTATGTTCTTTTCTACTTGTTATTAGTCATGATTATCACCAACCGTAGGATAGCAGGTCCGCTTAGCTAGCCCCAAAATCCCTAATTTCACCGAGGAATGAAGTCCGCTTTAGTTATCGATTCTATTCAAAAGAACCACCTTGAGGTTCGCTTACAAGATGTAATTCCCAGAATGCATTAAGATTTATGAATTTAGGTTTAGTACTAGTAGTTAAACTCGGTTCGCTTGGTTCACTTTCTAGCGTTGTTTCTACACACAATTGCTCCACGGAATCCCTCCGCAAGGTCTCGTGTTTGCTACTTATGTAAAGAGTCAAGAAACGATTACTTATCTCCTAACTTTCACTAGCTTTAGATCAAATTAACAAATCAATTTAGTTGGCCACCTAAACAATCTATCAATCAATCATGAATGTCTTTAAGATCATTCCTATTAGTAAAAACAAACGATAATCATGTGAAAAACTTCAAGATAGAATTGAAACAAAAACTCAAATCATATGTTTAAAAACTAGGAATTCATCCTCAATCAATAAAATTAGCTACTCATGTTAAAAGTTCACACAAAGAATAAGAAAAGAAAAGTGTTGTGTGTAGAGATGTGTGTAGAAGTTGTAGAAAACTTCTCTATTTATAGGCTTCAATATTCTCCAAATCTTCCAAGGATTAGAATCCTTTTCCTTTTGCAATTCAATTTCCAAATCCAAGCTTTTCTCAATTCTTCCATCTTCTCTTTCCAAGTTTGAGCCCAATTCTCCATCCAATTCCTAGTCCAAGTCTTCACACCCATGAGAGAAGTCCATAGAAAATTCTGGAATTTTTGCTCGCCGGAAAACTGGGATTGTGGCCGGAATTTGGCCGGAAAACGTCGCCGCCGGCCACCTGAAAATTTTGTCCGTCAAGGGAATATGCGACGGAATATTCCGTTAGGACTAACGGTCAAACGTCAAACCGTTAGTCAACTGTTAGTCAGCGGGTCAAGGTCTAAGTCACTCGAGTCGAGGCGAGTCGATTCTTTGAGTCTACCGGCGGTCTAGCTGTGCCACTTGCACAAGGCCAAACTTGTTGCAAAGACAATCATTGTGCATGACCAGCCATAATGGCTATACCTTCTTGTTTCTTAACCTGCAGACTCCCTCTTCAACAAAGAACTCGGCCTATAATACATCTACCAATTGCTCGTTGTACCATTTAATGACTACTCGGCTACACTTCATCTCCACCGCTTATTCATCCTTGTTCCAACAAAGATTGAACCCAAGTCTATCTTGTTTCGCTCCAATTTCAAAGCATCTCCCGCCAAAGAACCACCGGCTCAAAGGCCACATCTTAACACCATCTCGAGCTGCATTCATCTTTCCTCGTAATGTCACTGCAAAAGCAAGCCATCCCTGTAACAGGCCTAACATTCATCTATAGTCTCAAGCCAGTCAATACAGCCTTCTCCCCTGCACTGAGTTCTCAACCTTAGCTACATCTCTACCATTTCAGCACAATTCCTATAGCTTCACCTCAGCTCAGAGTTTTGCCCTGCAATCCTAGTAGCAGCATTAGCCTCCTCCTTCCACAAGCAGAAGCAATATTGTCTCAGGCCACCAGCTTGCAGCTCATCTCAGACTGCAATACAACTCCAAATTTCCTATGCAGCAGCAACAAGCCATAATCCATTCCTTCATTCCTGCAATCTGAGCCTTCTCAGGCTTCCACCTGCAACCATCCATTGCAGCTGCAACTTCAGCATCCTAGCCCTCTGCAATTTCCTACAGCTCACAGGCCACCTCATTAGATTCATCTCCAACATCAGGTTCATCTGCTCTTTCTCTTCAAACAACAGCTGCCAAAACCTAGATTCAACCCTAGTGTTCTTTTGTACTCGATGTCCATTTCATCCATCTGCCAAGCTGTGCCTCTCTGTGTCTTCAAATCACCACCTTACTCATCTCACAACACCACCAGAACCCATTCTTTCACTGAAACCCATCTCAATAGAGTCTCAGAAACCCTAGTTCCACCAGCTACCAACTTCGATTAGCTCGTCCCTGTGTAATCTGCCATTAACCCATCTCTGGTTCCTCCCTCTCGAGCTTCAATTCCTTCATCCCCTCGCAATTCCACCACCAACCCATCTCCACGGATCGAACATCATCGTCAGCAAACCCTCACTCGGCTAAACTCGAACCCATTCAATTTGTGGGATTGAGCATCAATTTTACTTCCTCCGATTCAAAACGAAACTCCTTCTACTGTTTGCAACTCAACCTCAATCCAATGAAAATCAACAAACATCCGTTTGGGATCAAAACCCTCATTCAAAGAGCTCACTCTCGAATTAACCACCATCTTCATTCGCAAAAGAACAATGAACCCTCGATTTCAATCGATCCCCCGAGACCCAACAATTCCTTAATCTCTGTGTTCTTCTCGATCGACGCCCGTTGTCCCGCCTTCTTCTCGATTTCGGTGAGAATGAATAAATGAACATGATTGGAAATTGAATGAGAAACGATTCTCAAAGTGAGGGTTATAAAGCGGGAATGGACTCGGGCATGGATGGGATACGGGTGTGGGTATATGGGTTTGGGTCGAGTTTAGGGTGTGAGTGGATTCAAACACCCACTATAAGTACACCCCAATTGTGCTATTCTCACTCCCTTCTTTTGGATAAGGGACACCTCTTTGACCTCCCTTAACCTTGGCTGGACTCCATATAGTATTCCTTCCTTGGTGAAACGACAATTTTACCCTTTTGCTAAAATATGGTGATTTCTTCTCCTTTTCCTCCGTGTGACTCCATAGTAGCTACAAAACTCAAAACAAGCGTAAAATACATAATTTACAAGAAAAATAGCAAAGAAAGCATAAACTACTATATAGTAAATACGGTGTATTCTACACCTATCAGGAGTGAAGAGCACTAGCAATCTTGTGAGAGAATAGAGAGATTGTAGGCAAGAATCATCACTTGTAACCTTGAATTGAATAATAAGATCATCCTTTCACCCTCGTGGACGTAGGTAATCATACCGAACCACGTATATCTTGTGTTAACGTTCATCTCTTGCTTGTTTACTTATGATATGTGTGTTTGAGATCCATTGGATGTAGTAGTAGGATTTTCCACATCTACATTCTGGCGCCGACTAAGGGGACCGTATAACATCTTCGGATACCTTGAAATCAGTCGCTAAAAGAGAGAAATCCAAAGCTCCTAAATCACCTTGTGTGTTAGTTGAAGCTAGAGGAAGAACTCTTTTGGTTAGACATGCTAGTAGATGGAACTTACAAATTGTTATTTTTTACAAAAAGTGATCTCTTTACTTTTAAAACTTCTTGAGGTAGATATAGCAGAACTTCTTTTAATCTCGGTGTTGAGTTTTACTTGATGGTATTGTTCTTTTCTATTTCCTTTGCTAAGTCGAGTTGTTAGAAAGATTCAAAAGCACCCAAAATAACATATTTGATGTTTGGTCGTAGCTAAAATGAAACTTCATCTCGCTGGTTGTTTTCATTTCAAATCATGGGGTTTATTAAAACTATGAATATAACGTTAACACCGGTGAATCGGCTCAAAATCATTGAGTTAGGGTTACCAAAACTATGGCTAGAAAGGATCTAATGAGCACTTTGGTGACAATCTCGTTCTGATCTCATGACAAGAGCCTTACAACGTAGTTAAAACGTAAAACCCAAAAGAATCCCAAGGTAAAACTATCCTTGAGGAATTCCGGGGAAAAATTATTGAAAAGAATCGAGAAAATCTCATTCTGGTAACTTGTGTTGGTGGTGACACCGACAGAACAATTGAAGGAGGTCACCACATCAAAACTTGGCCAGGAAATAAACTTTCCGACCAGCTGTACGGGCAGTTAATGATTTCTGGTACAAGGAATGTTAGGACAAATAATGATTAATGCATGGTGAGAGTACCGAAAGCGACGTAACAAGACACTTTTTCAAAAACTGTCATATTAGTCAAAACCGCCTAGTTTGCTGAGTTCAGCATGGAAAAGTAGAAGGAATCGTACTTGGTTGGATTTTTTCTGGAAGTCAAAGCTTTTCTTTTTGTACTTCGTTCATAAACCTTTTTGAAAACAGTTCAAAGTGAGGTGTTGTATGTTTTGCTGATGTAGGTAGGGACGAATCTCAGAAGAGAGGGCATACCCAAGCCGATGGCTAGCACTTCGGGGACGGGCAAGATTCTGAGAAACCGCACTGTGGCCGGCACCAGCATGCAAGAGGGAGTAACTGACTCGCGACAAGGGAGTGATCGTCGACACCTACCCGAGGAAAATCGAGCACCTGCTGGAGGAATGGCTACAGTCGATGAGGAAGTCAATATCGGACAGGATGTCGACAACACTTTCTTGGGAGATGTTGAACCAAGCCAGAGGAGACCTACGAACATGATAGAGGAACTGACAGCATCTGACACCGAAGACGATGAGGAAGTGTTAATGATGCAGGAGGACCGAAGAAGAGCCAGACAGCACGCTGAATATCAGAACGCTTTGAACAGAGAGGAAGAAAGGCTTAGGCAAATCCGGCTAGGTCGTATTTAGGCCTCCAAATACCGAGGCCTCTCAACTAACAATTATCGAGAAGTAAAGGACATAGTTCAACATATGATTCGGGACGGATACCTAAGGAAATTTGTCAGGCAGACAACACACGCTTCCAATGCACCCGACGCACCTGTGCATCAAGTAAGGATTGATCGGGGAACCCAGTTCGTGTGTAACACCATTTTACATTCGGCGACTCAGGGATTCGATTTGGGGACATAATTCACAAAGGGATCGGGCATGACAGGAGATTTTCAATGTAGCCAAAACTTTAACCATGGAGGCATGGATGATGCAGCTGATCACTTTCTCAGATAAGGATGTCCCGATGAACGGCCAAGCACATGGAGATCCCCTAGTTATCACCTTACTTATCGAAGAGTGGGGAGTTAAAAGGATACTAGTGGACAGTGGGAGTTCTGTCGAAGTCCTCTTCTATGACACATTTAAGAGAATGGAACTATCTAATGACATCTTAATTCCTTCCACTTATAGGATCTATGGCTTCAATGGGACAGTAACCATACCAAAAGGAGAAGTCACACTCAGGGTCTCAGACGGATAAGGATACCTAGATACCCTCACCACCTTATGCGTTGTGGATGTCGTGTCACCATATGAGGCGATCATCGGAAGACCTTGGATCGCAGGCATCAAAGGGGTAGCTTCCGCCTATCACCAGAGGTTGAGGTTCCCCACTTACAGGGGCGTCGTTGAAGTGGTAGGCGATCCTCAAGCCGCGAGACAATGCATGCAGCTAGATATTCAACAAAACGAGGACAGACGATCTAGGCTGCGTCGAGAAACGAATAAAGCTAAGGAAATCAAGGCAGGGGAAGAACTAGAGAAAGTAATTTCGCAAGCGGTCATGGCCTATGAAGCAGGTGAGAAAGAGATCTTATAGCAATCAAAGGAGGCGACACCGATCAAGGAACCAAAGCCAAACTTCTCGGCCCTAGAGTATACTCGGGAGATCAACTTAGGGTCCGAGGAAGAACCAAAAATAGTCAGAATTGGGTCCTTGTTATCGGAAGAACTGGCAGAAAAACTAGTAGCTCTGTTACGGGAACATATGGATGTGTTCGCCTGGAAAATGCATGATATGGAGGGGATTGACCCAGAGGTGTGTTCCCACCACCTCAGGATAGATCCCAAGTTCAAGCCAATCCGACATGAAATGCGCAGAATTGCTCCCGAGCTACAAGCGGCGGTAGAGGCTGAATTAAAAAAGTTACAGGTGAATGGAATCATTCGAAAGGAATGGAGGGGTAAGAATCTGCATCGACTTTAGTGACTTGAATAAGGCTTGTCCGAAAGATAGCTTTCCTCTCCCCAACATTGATCAGCTAGTGGAATCCATAGTAGGATACAAGGCGATAACATTAATGGACGTGTACTCGGGATACAACCAGATCCCCTTGGCTCCTGAGGATCAAGAAAACACGTCTTTCTTTACACCTAGAGGACTATACTGTTATACCAAAATGTCGTTCGGGTTAAAAAACGCAGGTGTCACCTATCAAAGATTAGTAGATGACATGTTCGATGATAAAATACACAACACCATTGAAGTTATGTAGACGACATGCTGGTGAAGAGTAGGGTAGCATCTAGCCACATCTATGACCTTCGGGAAATCTTTCAAACTATGAAAAAATACAAAATAAGAGTAAACCCGGCCAAGTGCACCTTTTGGGTAACTTCGAGTAAATTCTTGGGATACATAATCACTGATAAAGGTATAGAAGCCGATCCCAACAAGATCGGGGCCGTCCTGGAAATGCCACCTCCTGTAACAGTGAAGGACGTACAAAAGCTAAACGGAAACTTGGCAGCGTTGGGACGGTTCATTTCACGATCGTCGGACAAATGTAAAGATTTCTTCGGGACACTAAGAAAAGGGGAAAAATTCAAATGGAGCGAGGAGTGCGAGGAGGCATTCCAAAAGATCAAACAACATCTCGCGAGCTTACCCGTACTACAAATACCCGAGCCCGATGAAGTGCTTACCCTGTACCTCGGGGAAACTAGCTATGCTATAAGTGCAGTTCTAGTCAAAAACGTCGGAGTAGAAGAAAAACATGTGCACTTCATAAGTAAGACCATGAACCCGACGGAGAAGAACTACACCATAATTGAACAATTAATACTCGCCTTAGTGTTTGCGACACAAAAGCTGCGAACGTACTTCCAGACTCACAGGATTCGGGTGCTTACGAAGTCTTCTATAGAATCAGTGCTTGACAGCGCAGCGAGATCGGGATGGATCTCTAAATGGGGTGCTCAAATTAATCAATTTGACATCTTCTATGAGATGAGAATAGCAGTAAAGGCCCAGGCGGTAGCTGATTTCCTGGCAGACTTTCCCTTAGACGACGAGGATACAGTTGAGGATATCCCGGGCATGGAAGAAGATCGAGAGGATCCTTCCGATCTCCTCGAAACATGTAGCTCGACACGATGGGACGTATTTGTAGATGGGCCGTCCAACAAGGAAGGATCGGGGTTAGGATTAGTCTTCACTACACCAAAAGGAAAGAAGATGGTCCACTCATTTAGGCTTGAGTTCAAGGCGACAAACAATGTCACTGAATACGAAGCTGTGATACATGCCTTACGGTTAATTGTAGAACTAAGAATTCATGATGTAAGACTAACTAGATATTCTCAGCTAATGGTTCGACAGATTAGTGGGCAGTACGCTATTCATGATCCGGTATTGCAGAAGTATTGAGAGCTCACCCAATTTTACATCGACCAGATCCCCAACATCAAGTTCTGACACATTTCCAGAAAACATAATCGACACTCGGACGCTTTAGCTTATATCGCCTCAATGTTAACAGATTCGAGTATTGAAGGCATCCGAGTCATGAGGGTCTTGATGCCATCCATACCTGAAATAATAGACACAAAGGCGTACGTGGCCGTAACCACGGCTAATAAATATGAGGATGGTGACTGGCGCAGGCCCATCCATTAATACTTTGAGACGGGAGAACTACTAAAAGGACGACCCGAGATCAACAAGATCAAAAGTAAGGCAGCGGTGTATGAATTAGGAGACGGTATCATGTACAGAAAATCATGTATGGGACCGCTCTTAAGATGTTTGAGCAAAGAAGAGGGACACTCAATCTTGAATGAGCTACATTATGGTGTCGCAGGCAATCATAGCTCGGGTCGAAGTTTGTCGACCAGAGCCAAGACTATGGGGTATTTTTGGCCGCACATGAATGAGGACGCAAAACACATGGCATTAATTTGCGACGAGTGCCAAAAGTTCGGTAATAAGATACATGCGCCAGCAGTGTCATTAAACTCAGTGGTAAGCACATGGCCCTTCGCCAAGTGGGGGATCGATATTGTAGGACCATTACATGTCGGATCGGGACAGAAAAAGTATTTGATTGTAGCTACAGACTACTTTACCAAATGGGTGGAAACCACACCATTAATACATATCCGAGACAAGGACGTGTACCGGTTCATCTGGGAACACATCATTTGTCGCTTTGGCATTCCAGCAGCAATCGTCTCGGATAATAGGAAACAACTGCAAGGAAAGAACATCGACTTACTGTTTAACACTTACAACATTCGAAAGAGTAAGGCAACACCCATTTACCCACAGAGTAATGGGCAGGCCGAAATCACAAACAAGACAATAGCGGATAACCTAAAAAATAAGTTGGATGGAGAATACGGCGAATGGTGTGAAGATCTTTACAATGTTCTATGGGCTTTCTAAAGAATCAGCCAACAATCCCTTATCGGCTGCAACCCTTTGAGCCAGAAGTAAATTGGCCCAAAGGTTATCTATCTCCTCGGGCACATACTCGAACCTTTGATATTTGAGCAACTCGGACCGAAGCCCCTCGATCTCTGCAGCTTGACGATCGATCTTATCATCTTTATTATAAATTTTATGTTGAAGCGTGGCAACCTGTCCTTTTTCGATGTTTAACTTCTTATTCATATGGCGATATTCGGAGGCAGCGTCTCTATCTAGGCTAGACATCTCAGCTAAGAAGATAATACTAAACTTTGGATATTGGCATTACGCGATCAATCAATGGTAACAAAGATTTGAGCAAGTACCTTTGGCTTCAGCCAGCTGCTTCTCCAGTCCTCGGGCTCGTTCCTGCTCTTGTTGCAATTGGGCGCGAAGACTCTCCATATCCGCTAACTCCTTCTGGCGAATAGCAGCCTCCAACAACTTTTGATTGGCAGCCTAAAAGCAGTACATTTCACATCATCAAATAACCCCTTCCCACATTGGATATACGATTAAGGAAAGGAGACTCACCATAACGTTGAAGGTATCCTTCAAATCGGCAGTATAGAGGGGCACAACATTGATCATCTCGTCGTCATTGTAAGAAATAAAATCGGGAAAAGTGAGTGCACCCAAGGAATCACAGATTGGGCCCGAGAAAGTGAAGAAAGTATTACCACCCGAACTCGGAGTAGGAACACATTTGGTCGGGTTCTCTAACACTTCGCTTCTGGTGCCAGAATTTTTCCTAGAAAGCGAGCCTTCTACTTCCTTCAACTCATCTTCCCGATCCGAGTCATCGTCGTCGCCAAATATCTCATCATCATCATCATCATCATACATTACCACGACCACATTAGCATCAGAAAGAACAACTCCTTTACCAGCAGGCGGTGCGGTCGATTACAAGGGCACGTTCTCAGGGGCAGACTCTTTATTTTTACATCCAGCCTTACCACCTACAATGGTAGATGAAACGTCAGAAGACTTCTGGGGAGACTTCTTCAAGAAATGAGATAAGGGTAGCCGATCATCGGGATCCTCACCATCTTTCGCCGAAGCACTTTCAACCTCTCCTTTATCAGCTTTAGACTTCTGCACAAGAGTCATCGTCGGATCCATTAAAGGCAACAAATATGGGCAAGTACATGTACTGAGAGTAGAGCAGTATATTTTTTATCTTCCCTGCCTCCTCCTCGACTCTTACGCTAGGACCTCTATCCCTTTTCGGAGTGGTTGGAACCTTAGATTGACCGCCCTGGGATTTGGGCTATAAAAGAACGAAAGAATTAAAATCTGGTTGGATAATCGCGCCGAACAGCCGAGCAAAATAAAGGAAAGCCTTACCTGGTCGGCGTTAACCACCCAGAATGGATAAGGCTCAGCAGGAAAGCGATGAGGTGGAAGTTTGCCACTCAAAATAGGGCCACGAATAGCAAGAGGGACCCGATCCCAGGAAGCATCACTAGTATGACGGGCATGCTTGTTGGAATTTGTACCACCTTCATGATCCTCATCCAACATCAACTTCTTAAAGCCACCAGTAGGAACCTTGTTGCGATGAGGGCTAGCAGCAAAATCGGCAAGGTCGCCATTGGTAGCAGTCCCACTCCGATAATTACCTACGAAGTTTGCAGAGGTATATTCACTTGCTTGAGAAGGGTCATAAGTCGACCAAGGGGTCGGAGAGCACTCACCCCTTCCTCGTCTCTCCCATTCTGCCATGAGACGAAAGGTATTACCATTCCACTGAGCCAAGGATCGAGGGGGGCGGATTTGAGACAAGACTTTGTAGATGAAAGGGAAACTTGGGTCATACGATGGAAAACGCAATCCGAGCTCAAGCTGGCCGTTAGTAATAATAGTCGCCTCGGCCGAGTGAGAAAACTTCTCAACTTCCTCCTTCTTCAAAGTACCTCGCTGGCCCGATAAGATTTCAACACCATAATCATGGAGGTCGTAATCTTCCTTCAATTGGTTGATGAACTGTTCATCAGTTAAGATCTTAGCGGTTTTCTTGTCAGTCCTACATGAAAACGAAGGAGAATCGTTAGAAAAGATAGAATCAATAGCACGTTGATCATGATAGGAGGGACTGTCAACAATAAACAATGAATCCAAAGAAACACCATCCTCTTCGGAAAAAGTATAACTCACACACCTTTTTTAGGTCATGGAAGGAGTCGAAGAAGCCATGAAAGAACTGGAGAATAGACGGGAAACGGAAGAGGGGAGATCGAAAGCAAAGATCGAAAACCGCAACAACAACAACAACATCGGTAGCAGAAGAACAGTAACAAGACCTAGACAAAACTAGGGTTTTGGAGGGGGAAACCTGACGGCGAAGCTGACAAAATAAGTAGCAATGGAAGAAAGGTGGTGGAGACAAGGAAATAGAGAATTTTTGCTCTTGAAAAAAGGATGAATGAAGAATCAAAGGTTTAACTGTTGGATTTATAGTATGAGCAGTTACAATCGGAAGATGAGGTAGCAGGTCATAAAGGTGATGTTAGTGGGGAACTGCATGGCGGGAAAAGCGGCATGGCAAGAGTCGTGGGAGCCAAAGCGGTTTCTTCTGTAAAGACCCTCAAGCTCGTCAACGCTATTAGACCGGTTAAGAGTCGATTTAGAGATATCAAGAGACGTCTTAGCAGATAACAACTCGATTAGTTTAACATGAACGCTAATTAATAGGAAGTAATCTAACAACGACACGAAACTAGTATCATTAGATAAATCTCGAAATGTTACGCAGAATGGATTACTCGAACGTGTCAGCCGGATACCGGACGAAGAAGATATCATTGGTTTAGTATGAAGGGTAAAATCGCCATTTCATGGAAAATACTATTGATGCAACACAGACACGTGGTGGCTGCCCATATCAATTGAGTGAGTGCCTTTATCATTGGACGCTGGCCTTATCACCAAAAACGTGTCGACTCGAGAGAAGACTTTCACTTTCTCTTTTCTTCTTCTATTCTCTTCTTCTTGTTGTTCTTTCTCTTTCTGTTTTCTTCTTATGTTCTTCGTATCTCGTTTTTCTGTGAGAAGATTTGAGTATTGATGAGACCAGAAACTTAAGGGAAAACATCAAGAGTTGATCGTTGGTTATGATGTCATGTTTGATTGAGAACGGGAAGAAGAAGATGGATGTAAACGGAAGTTAAGGTTTGTCTGACTTCGAGTTTAATGGAATCGACATGATATAGAGTTGTGATTAATGAAGAACAAAGGGGGTTTCAGTTGAATGATGTTGTGAAGCTGTTAAAGGAAGAAATTGAAAAGATGATTATAAATTTAAGAAATCAGTAATTTAGGGTTCATGAGAAGAATCTCTGAGAAGATTAGAAGATGAATTTGATACTCTAGAGGATTAATTAGAGATGGGTTTTTGTTGGTACGAAGAATTAAGTTATTGTTTGGGTTCTAATTAGAGATGAGAAGAGTTGGAAAATTAGTGTTGTTCTTGAGATGAAGATATCCAGAAAAGGTTGAAGAATCAGTTGAGGTCTTGATGGGTTATGGAGGTATTGTTTAATTCGAGTGTTGATTCAACTCAGATTGATGAAGAGAAAATGAATTAGGGTTTCAGAAGAATTGTTCTGATGAATCTGCAATTCAGAAGGTGTTATGGCTTGGGTAAGCCTTTAATTACTTAACCTTAGTATTTGGAATTGAATTACTAAGATTCGATTAGTTTATATGTTTGTATTTTAACTGAAAATGAGGTTATCAAACAAGGAAATTGTGGCTGCAGTTAGAAGTGGTTTTGTTAGTGGAAAGATGTTTGAGTTTGAATTAGTGTTTGAGATGATTTATGTTTAATTGAATTAAAATTAGTCTGGTTGTGTGTTGTATGTGGATTTGGATGTAAACTATGAACTTCCTGTGGTGTTAAATGGTGTTGTTCAAGGAGTGATGAAAAGATATTTCTGTAGAAGGAGTAGTATGGTGATGCATATGGTATGAGCTGAAGTTGTGGCAAGGGTGTTAATGAGTATAGGTTGGCTGAAGGCTGAGTTGCGGTGGACTGCAAAAGGTAATGGGTGTGCGGTGTTGTTTGAATTGAAGTTTAATTAAATAAAATAGGAAATGTATGGAACTGTCAGTTGCAGGGAAGAGTGGAGTTATAGAGAAGTCATATTGGTTATGATTGATCTAGTAGAATGAGATGTTGTGTGATTGAAGTGTTGGAATAAGAGTTAAGCGAATTTGTATGAGTTGATGAAGATGTTGATTTAGTGAAATTGATATTGGGTAGGATGCTGTAACGTTGGAGGTGGATGAATGTTGTTGTTGATGTTGCTTAGAGTTGGAGTTGTAGTTGGGGTTGTTGTGAAAGCTTGTTACTGCTTTTGCAGGTAAATTTAGATTTCAGTTGTAAATTGTAGAATTCTGTTATAGTGAATTTATTTGTATAATGTTCAATGATAGAATCAGGTTGGTAAAATTAAACTAGGATTAGAGTTGTAGGTGTGGTAGAATCTTCGACTCGTTCTTGTGGCTCAAGCCTGAACCTTATGCCTGTATGACTGGACAGACTCAGTCTGACTAAGATTCTTATTTGACTTAGTGTATCTGACTGAGTTGACTCATAAACCAGACTTGACTCAGTGGACCTTGACCGATTTGATTACCTTGGACTTGACCTTGACTGGACGTGGACTGTTAATTAACCCCTTTGACCGTATGACCGTTAGATTGACACAGTTAGGCCAGGCCTTAGGTTAATGGACTTGTTTAGTGGACTTGGGCTTTGGACTAGTTTCCTATTTTGTTGAATTGGACCGCTTATGGTCCGAATTAGCCTTTGCCTTCTTCTACAAAGTTGAGATATTCATGAGACTTAGATAATGGATTATAAAACCAATGTAATTGAATTAGTAGATCTTAGTTGTGCTAAAGATATAATGAAAAGGTGTAGAACCATAAATGGGCCTTAGAACCATTAGATAGTTCACTTAGCTTATAACTCGAGAATTATATGAGATTATGTTATGAGCCTTGTGATCCTTGTGAGCCTTATGGGCTAGATTCTTAGAGTTCTTGTGTGATTAACAGTTAGTCTATATTAACAACGATCGATTCAAAGGATGAACCAGTGGACTGTGGATCTCGAGTAGGCGTGGCTTGTCATCAAAAGAGGTGGGAATCGATAACGAACTTTCTTGTATTCATTATTGTTTTACAAATCAATCTTGGTGTTGTGAAATTCATGCATATGTTTGTATGCTCTGTGTGGTATGAGATGTGAGCCGACACAATATCAGTATTCTATGGCTAGGGCGATACACCGCAATGTTACCTAATGAGTGTGGTTAGCACAAATATTATTCTTCCTTTATATATCAATATTCTATGGCTAGGGCGATACACCGCAATATTACCTAATGAGTGTGGTTAGCACAAATATTATTCTTCCCTTATGTGCGGCAACACACATCTCATACATGGATGTTTACTGTTATTTATGGATGTATTTGAAGAAGTTTCTACTTTGTGTTTTACTGTCTTTCCGTGTATTTACGACTGTCGATAATTTTGCACACCATATACTCTCTTCAAAACAAACTCCACCCATCTAGCCTTATACCTAGGATCTAAAACAACTCCAATGCCCATCAAAGTGTTACTTTCTTTCCAATAGCTATCAAATTTTGACCTCATATTCTTGCCCATGTCTCTGATATACTCATGCTCACTTAATTCCCAGGCCTTAATGTATTTATTAACTTCTTGCACCCCATTATAATACAAATTTGTTGTGGGATACTTAATCCCAGCAAATTTGGTTGAAATCACATCGAATAATTTCAAACATTCACATATATGTACTCCTTGTTGCCACTGCTGAGAAGTTGGTAGTATGTTGAAGTCATTATCCAAATCAGCTAGCCTAACAAAATCTTGTCTCGAAAAAATTGCATCTTTAAGCATCTTAAAGGTGGAGTTCCACCTGGTATCCACATCTAAACCAACAGACCTTGAAGCAGGAAGCTTAACTTGGGTAATAGCACATTCAAATCTCTCTTTTCTAGGCTGACTTGACTTGACATATTTCACACACTCTCTAATTGCCTCTATAAATGTAAGTGCTACTTTCATTCCACACAACACAATCAAGTGCAATACATGATTACTACAACTCATTCGGAACAAATCCCCATTAAGAACTAGACAATCTTTGCTATCAAGCCATGACTTCAGATTTGCCATCATAACATTGTTGGAGCTAGCATTGTCAGCAGCTACAACAAAAATTTTATTATCTATGTTCCAATCTAAAGCTACTGATTTCACTAAAGATGCTAGAACTTCTCAGTATGTGGTGATGGCACTAAAGTGTATGCTAGTGTTTTCTTAATCAGTTTCCACTCATCATCTATGTAATGCATTGTCATACAACAATAACCATCCTTTGTATGCTTACATGTCCACATATCTGTTGTCAAACTAACTGTAGATGTAATTGTGTCAAATTGTTCTTGTAATTGGAGTTTGAACTCAACTGTTAGTTTCATGATATCATCCCTAATTGTATTCCTAGTGTAAAGCTTAGCAGCAGGATTCAGAGACTTAACAAACTCTCTAAAATATGGATGCTCAACTATAGTGATTGGATGACCATGCTTAGCAATCATCTTGGCAACAAGTATCCTAGTAGCTTCAGGATCATACTTCCAATTAGCTAACTTAGTTTGTGCATTACCTGTTTTGATTGTAGTAATCTTTCTTTGTCCTTTCTTATTCTCAGGCTTTTGTTTGTAGGTATTAGCATGGTGATGCAAGCGGCTGGTTCCTTGGATATTGGGTGCAAGCATTCTCTTCTTACAATGTTTGCATTCAGCTAAAAGTATCCCAATCTCCTTCCCTTTTACCATCTTCTTTCCAATTAACCTTTCAAAATCAATCCATATATCAGACCTTACTGCACGTAGTTTTTTCTTTTCTTCAGCTATAATTGGATCTTCATCTACCTCTATTTCTGCTTCTTCTCTGGGACGAATCGCAGTGTAAAAAGAACAGTGTTGCATTAATTCCTGAACCTTGAACTTGGTTTGATGCAGATGCAACTGAAATTGAGAGATTGTTTGAGGAACAACCAACATAGTTTGATGCTCTTTCGCTTTGGGACATGATTAATTTCACAAATCTGTAACTGAGATTCCCTAATTTCAGTTTCAGAAACCCTAAATTGAAAATTGAGTTTTTAAGATTGAAATTAAACTCAAAAGAACTAGAAGAACAAAACCCTAGTAATCACACATGATTTGTACAGAAAAGAAGATGATTTTGAGATTGAATCGAAAGCAGGAGACGAGGAGGTGAAGTGAGTTTTTCTTCTCTCTTTTTCTCTGTCGACAACTGATGAACTGAAGAATGAGATTCATTCGAAGGGAATGATATTTTACCTAGGTCTAAGATTTTACACGTGCAATGCACACGTTATCGGATATCAGAAATAAGCCTAACGGAAACACCCTTAACCGGTACCATTACGTTAAGGAAAAAATATTTGATATGTTATCGGATACGGATATCCGTTAACCGATATGTCGGATGGTAACCCTAACGGATCTCGGATATTCGGATTCGGATAGTGGATTTGGGACATCCATTGACAGGCCTAAGCAGAATACTCTTTGTGGGGAGATCACAAAAAAAGGGGTCTAGTTTAAAAAAGGGTCAAACAAATATTTAACCCCAACGACCAATGGTTCGACGCCCAAAAGAATATTCTCCCGGAATATGCTTCCCAGCGACTAATGGTAAGGCGCCCAACGACTCAAGATAACATCCAAGCAAATGCTTGAACCTTATGTTGAATCAGATAAATTAAAGACCATGCTTTCAGATAGCAATCCTGCGAAAGAAAAGTTATTTTTTACCAGCTTTACGGCAATTGAAAAAATTACTAGAACTGTCAATAACCAAACATTGTGGGTGCTCTGAGTAAATAACTTTTGCAGAAGATCCCTAATTTTTTTTTATTATAGGTAAGCAATTGAAACTAAGTGGTCTAATATTTTTCCAACTGGAAGTAACTCATTTGTCTAGGATCAACTGTCATATTTGAAGCCACCAATTTAAGTAGACCTTCCATAATTCCTAGCTCATTTGGATAAGAATTTGTCTCCAACGTTGTGGCCAAATTGATTAAAAAAAAACTGCCAATCCATGGCTTACTATTTTCCTGCTGGACTAAACCCTGAAGCTGCTGTCTGACTAAACGGGCACGAGAAAATTCCTCCGGAACATTTCTGTTTCTCTCCGGTAATCGTAATTACTGTAAAGACCCTAAAAAGCTTCTATAATATTAATATATCTATACGAATGACGGAACAAAGTGATGAAGTAAGTCGTTCGTTGAATGCATTCAGACATTAAAGGCGATTCATTCATGGAAGTTACAAACAAGAACAACAATACATCTTTCCACACAAACACCAAAATTTCTACTCAAACAAGAACAACAATACCAGTAACAGGATTCTTAATCTTGAATTCCTCACAAATAGATTCAAAATCTAAAACAACCAGAAACACAAAAACACAACCCAACCAACAACATTCAAAACCTCAATATACTCAAGAACAACCTCTACCAATCACTATTTTAAAAATGCTCAATACCAGATTGATTGAAAATTTTCAACAAACTAGAGAAATCCCACACCAAAGCAGTAACATCAAAGAACAGACACCCACAAAAACCCAATCTCTTCCTATGGATACTAGAAACTGGAAAACAAAGTTCAAAGAAAAACCGAAAGATACAGATATTCTATTCTCTTTTCCTCACACATCAACTCAATCTAGATTATTCTCTTGCTTCACCAGCCTAGAGCAAAGAGTCTTCTCCTGCGATGTGGTTAACCTCTTGATGGCCTCCTCTTTTGAAGCTCTCACTAGTGGAAAATGAACTTTTAACCACTTCCTAAATTTTAAGAATACTACTGTGCTAGGAAGAATGAACTAATAGTTCCGTGATACACAGTTGTTTTACTGGAATAAAATAAGAAAAAATAAAACTTGTCTCTCACACAGTGGTTTTCTTAGGGGGTATTTTTGTAAAATTATCGAGTTTTAAGAACCACCGTGAGAGCACATGGTTTCACTCGTCCAAGATTTATCCTAACCCATCTATCCGACTGAAACTTTATCTAACTTTATCTCTTTTAATCTAAGCTCTCTGCGCCTCTCTCATCTCTTTCACCAAAAAATAAATCTGAAACTACAAACCCTATAATCCCCCCTCTCTTCTCCATTCACTCACCACCACAACTACCAATCCATCACCCCGAGCACACCACCACTACCATCTTCTTCTTATGCATCTCCATTCACTCACCACCGGCACCATAAAAATACCCAAACCCTTAGACTCTAATAACACCCAAAAAATCTTCCACATTTCTTTCACAACCCTAGAATTGCAGGAATTTCACTTTTCTCTTCCTCTCTGAAAAATTCTAGGGCATGCTCATAAATTTTTTATTAGCTTTGAATAACAAATTGATGCAGTCTAGAAGAAGAAAAACAAAAACGAATTGATTTTCTGGGTTCGTGATCAAAGCTCGGAGGAGAAATTGATTGAATTTTTTTGGCTGTCTATTGTAAGATATTTTGATTTTGATGTGTAGTTTGACTTGTTTTTAGTAGATCTAATTTTTTTGATTAAGGTTTTGGAAAGAATTAGGATTCATTGTTTGTTTATATGTTGGATTTCACATGTTTTAGTTCTATGTATGATTTTAATTGTATTTATTGATTAATAATATTTGAAACTTATGTTCGACTTGGTCATTTTATTCATTTTTTTAGTTCAGATCGATTATTTGGTCATGCTCTTCATTTTCTTAGTGTTCATTTGGTATGGCAATTTCTATTTTTTGTTTTATCAAGTATGTGAATTTGGTATTTTAAGTTTTGGGTTGTTGCTTAGATTTCATTTTCTTCATCTAAATGTCTGATTTTTATGAAATACATTTTGCAGAATAGGATTCATTTCCGTTAGCTTCTAGGGTCCTCCATGGATGTAGATGTATGTGTATTGTCTACTTAGATTGAGGTGACTGATTTTCTTGTTAAGGGCAGTGGAGTTTGGGTATTATTCCATAAATTCATTAGATTCTGAATTAGATTGGAGTCACAGGCGATGACTTTCCATTCTTTGGATGTTTGACATGTTTTTAGATGCTAAGCTGGATGAGATAATTACTATATATATACAACAATATGCATATGCCAGTAACATATATGCGCTACTAACTGCAATACAGTAGATTGCTTTGAAAACCTACTTTGAAACAAGTCTTGCTATATCTTAAGGAATAGTTTTTATTTTGTTTTTCGTAAGGTTGACGAAAGGGCAGTCCTGAAGCACTTTGAGTGGACTGAGAAAAAAAGCTGATACAGAGAACTTAAGAAGTGTAGAATCTGAAGTTTCTAGCATGTGGATCTTGGCTTCCATGTGATACTGCATTAAAGAAGATGGTGGCTTTCTCAGAGAAGTATGACTTCTGATTTATATGATTTGAAAATTTTCTTTAAAATACTTATTCCTTCAGTAATAATCTTGTAAGGTGCAATTTTCTAGACTTCCTGTTACTAAGATGGAGCATAGTGTGCAGACATGTAGTACTGCATCAAGTTTTGTAGATTCACTATTTTAATCAGGAAAATTGGTTATCGCAGATCAAATTCGGATCAGTAAAGTTAGATAACAACTACACGAAGAGAGGCGCCATGGAACTGTTAAACAAGAGAGCACCAGAGAAAGATCCAACGTTGGAGTATATGTTACTTGAAGGAGTGAGATTTTCTTTCTGGATTCATCAGGTAAGGAATGATCAAATATTTTCTCAAACTTACTGGTTACTTACTAGTTTATGATGCAGTTTGCAGGAGGGTTTGATTCATCAAGATTCATCAAGATCTCTCTTTTGCATGTTTTTGATCTACATCTAATGCTTCGGGTTTATGTACACCAGCTTGAACTCACCATAACATCTAACATGATGGATTTCACATAATGAAAATCCTTGTAAAGGGAATTGGAAAGGTGTTACCTGCACTGGCTCGTCCTTTACTAAATTGTAAGTAATCTTCAACCTTCTCTTTTTCTATTTTCTAATTAGTATTGTTGGTGCACTGAGTTTATCTTTGTTTTGCTTTAGTTCCAATTAGAAAACTACCAGGTCTTCAACTGAATTAAATGTATCTTACATTACTCTTACATGCCTACCACTAGGTCATATATAGGGATACCGTCCAAAGGCTTGAATCATTTTAGAATTCAGCTTCAATAATTTATAAATTTTACGCAAATGTTACTTTAATCAATAGTTGCTTATGGTTAGTTTCCTTAACTACTCTTCTGTATAGTCTCATCTTTGTTGATGTCAAATATTAATTCCTTACTGTGTCTGCAGAACATGTGGAAAATCAGTTCATATGTCATCCTTTGACTTTCAGTTGGAGTGGATGTTTGTGTATGTGTTGGTAGTGAAGGCGTCAAGTAGATTCCGCATCCCTTTTTCTTTTTGTTTTAGTTGATATAGTCTTGGTTTTATTTGAAGCTTAAGACCGGAGTGATGGATCTGCGATTGGGTCCGGGTCGAGGGCAAAACAACCTGATCATATGTGGATGCAAAGGAAAACTTGAGGTTCTCCAACTTTGAAAATTTATGAGAAGATCCAAAGAAGTTGACGAACCCTTCATCCATGCTTCTCACGCTGCCCAAGTCTTTTAATTTCCCTGATGAGTCTAGAAAGCGTTGGCTTCTTGTTTTAGAATCTCCCAAGAGATCAGGCCTTATGAAGATATCCATATGTGTTCACTGCATCTGCGAATCCAGCTCCACTAATTTCAAAATCTGTAGGAAACAACTAGTATTGGGATGGAGATCAGGTAATAGCTCTCCACTGAATGCTTGAATTTTTTTTTTTCTCTTTATGTACATGGAGAGCTGAACACATGGTCGCCTGTTCATGTTATCAGGAAATGAGCCAAAACCAAGGATTTCAGAACTGTTTTGTTCATTGGATATTTTCTATCTTAATTATCAGTAGGTGTAACTGCTCTTGTTCTCCTCCGACAATTATTTACCTTAAGAACTTGCAGAGATATGTAATGTTTGTGTTGTTAAATAAAAATGTGTATGGTCGATAATTTCCTGACATCAACCTTTGTGTTTTAACTTCAGGAGAGATCTTCCTGTAGGCTTAATATAAGGGGCGCTCCATGCACTTCGCTTGCAAGCATTATGCCAGGTACTAAATTGCGCATCAGAGTAATTTGGTTCTATCTGCGTATATGTCTTTGCTTATATTTTTGTGCCATCCTTTATGCTTGCATAAATTTTTCTTTAATGTCAATGGATAGGATATTCACCTTCACCCGTTGCTTTTAACGTAATACGTTAGTTAAATAGTGCTTGTTGCTAATTTTTAGTTCCTTCAACAACCACTTGTCTGTGAGAGGTCAAGAATTTTTTGCTTAGATCAACAAGCACTTGTTTGTTCCCATTTTCTGTAATTTTTATTAAATCTTGACCTCTTATTGGAGTACGTAGTGCTTGTATATTCTGGCAACACATACAGTTGTGTTGATATTGAAGGGGTCAAGAACCTTTTTAGGACATACTCTGCCGATAAAACTTTGTTTCCTTTTTTTTTAAAGAAGTAAGAACTTTGTTATTAAACTTCTAACGCTGAACTTATTTTGCTGCAGTGTACTATTCCGATCAGTTGGGCATCTCAGTTCATGTTTTAGCTGGTTTTAGCTTCTTTTTAGCTTCTTTTTTTACGTTGTAGGTTGAGTTCCATGGATCGTGTAAGAAAAATTATATGCTTATAATAATAGTTATTATTATAACTTAGGATGGTGAATTCACTATTCAGTACTTGTGTAGAGTTTGTTGGGTTTTTTTGTGACTAAAGTGTCACTTGGTTCAAATGTAAATTGAGTTACTGATGTAAATAAATTTCAAGTTTGAATTGAATGGTGGAAGTTTTGATATAAAATGAGCAACAATTAAAATTTTCAGTTTAATGAATTTCAATTGTATGTCATTCAGATTAAGTCAGACGAACCAAATTTTCTAAATTTAGGTTCAATCAGAAATACCAGTAAGACTGGCATTCAGACGAATCAGATTTCCTGAAAATATTCAGCCTAGTTAAACGACTACCAAAAACTAGCGATTAACTTTTATTCTTTCTAATTTGAAACATATTAAACCACTGTGTTTCACAGTGTTATCGATCCACTGTCAAAGGAAGTCGTTTTTTTAAAGATTTTAACGTGTGTGAGACACAGTCGTTTTGGAAAAAACCACTTCAATATTCCAACTGATAAACACAGTCGTTTTTAGTGATATTACCTCCTGTCCTGGCAGTGGTTTAACTTTTATTTTCCACTAGTGTCTCCCGTTACTCTTACACCTCTGCGCTACGGAATCACCGTCTCCATCAAGATCTATAACTTCATGCACTCCAACCTCAGTTCTCAAAAAAGTTCGCCAAGACACTAATATCAACACCCCATCTGGTTTGGATATTATATCTACTCCGTCAGAAGGAACCCAAGTTTTGAAGATTGGAATGGTGTATCGTGATCTAGATCTCTTCATGATGGAAGTAGTAAAATACCAAAATTACTAGCCTCATAAGATTGATTGGTTTGATGATTTTGCAGGGATTTATATACAGAAAAGAAAGAATCTAAACAGTCCAAATCTCTTCTCCCTAGTCTTCCATATTAATTCTCAGAATTTAATGAATCCATTTAGATTATGCTTCAACTATGCTAATTCTTCTCCCCTAACCGCTATGACCTTTGATTTTCCAGTAATCGACTTCCAGTCAATAACAAAGATAGAGCTCCGACCAAAGCACATCGGGGCAGGGCAGCAACCACAACTTTTACCTTGGATTAACTCAAGCATTTGTCGCTTATCTCTCGCTCAGTAAATCACGTGCCTCACAAAGCTACAAATCCCAATCCCTCACAACTCTAGCCACAAAAAAAAAACTGTCATACCCAACTTGCCAAAGAGTCACAAAGGCTGTCCTTACACATCTTGTCAAGTCATTTTCTCTCCAAGACTCATTAATGACAAACAACAAACTCTAAACAAGAGCACGGTACCCCAACCCTAAAACAAATCGATCGACAACTATGAAACAAAAAGAACTACCACCAAAGATATTTTAACCATATCTCAAACACTTGTTGATCGTGAGAAACCTATTCAAACAAAACAACATTGTTGTGTCTCCTTCCTACTTACCCTCTGCCAAACAAAACAAAAGTCTCACTACTATATCCCTGGTCAAAACCCACTTACACTTTCTCTCACAATAGAAAGCCAATTCTCCTGCATAATCTAATAATAATTATCTTCATCACAAACCCTGATATCCCAAAAAATCAAAAGAACCCCTTAGTTTTATACCGGTGTTTGTAGGTGAAAATGGTTTCTGCTGATTTCGGTAATTTTGGGTGTACGGGTGAGAAACAATTTAAACCCTAAACAATGTACTACAAGGGAGTACTTTAGATTCGAGAGATCAATTTGTACAAGTCCGGCCTAAACCAAGAAATGGCCGTTCCAGACTTGCTTCGGTCACAAAGTGAAGGAGAATGGGTTGGTTTTGGGGAGGGAAGCAAGGAAAGTGATAAGACCAGAATAGTTGATTCTGGAAGAGTAGTTGTGTTACTACGACTTGTATCAGAAAAGTGGGAAGGCTAACAAATGGTAAGCTAGCAAGTATTTTCTGAGTGTTGTGTATTCCCGAATGAACTTGTTGTTCTGTGGAAATAGGTAAGACCTATTTATACAAGTCGAAGTGAAACGTAGCCTGGTCTCATTAAGGAATGGAAAAATGGGTAAGTAAATGGGAGGAGGTGATAACCGTATGCATGGAATTTGATGTTCCATAAAAATCGTTAACGCATGGAATTGATGTTCCATAAAAATATTAACGTATGAAATTGATGTCCCACGAACGTTTCACTTTTAACTCCCTGTATTTATTAACCGCCTCACCCTTATGACACTTCCTTATGACGGGTGTAGTGTACGCCGCACGTTGTAAACCGCCAAACCAATACCCAAAGACGATCCCCCAGTTTGTGATATGTGTTGATGTCTCGAATGTTTTTGTGGAAAACATGTAGCGTATGGTTGTTGCCTGGCAAGTCGAGCTTGGGAGACTTGGTATGTGACGGAACGGAAAATTACGCCTTTGGCGCATTGCCCCGCAGGCCGTAACTCCCATGATACGCCATGATGAAGCTACGATTCGGGCCTTAGGGCTAGGCAAATGCACGTCCATTTGCCCTTTCAAGCATGCTCGTGGAGCATGACGCAGCTAACTTAGCTTCCACACCGTTCCAACTTACCCTTGTCCCACAAAAGGGTTTAAGGCCATAAGGCCAATACCATGCATTTTTCATGCATCTCTGGCTTTGCCTTTACGTAGGGAATTCATCACTGAATTTCCTAGCTAGCTGAGCAACCGTCATATTGCCGTGTCTTGTCCAGGCATAAGCCTTGGACTTTGGTGTAGGCCGCACCAAGCCCTTGCCATTTCCTACGTTACCTCGCTTACCAACTATTTATAAATTGATAGGAAGTATGAGCATCCACTTACTGGCATGCAACTAAGCCTCATCAAGTCTGGCCACAATCATCTCTTGCGTCGAGCTACCGAGCTTAGATGATATGAGGGGCCAACGTGCTGGACCCAAGCAATGCCGCAACTCATTGCGGCTGCCTACGTACCCTTCCCTACTCTAAAGGGATCAAGCACAGACCGTAGTTCATCCGCGAAGGGACAAGCAGCTTATTCCAACTCGTTTGCTAGGTCGTGGCCAAGCAATAGTGGTAATAGCCTAGTCCATATAGGTCGTTCCGTCAAATACATCCAAGTGATGCATCATCGAGTCCGTGGAATGGCATAGTGATGCCTCAGCATCATATGCTCCATTCGTAAGGCTGCACGACTAAGAATGAGGCCTGAGAATCATTCATACCGTTCCGGCCAAGCTATGAAGCTTACTTGGTACATAGTCCGCATATGCACCTTCAACCAACTACCCCTCCCTATATATGTCTTAATGGAATTTTTACAAGTATGGAAAGGGGACCAAAAATCTTTCATCAACTCCCCGTTTACTATTCATGGCCGTTGATATGTATTTTCCTGAATAACCGGCCAAGATGGATGTACATTCAGTCCTGGCTCACATGCCAGTTCCACTGTCCGGCCATGTGGGCCGTCCACTGCCAACCCGATGCCCGGCCATGTTGGCCGTCCACTTCCAAACCGATGCCCGGCCATGTTGGTCGTCCACTTCCAAACCGATGCCCGGCCATGTTGGTCGTCCACTGCCAACCCGATGTCCGGCCATGTTGGTCGTCCACTGCCAACCCGATGTCCGTCCATGTTGGTCGTACATTTTCAACCCGATGTCCGGCCATGTTGGCCGTCCACTGCCAACCCGATGCCCGGCCATGTTGGCCGTCCACTGCCAACCCGATGTCCGGCCATGTTGGCCATACATTTTCAACCCGATGTCCGGACATGTTGGCAGTACATTTTCAAGGTCATCTACCCAACTAACCTAATGCATCATTTGATGCAAGATTGGCTCTTGGCCAATGTAGCTTCCAACCAATGCCATATTGGCCTTATCCAATATGCATATGCGATGTGCCTTACTTGGCACCAGATATGGCCCAGGGCCAAATGCATCGCACCATGCAAATGAAGCTTTGGATGAAGCTTCATCACAGGCAAATGGCGCATATTTTAGCATGCGCCATGCTAAAAACACGGGGTGTTACATGGTAGCTTGGTGACCTTCGACGGTCGAGATTTTGTATCTTAAGAGGAAATGTAGTCGTTGATCTTTGCACGCTTTCGTTCGTTGGTGGCCGCATAGGGAGGGCCAAAGATGGTGGCGCGGCTAGGTTAGCATGACATTGGCATGGCATGGTGGCGGCTAGGTTGGCATGCCATTGGCGTGGCATGGAGGCGCGGCTAGGTTGGCATGGCATGGCAAGCTTAGGTTTTCGGGCCAAAGGTTACCATGCGTCGTCTGGTAACCTTGGATGGCTAGGATTTGCTCCTGGGATTGAAAGGGGACCGTTGATTGTCGCACGCCTTGGTTTTAGTAGCCGCAAAGGGAAGGCCAGCATGGTGGCGCGGCTAGGTTGGCATGCCGTGGGCATGGCATGCCTTGGAGCGGTTTGGGCGTGGCCAAACTTAGGATTTCGGTCCAAAGGTTACCATGCGTCATCCGGCAACCTTGGATGGCTAAGATTTGCTCGGGATTGAAGGGGGACCGTTGATCGTCGCACGCCTTCGCTTTTGGTAGCCGCGTAGGGAAGGCCAGCATGGTGACACGGCTAGGTTGGCATGCCGTTGGCATATGGCGCGGCTAGCACGGCTAGGGCCAAGGCAAGGTGCGATTTGTCTTGGCATGGTGGGGCCAAGGGTTTGGCATGCCGTTGGCACATGGCGCGGCTAGCATGGCTAGGGCCAAGGCAAGGTATGCCATGGGCGCATGGTGCGGCTAGCATGGCTAGGTCCAAGGTGCGATTTGGCTTTGCATAGTGGGGCCAAGGGTTTGGCGTGAATGGTTTGGCTTGGCATGGCGGGTCCAAGGGCTTGGCATGCCATGGGCGCATGGTGCGGTTTGGCTTGGCATGTGGGGCCAAGGGTTTGGCATTTGTTGGCACATGGTGCGGCTAACATGGCTAGGTGCGGTTTGGCTTGGCATGTGGGGCCAAGGGTTTGCCATGGGCGCATGGCGTGGCTAGCTTGGCTAGGTGCTGTTTGGCTTGGCATGTGGGGCCAAGGGCTTGCCATGGGCGCATGGAGTGGCTAGCTTGGCTAGGTGCGGTTTGGCTTTGCATGTGGGGCCAAGGGTTTGCCATGGGCGCATGGCGTGGCTAGCTTGGCTAGGTGCGGTTTGGCTTGGCATGTGGGGCCAAGGGCTTGCCATGGGCGCATGGTGTGGCTATCTTGGCTAGGTGCGGTTTGGCTTGGCATGTGGGGCCAAGGGTTTGCCATGGGCGCATGGCATGGCTAGCTTGGCTAGGTGCGGTTTGGCTTGGCATGTGGGGCCAAGGTTTGGCCATGGGCGCATGGCGTGGCTAGATTGGCTAGGTGCGGTTTGGCTTGGCATGTGGGGCCAAGGTTTGGTGTGACCAAGCTAGGTTCGTGACCAAGCTAGGGCTTTGGGCCAAAGGTCGTTTGGTAACCTCGGACGTCTAGGATTTGCTCCTGGGATTGAAGGGCGACCGTTGATTGTCGCACGCCTTCATTTTGGTTGCCGCGTAGGGAAGGCCAGCAAGGTGGCGCGGCTAGGTTGGCATGGGGCCATAGCAAGGTGCATTTGGCATGGCGCGGTAGGTGTGGTCGGCATGGTTTTCCATTGGCACAGGGGTGCGGCTAGCATGGTTGGCATGCCTTGGCGCGGTAGGTGTGGCTGGCATGGTTTGCCATTGGCACTGGGGTGCGGCTAGCATGGTTGGCATGCCTTGGCGCGGTAAGTGTGGCTGGCGTGGTTTGCCATTGGCACAGGGGTGCGGCTAGCATGGTTGGCATGCCTTGGCGCGGTAGGTGTGGCTGGCATGGTTTGCCATTGGCACAGGGGTTTGAGAATTAGGGTTTTGGCCTGTCGAAACCCTAATTAGCATTAAAAAATAGGTACCCTGGTAATTTTCTTGCAGACAAATTAAAGGGTTCAATAAATGTGCTTGGTTTGGACATTATTACTCAAGTTCTGTGACGTCACTGTCTGACTAGGGTTTTATAATTTTACCCCTAAGCTAAAAACCACCATCAACATTAAGTCCCCTGTTTAGCTCGGAACATGTGCCTTGTTGCGAGGTAAGCATATGATGGTGACCGACAATGACGAAATCAAGACGTAAAGCATTGGAAAGATGGTCAGGAAAATCCGACTAACCTTTTTGAGAGGTGAAGAGAGTTTTTGCTTCCCGTGTTGGCGGCCCTGCATAAGTTATACTGGGGATGCAGACCGTGGAGTGGTGAGACGAAAGTTGCTGGCTTGGTCTGGCCGTACATCACCGAGGCAAAACGGGCGCAGTCTTGGAAGGCAAAGCGTAGTGAATGGCTTGGCATGTGGGGCAAGAGGTGGCGTGGTCTTAGGAAGGCAAGCATGGTGGATGGCTTGACACGGTTACTATTTGTGGAGAGTTCATGATCTCGCGTTTGGCAGCCTTACATAGATCTTATTTATGTTGACCGTGAAGCAGTGAGGTGAGAGACGTGACTTAATTTGGCTTCTCATCATCTTGGCTGGGTTAGGGGACATCATAATGTTGGCTCGACGAGTTGTTGGTGTCGGCGTGGCAAGCCATGGCATGGACATCCTGGCATGATAGGGCCTGCGGTAATGGAGTGGATGGCTTGGCATGGTACGGCCATGGCAAGGCGCGGTTTGCTTGGTGATTTGTCTTCAAGGCGTGTACGGACGGTGGCGGGACCAAGACGTGGCGCGGTTAGCTTGGTAATTTGCCTTCAAGGGCCCAACTGCCTCTTTTCCTTACTTGGCTCAAACAGGAAATTCTTTTCTCTTCAAAAACCCGAGAGTGTTGTGCCCACAAAAGAGGCGTTACTCCTTCTACTTAGGCTACGTTACCGGTTTTGCTTCGAATATCGGTCTTTGGCAGGGAAAGCAAAACACGAGCTAGCGTGTCTCAAACACGTTCTTCCATGTTTTCCCACCAAATACTGATTATTTCGCACAGCCAGGCATGAGGCTTTCCCTTATATTGACTGGTGGGATGAGGTTTAATTAGGATCGGATATCATGCCTTAACTCACTGGGCTAGTATAAAAACTTTCCTTTTCGGGATCAAGGCTGTTCGCTGAACATAAAAGATGATCTTGAATTTTCCATTCGTATAGTTCGTCCTGAAAATCGTGCTCGTTCTCTTCAAAGGTATCATCTCGTGTTTTTCTCCCGGTTTCCATTTTATCTTCTTGTTGGTATAGATAGGGTGAAAACTTGCTCATTTTCTCTTTTTTTGTATAATGGGATCTTCCAGAGGCAGCCGTACCTCTAATTCTTCGGAGAAAAACCTTGGACTTCCCGAAAACCAGTTTTCTTCTCATGAGGAGGCATTAGGTAGAATCGAATCTCTGTTCCGTGAAGATGGCGGAATTATCCCGGACCTTCCTTCTATCTATCTTGGTGAAGTGCGGGCGCGTGTTCGGACTTTATTGGGCTCGGTGAACATGGAGGAGGAATGGGAAGGTGATGAAGAGTCCTGGTGCTTTGAGAGACTTCAGTGCAGCAAAACTTCTTCTCGTTCCAGGGCGGATTGGACCACTTCCAGGTTGAAACGACGGAAAACTGAGTCTGTGGGACCTTTAGAGGAAAGCCAACGTAACTTCTTCGTTCAGGACGGCGTCAAAATTCTTGATTCTGATACGGATGAATCAAGAAATCCTCCTCGAAAGGTTGTTGAGAAAACCTTTGAGGAAAACGTTGCGTTTGGTGGGACCGAAGCGGCCTTCGGAGTTGACGCCGGAAATGTTGTTGGCGACATTAGGGGGGTCGTGGTAGCATATGCTGGACCAGTTGTTGAAGCGGATGCTGTGAAAGAGATGGGTGTTGTTGCTGCTGAGGTTTCTTCAAGATGGGATGTTGAGGTTGCTACTGCTGATGCCGTCGAATGGAATCTTTGTTGCCCGAGAGATTGTTGGGGAAAGTGCTTGAAAATAGCCCTGACCGATGTGACTCGTGTTCCATCTTTCGACGACTAGCTTCTCCCTTTTATCGTTTCTGTTTGTTACGTAGTCGTCCTGATGTTTTTGTAGACTCATCTTTACCTTCTTTGTATTCGTGGAGAAGTTAGGGTTTCGCCGATTAACGTTCCGCTTGTGTTTTTTGAATAATTGAATAAGGTATTTCTGACATGGTTTCGGCTTTTCTGGTCGTGATTTGATGGTTGATCATGTCTTATGAGCTTCGATATTGAAGGGATCCCGTGTAGATTCCCAGTACCCAAGTATGGTTTACATGTTTCCATCTTTGTAGTGATTACTGCTGTGGTGAAGCTCTGGCTGGTATCAACAAATGAGCGGCAACAGTTCTTGGTAGTAGATTTAATCAGCAGAGACTACATTGTCGTGGTAACAAAGTAAGTTGGCTGGAATTGTATGGGATTCCGTGGAAATAGAAGGATTGGCTAAATGCGTAAGCGAGGCGCGGCTAGGTTGGCATGCCGTTGGCATGGCATGGCATAGCCAAGCTTAGGTTTTCGGGCCAAAGGTTACCATGCGTCGTCTGGTAACCTTGGATGGCTAGGATTTTCTCCTGGGATTGAAGGGGGACCGTTGATTGTCGCACGCCTTGGTTTTAGTAGCCGCATAGGGAAGGCCAGCATGGTGGCGCGGCTAAGTTGGCATGTCGTGGGCATAGCATGCCTTGGAGCGGTTTGGGAGTGGCCAAACTTAGGATTTCGGGCCAAAGGTTACCATGCGTCGTCTGGTAACCTTGGATGGCTAGGATTTGCTCCTGGGATTGAAGGGGGACCGTTGATCGTCGCACGCCTTCGTTTTTGGTAGCCGGGTAGGGAAGGCCAGCATGGTGGCGCGGCTCGGTTGGCATGTCGTTGGCATATGGCGCGACTAGCACGGCTAGGGCCAAGGCAAGGTGCGATTTGGCTTGGCATGGTGGGGCCAAGGATTTGGCATGCCGTTGGCACATGGCGCGGCTAACATGGCTAGGGCCAAGGCAAGGTATGCCATGGGCGCATGGTGCGGCTAGCATGGCTAGGGCCAAGGTGCGATTTGGCTTTGCATGGTGGGGCCAAGGGTTTAGAATGGTTTGGCTTGGCATGGCGGGGCCAAGGGCTTGGCATGCCATGGGCGCATGGTGCGGTTTGGCTTGGCATGTGGGGCCAAGGGTTTGGCAAGCCGTTGGCACATGGTGCGGCTAATCTGGCTAGGTGCGGTTTGGCTTGGCATGTGGGGCCAAGGGTTTGCCATGGCGCATGGCGTGGATAGCTTGGCTAGGTGCGGTTTGGCTTGACATGTGGGGCCAAGGGATTGCCATGGGCGCATGGCGTGGCTAGCTTGGCTAAGTGTGGTTTGGCTTGGCATGTGGGGCCAAGGGTTTGCCATGGGCGCATGGCGTGGCTAGCTTGGCTAGGTGCGGTTGGGCTTGGCATGTGGGGCCAAAGGCTTGCCATGGGCGCATGGCGTGGCTAGCTTGGCTAGGTGCGGTTTGGCTTGGCATGTGGGGCCAAGGGTTTGCCATGGGCGCATGGCGTGGCTAGCTTGGCTAGGTGCGGTTTGGCTTGGCATGTGGGGCCAAGGGCTTGCCCTGGGCGCATGGCGTGGCTAGCTTGGCTAGGTGCGGTTTGGCTTGGCATATGGGGCCAAGGGTTTGCCATGGGCGCATGGCGTGGCTAGATTGGCTAGGTGCGGTTTGGCTTGGCATGTGGGGCCAAGGTTTGGCCATGGGCGCATGGCGTAGCTTGCTTGGCTAGCTTGGCTAGGTGCGGTTTGGCTTGGCATGTGGGGCCAAGGTTTGGTGTGACCAAGCTAGGTTCGTGACCAAGCTAGGGCTTTGGGCCAAAGGTCGTTTGGTAACCTCGGACGGCTAGGATTTGCTCCTGGGATTGAAGGGCGACCGTTGATTGTCGCATGCCTTCGTTTTGGTAGCCGCGTAGGGAAGGCCAGCAAGGTGGCGCGGCTAGGTTGGCATGGGGCCATGGCAAGGTGCGTTTGGCATGGCGCGGTAGGTGTGGCTGGCATGGTTTGCCATTGGCACAGGGGTGCGGCTAGCATGGTTGGCATGCCTTGGAGCGGTAGGTGTGGCTGGCATGGTTTGCTATTGGCACAGGGGTGCGGCTATCATGGTTGGTATGCCTTGGCACGGTAGGTGTGGCTGACATGGTTTGCCATTGGCACAGGGGTGCGGCTAGCATGGTTGGCATGCCTTGGCGCGGTAGGTGTGGCTGGCATGGTTTGCCATTGGCACAGGGGTGCGGCTTGCATGGTTGGCATGCCTTGGCGCGGTAGGTGTGGCTGACATGGTTTGCCATTGGCACAGGGGTGTGAGAATTAGGGTTTTGGCCTGTCGAAACCCTAATTAGCATTAAAAAAAAGGTACCCTGGTAATTTTCAAAAAAAGGTACCCTGGTAATTTTCTTGCAGACAAATTAAAGGGTTCAATAAATGTGCTTGGTTTGGACATTATTACTCAAGTTCTGTGACGTCACTGTCTGACTAGGGTTTTACGATTTTACCCCTAAGCTAAAAACCACCATAAACAACTGGAAAACAAACTTCCAGGAAAACAAACAATTCCCCTCTTTAATGGCTTCCTCCTCTACAAGCGCCTCAATAGAGGAACTGGTTGATGATATTCAACACAATTTAACCCTACCAGATTATCTTAGACCTCTAGTCATTTTAAACAAAGTTGATCTCAAACCCGAGCCGATACAAGATGATAAATGGAGTGCTATTGATAAACTACACAGCAATGCAAATGTTACAATATCTGAAGCCTCAACCTATGCTAGAAAGTACTAGAATCTTAACAAAGAGGTTCAAATATCACCATACCAAAAGAGGAAAAACTTCTATCACTTCAAATTCAACCATGCTCAAGATATTCTAGCTGTCAACTATCCAAAGCCATGGCTCATCAAAGACTCAATGTTATCTATCATTCAAATTCCCTTTGAAGGAACTCATAAAATATAGGAATCTGAATTCAATAGAGTCGGACTAAACATAACTATGAAGAGAGTACCAGTAAACTACATTACTTTTAAAGCTCTTGAAGGAATAGCGCAACCAGCTGGAAGTTTGATACTCTTCAAAGATCCTTATGGCAGAGATCCTTATGAAAAGAATATAGAAACAATGGTGGAAGTAGAGGTCAATAGAAGAATCCCTTATGGCTCTGACTGCATGGTTGAAGGAGTGAAAACTTGGATAGAATTCTCCTACTCCCTCCACCCCTTCAAGCTATGCCAATTCTGCAGAACTCTAGACCACTCAAAAGAAAGCTGCAACCAGAGGAGAAGAGACATACTAACTGCTGCTTTAGAACAAGAAAAACAGGATAGAACTAAACATCTTCAATCTTTGTGTAACTCCAGAATGTTATGCGAACCAACTCCCTCAGCCTTCTCTCTAGCGGAACAACAGCTCAGGAGCAACCCTTTTGCAGTGCTAGAAAATCCTTTGATTCAGCCTAAAGAACCACCAGCCACAACAGCTTTTGAAACCCTAATTCTCACACCAGCAACTAAAATCTCAAAAATCTCTAATTCAGCCACCAGCCACAATCTTTGTTTCAAAAGCTGTTGTGAACGACAGCACTAATCCAATGGGAATTTGAAATCCCTAATTTTAGTTGTAGTGAATTGAGAGAAATTACAACAACCCTTTTTCAAAAAACAAAAACAAATGACCTTGTCTCAAAGACCTAATTTCATACCAAAACCTTATAAAAACCCTAAATTTAGATCAAACACAACAGAAGCAACTTCAAACTACTGACCTTGCCACAACAGCGTTTAAAACCCTAATTCAGCCTAAAGAACCACCAGCCACAACAGCTTTTGAAACTAAAAGCTCAAAAATCTCTCTTGCAGTAGATAAACTCCATCTTAACCACCTGCAAATCATACAACCTAATCATGAGAAGCAACAGATCATCAAAGGCCAAACCTCTTAGCTTGTCTTCAAAGCTCACTCTATTAATAACTATAACTATAATCATTTTCAACACCGAGCCATAACGATCCCAAAAATCAACCCAGTCATCTCAGTTCTACCAGTAGAACCAAAATATCCACCAGGATTTGAACCAGTCCCAAAAAGTAAAACCCAAAGTGAACAGACTTCTAATATCCTGAAACCCTCAGTTAGAAAATGAACCAGAAAAAACAACAAGAACCTAAACTCCTCATCTCCCTACTCCTCTCCACAATCGAGCCTAGACTCCAATCTATCTGGCAAAAGGAAAATATCAACCCCCAATCCATCAATAAAGAAGCAAACAAGATTACCTTAAACCCACCTACACTGATAAGGAATTTGAAATAGAAAACCCTATATCCCCAATTCCCAATTTCAATTCAGGATCGTTCTCAAACCCTAACCTAGGTAACAAAAAGAACAAAATCATAAAACCCAACAAGATCAACAAAAGTAGCAATAGGATGACAAAGGCGACTAAGGAAGGAGAAGACTATGCTGTTTCTGGAGGCCTGTTGCTCCATCAATCGACTAGTAATACTCCCAATCAGATCAGAATTCCTTCCATTTGCCTAATTTCTACTATGAACTGCCATGAATCTTACTCTATGGTTTTCCTGTATGATTATGATATATTTTCTCCCTCCAATCCCAGTAAGAATGTTAGTAACTATGCCCTAAACACTCTCCTTATTTTTGACTATCCCCAAGTTTCCTACTTTTGGCAGTTTATTAAGATTGTTACATGGAATTGTCAAGGATTAAGAACTTTAGAAACTAGAAAGAACCTCAAAACTATAATAGCAGAGGAAAATCCAAACATAATTTTCTTATCTGAAACAAAAAACAAAAATGAATTTGTGGAATCGGTTTTCCACCATTCTAGCTATTTCAACCACTCCTTTGTTCCTCCTGTGGGATCAGCTGCTGGTGGCCTGGAAATTTGCTAGGACAACAGTACAAAACTTGAAGTAGTTCACCAGGACACAAATCAGATAAATTGTCTAGTTTGGTCCCAAAAACTCAACTCTGAATGGCTCATAACCTTTATGTATGGTTCACCACACGATGAAAAGAAATATGATTCTTGGTCCCTTGTCCAAAAGATGGCTAACATAGTTAACATTCCTTGGCTTATTATGGGTGATCTAAATCTTATTCTCCACCCCAGTGAAAAAAGAGGAGGCAATGTGCTAAACAGTACTAAAATTAGGAAATTCAGAGACATGTTCAACCTCATAGGAATGATAGATCTTGGTTTTGTAGGCTTCCCTTTCACTTGGTCTAATCAGAAAGAAGATGGGGATCTCATTGAAGAAAGACTGGATAGAGGGATGGCCAATTCTGATTGAACTTTAAACTTCCCAGATACCCTGATTAAACATCTCCCCCTATAGGATCTGATCACTCCCCTATAGTCCTAAATACTGAACCAAATCTCAGTAAAGGCTTCAAGCCTTTCAAATTTTTTGGCCTTTATCTTGAATAAGACAGCTGTAGAGAGGTCATTCATGAAGCTTGGAGTCAGAACTTTCCAGGATCCTATGCCTTCAAATTAACCCAAAAACTAGCAGAGGTTAGAAGAGACATAAGCCTTTGGAATAGAAACAAGTTTGGTAATATTCAAACTAGCATAAAAACTTTAAATACCACCTTACAAGACATCCTAGGTAATGACAACAATAAACTCAGTGATCCCAATTTCCTTAAAACCAAGTCTGAGTTAATAAAAACTCTACAACTATGAAGAGGAAATGATGAAAATAAAAGGAAAAGAGAAATTCATAGCCTTAGGAGATAATAACAATAGATACTTCCACCTAAATGCCTCTATAAGACAGAGAAGAAACAACATTGTAGGTCTCTTTAATGATAACTCTGAATGGATTGAAGGAAGAGAATTAATAAGCTCTTGCCTTACTTCCCATTTCTCCAATCTGTTAACTACTTCCAACCCTATGATTAATGAAGATATAGTCAACCTCATCCCCACCACCATCACTGAAGCTGACAATATCAAACTCATGCTCCCTCCAACCATTGAGAAGGTCAGGACTGCCCTGTTTGGCATGCCACCAAATGCTAGTCCAGGCCCTGATGGCTTCCCTGCTTGCTTTTTTCAAAAAAAATGGGATCTAGTTAATAGTGACATCATGAATATTGTTACTGCCTTTTTCTCCAGTGGCCATATGCTAAAACAAATTAACAAAACTTTTATCTCTCTGATCCCTAAAGTTCAGCACCCCTCTTGCCCTGGAGACTATAGACCCATAAGCCTTTGTAACATAGTTTACAAGATTATATCTAAAGTCTTAGCCAACAGAATGAAAGGTTTCCTCCCAACTTTAATCTCCCCCTATCAATCTGCTTTTGTTAATCAGAGACAAATTTCTAATAATATCCTGGTAGCCCATGAAATCATCCACTCTATGAGGAAAAAGAGAGGAAAGATTGGCTTCATGGGAATTAAACTCGACATGGCCAAAGCTTTCGATAGAGTGGAATGGAACTTTCTAATGGCTATCCTTGGAAAAATGGGGTTCTGCAAAGACTGATGCAACCTAATTATGCAATGCATCAACACCAGTACCTATGCTATCATGGTTAATGGTAGTCCCTGCTCCTACTTCAAACCCACAAGAGGTCTGAGACAGGGAGATCCTTTATCTCCCTACCTCTTCATCTTGTGTATGGAATCCTTCTCTAGGACTTTATCTAATGCTGAGCATCTAGGAAAGATCTCTGGTTTTAAATCTCTAAGAAAAGCCCTTCCATCAGTCATCTACTCTTCGCAGACGAATGTCTAATTTTCTCTAAAGCCACAATTCGACAAAGCAAGAATCTTCTTGAGTTGTTGACTGATTATGGAAAAACCTAAATTTCCACAAATGTGGGATCTTTTTCTCTCCCAAGGTTTCTGGAACCCTAACCAAAGACATTGTCAACATCCTTCATGTTAAGAAAATCTCCATAAATGACAAATACCTAGGTGCCCCCCTCTTCACTAATAAATCGAAAATAAGATCCCTAGAATCTGTCTCTGATAACATGGAAAATAGATTCAAGGGATGGGGAAGGAAAAATCTTTCCCCAGCTGGAAGAAATGTGATGACTAAAACTGTTCTAGAAACCATTCCTTTCTACACTATGTCTTCCTTCATTCTCCCTAAAGAAATAACGAAAAGAGCCACTGGTATAATGAGAGACTACTGGTGGGGTAAGGACAGAAAAAAGAAAGGTTTCTACATTAAAGCATGGGACAACCTAACTAGAGATAAGGAAAATGGAGGTAATGGTATGAAAAATATGAGAAAATGGAATTTAGCTTTAATAGCCAAAAACTGGTGGAGACTCTTTCATCAGCCTAACTCTCTATATGCTAAATCTATGAAATCCAGATATTATCCTAATACTAACCCTTTCCACTCCACCTGTGTTGTGGGAGCCTCTTGGGCTTGGAAAGGTGTTCATAAAGGGATAAAACTTATCCAAAAGCACTGCATTTGGGAAGTTGGGGATGGTAGATCCATCAACATTTGGAAAGACCTCTGGATTCCAGGTCAACTGGAACCACTTGAACATCTTCATAGACTCAGGGACAATGTCCCTAACTTAGTATGTGAGCTGATTGAAAATGACCAATGGAACATTCCCCTACTCCTTGATTGCCTTCCTGAAACTGTCTTTCTTACTGTGCTTACTATTAAAATTAGGTCTGGGAAAACTGATATTCTGAGATGGATGCATAATCCTCAAGGAATTTTCATTGTCAAATCCATGTACAATATCTTAGTTAACAAAAAAAAGTCAACCTATAGACAGACCTGCTGTGAAACTGTGGAAAATGAACACCATTCCTAGGATTCAGATTTTTGCCTGGAAACTTAATGCAAACATGCTTCCCCTAAATGCTTACTTATCTTCTTTCATGAACCATATTGATCCTCTCTACAAGTTCTGTAAGACTCACCCTGAAACCGGCAAACATTTTTTTATGGAATGTGATTATACAAAAGCGATTTGGACTCAGTGCAACATTAATCTGGAAAGAGCAATTACTAACAACAATACAACAAGTGATTGGTGTGACAATTGGTTCAAGGTGAATAGATGCCCTTCACATTGGGGTAGCTGGGCAGAAGTCTGTGCTACAATAAGTTGGTTTATATGGAAGACAAGATGTGAAGCAAATTTCCAAGGAAAACATCCAAATCCAGTGTGTATGGGAAATCAGATTATTGAGCATCTGAATTACTATGCTTCTAACAGCAGGGAATGAGGATCCAAAGACCTTTACAGAGGCCAATGCAAGCATATGAAAATGACAATATAACTTTCTACTATCTTGCTACTTATGATTCCATCACTGAACTAACAGGAATTGGAATATGCATCCAAACTGCAACAGGTACCACCATTGGAAGGAAAAGCTTCTCCATCAGATGTCACTCCAGAGATGAAGGGGACAGCATAGCAGCATTGGAATCCCTAAAGTGGGCAGCTCTTTTGAAGTGCAGGAAAATAAATATTGCAGGCGACAACAACAGGATAACTAGAGCAATGCTAGGAAAAGAAAGATCAACTTGCTGGCAGGCAAACAGGACGAATGACGAAATTCTGCACTTAAAAAACAGTTTCAGTAGTTTAATTTGTAAGGGCTTTAAGTCCAAAAACTTTAAGGATATGTAATCTGGCTAAAAAGGGCTTCTCTCAGCTCAGCCCAAGTATCTGGCTAATAATTAACTATATGTAGTCTTTTTTTTGTTTGCTTAAAAAAAAAAAAAAAAAAAGTCGTTCGTTGAAGGGTATTATTATAAAATGATGGCATATCAGCTGATAAGCACGTGTTTGGCACATCTTTTTTTCCCTATGCGCTCGTCTTATCTCCTCAGTTTTCAGTTCACCGAAAGATTTCAATGACCGTTAGGATTTTGGCACTAATTTTTTTCCTGCTAAAAGAATGAGTAGTTTTATAACCCTAACCCCAAATTTCTCTTCACTTGTTTCCCCAATTTCAAACCTTAATAAAAAACCTCTTCCACCAATAAACAATGGGTCACTGTTCTTAGCTGCTGCTTCTTCTTCATTTCCATCTAATTTTACTCAATTGATTTCTGTCTCTTCTTCTTTTTTTTCTAGTAGGAGTAATCTCCAATGTGTTTCTTCTTCTTCATCATCAGATGTTACTCCTTCAGAATTTCCACTTCTTCCTTTTGGAGCTGATGAGGTAATCGATCTAATATATAATTTTGTAAGTTTGCAATGATTTTTTTTTTTCAATCCTTTGTTTGTTAATCCCAATGGTAGTTTGAAGTATTTCTTCATCTTCTTAATTCTTTTGTAATTACAGGTTCTTGTTCCTACTGAGAGTAAGATATTACATTTGTATGAAGCCAGATTTCTTGCACTGCTGGAAGAGGTATAGCTATGTTAGCTCGAATTTTTGTGCGTTAATTTTCATTTTGATAACCACAATGCATTTGTTTGTAATAGAGTTTCCTAATTGATTGAAGGCCGGCTGCATGATTATGCAGCTATCAATTTTCATTTAAAATAGTAATTAGGATTGGTAGGAAATGTATTCCATTTAGGATGTTAAAACATGTTTGTTAGTTTCCTAGTGTCATCTTAGAAACCCTTTTTTATGTTTCCGAATTTTGTATTTTCTTTAAGGTGCCCAGTTTCGATTTCAAAGGCAAGATAATGCAGTGTTGACATGAATCCATGTATTGTTGGCATGTACATTACAAAGACCTTCTGTGAAGTACAGAGTTTCCCCCTTGCAAGACTTTACAAGCATCCCCAAAGTGATGGCAAATGCAACTTCCACACAAATTTTTAACTGGCATTGTCAACTAGCCGAGGTTAACAAATATCTTCCAATAATTACTGTTATTAGAGGCATATTCGTTTCCAAATCCCCAATGTTTCTGTAACAATAACGAGATGGTACTTCATCAAATTAGTCTATAGTTGAGATGGTCCTTAGATATGTTGATAAAATTGACTTGTTTATCTACTTGGTTGCAGTCTTTAATTAGCAAGAACAAGTTATTTGTTCATTTTGTGCTGGATCCAATAATTTCTAGTGCAACTGTATCCGGAACATCCTTTGCTGCTCGATATGGTTGTTTAGTTCTCATCGAAAATGTAAGCTTTGTATTTGTAACAATATTAAATCTTGTAGTATTAACTATAGTTATGACTCATGAGGCCTATTATCATGTTTTTATTATGATCCAGGTTGAACGGTTGGAAATTGGAGCATTAGTTTCTATTAGAGGCATTGGCCGTGTCAAGATTGTGAACTTCAATCAAGTGAGTTTTTTCATCAAAAAAAAAATGAGTTTTTTTAATAGTGAAAACTGAAATGTGGCACAGTATGTTTCGTTACATAATATGTTAGAATTTGGGCATCCAACTCAAAACCAATTGGCAATGAGTGGAGAGGCCCTAAGGATTATAAACCGCAGGATCTGAGGTAATCAAGACAATGTGGGACTAATAGTCTCAACATAATAAGGTGTTAAATTAAATGGCTAATTATATTTGATTGAGAAATATAGTGACCGATTTTGCATATGTGACACTTGGTAGACGGTATGAGTTTTTTATACCAGCATAAGATTTGGTTAAGAGTGTCTCTCCAGTTTATAATTTCCATACTACTTCCTCCAAGTCCATATCATCCATTAAGGCATGTAATTGGTTGAAATTAGCTATAGAACTTATGGTTATGTGTGACAAACTGCAATGTTTACTATTATTTTAGTTTCTTGATTTTTGCAGTTGTCATTCGTAATTGGAACCGTTTATGTATCAGGCAGATCCTTACTTGAAAGGTGTTGTCATCCCGTTGCAAGATAACGTTCCTGATAGTATGAACAAAATTAGCTCTGACATCACAAAGCTTAAGGAGTCGCTTTACCAGTTAAATAGCTTGCAAATAAAGTTAAAGGTACCATCTTAAATCTTAGCTTGTGTGGTTATACTAGTGTCAGCAAAATGGCAATGGCTCTAATATAACTCTACAACGTTAAATTTTGAAGATTTTGCAACTGAGAGTGTACACCATTTCGAAAGATGGTTTTTCTTTCTGGAAGTCCATCTGACTCTGTTGACGAAACAAAATTTATTCATGTCCGTTTACTTTCTGACAATTAGGCTTCGAAGGATGAATCTCTGCAGACTCAAATAACAAACTCTCTTAGATGGGCCGAAAAAGAATCCTCAATATATTGTGATGAATCTTTCATTCCATCTCTAGCAGAGCGGTTATCCTTTGCAGGATTGCAGCCTGTTTCAGGTATATATCTTTTCTATTGTTTTGAACATTGTGTGTTGACAAAGAAAATACGTGAGCTTTCTCTCTTCTTAAATTTGTTTCCACAATGTTTCAATTATACCACTCATATCAAATTGATACTATTAATTAAAACTTATTTTACATTACGTATATGTGTCAAAGCCTTAAATGTACAAGTATTTTTCTCTAACTTTTTCTTTTAAAAAGTGAGCTTAACAGTTGTTATTAACATCTACAGGATTTAGTCAGTCAGAATCGGAGGATCTGCGGAGAGAGAAGTTAGAAGCAATGGAAATGAAAGACACGTCGAAACGGATAGAGAAAACACTAGAATTTATCAAGCAGAACACTTCCATGGTTGCAGCCAAGCTAGCTATCCAGTCGTTGGGGGTGCAGTAGTAAGCCATGGAGGACCGAAGAACTATGCAAGAGTATATAAGATGGTGTTAAAGGTGTAAATATTTGGTCCTGGAGCCTTTGTATTGGTTTGCTTTAACAGCTTCAGATTTGGTAAAGGAATCTAATAATTGTATGAGTTTACTTTTGATTCATGTTTCCCATTCAAGGGTGCCTTGAGAAAATTTCAGAGATAATACAAAAAGGAATATATAGAAAGAAAAAAAAAAAATTACTTTTCTTAGAGCAAGGGTTAACGGTTGGAGAGTTTTATTCAAAATGAAAGAGTCCATCTCAAAAAACCTAATCCATATAGACTCCCTTTCCATTCAAACTCAATCAAACACTATCGTTTTTTATTTATTTTTATATAAAAACTTAGGCTTTGGAAAAAGACCTAAGAGGAGTACAGAAGAGAGCTAGTTGCCAAAGAAGATCCACTGCTCTCCCAATTAGTGTTCTTACATAACATAACCAAATTAAAAGATTCCAAGTTTTGGAGTCTATGGATTACTTTAAGACCTACTAAGACACAAGAAATTAAATGTAGCCTTGAATTGTTTTCATAATTCTCCTCCCTCCTAATTCTTTCATGGTAGCTTAGGTGGGAGCGTCCTTGAGCTGCAATATGGTAGAGCATGTTGAAACAAATTAAGATTTCCAGGGATTCATCTTGTATTTCTATGTTGGTGTACAGATTTTGATAGTTACACCAAAATCTTCTCTACTATCAGAATCCAGAGAGAAAGTTGTGAGATCAACATTTCTTAACCCATTATCTTCATATTGTATTGAATGAGAGGGTTAAGAATGTGGTTTTGATTATGGTGTATTCTGTTATGATTGCATAGATGTTGTTGTATGATGATGGTGGTTTGTCTGGCATTTGGATTAATGTGACTAAAGATAAAGTCACACCTAGCCTTCCAGATGTACCAGCAAGCAGTTGCAAAAATATTGCAGCTAGAGTTGTTGTTTCCAAGACTGAACCAAGAGTTTATCCGATCCATGAAGTTAGTGGTATGATCAAACATCCCATGATTTGGCCCAAGTAGGAGGTTCCAAACTGAGATAGCAGCAGGGCAGTTTAACATCATATGTGTCAAGGTTTCCTCTCCAGTATTGCAGAACTGGCATATTGGATCAATGTAGTGAAGAATGCTAGCAGTTTTAGCATTAGTGGGGAGAATCCCATGAGCGCATTTCCAGATAAAAATCTGGATAATTGGAGCAATATCAGAATAATGTTACAGATAAACACCTACGAACAAAAGAACCAACTTTTGTCCTTAATTAATATTTTAATCACAAACATGAAGGGACCATGTTATGCCCATGCAGACCAGAAAAGAACTCTTCATACAAACATTTTAATATGTTACATAGATGCTACTTCATCTAAATAGAAGATTTATTAACAAAAAAAGGAATGCTTCCCATGAAGAAATAGGGGAATTTCATATCCTATGAAAGATAATTTTATCATCGAAATACCTAACAATAATATGAAACAAGCATTTGAGTAGTGCTTACCCTATCCAATTCACTGGAATTGTGATCTAAAGCAGTGCCTTCTAAGTTCTAAATTAGTTGAAATTCCAGAAAATAACCTGCTGATAACAAAGAAGTACAAAGTGCAATGACAAAAAAGATCATACGTTGATCAAAGGGAAATTTAAAAAAAAATCGAGTTTAAAGAATGAAAAATACCTTCAATACTTGCTGGGAAGTTTTTGTTTGTGATAAAACTAATGTTATGAAAGTTTTGATGCAGTTCGAATCATACACGGAAAAAAAAAGTTTCGATGAAGTTGAAAGTATATACAAAAAAATAATTAGTTTTAGAGAAAAGAGAAAGAAAAAAGTAACCATTGTGCGTTGCAGAGATAGAGATTGATGAGAGTTGATCAATCATGCCTCTGTATCATAAAGAGTATACGTTTTTCAAAATCTTTTGAATCATCACCTTGCATTCTTGAAAATCTTTGAATATATTCTTTGAATTATTTTATTCTATGATGTTTTTATTGTGGTTGTACCTTCGGTAACTTGTTGATTCCTTTTTGTCTCCCTTATTAACAATGTTTGAGAGTAAACTAGCTGGTTAATATTGACGTTCCTTTTTCATTGAAGCTTCGGCAGTGGCATGCACTGGTGGCAAGATCAAGGTTGTAAAGGTTATTGTGGTAGACGGGCCTGAGATTGTGTTAAACAAGGACGTTGCATTACTGAGGGCAGCAGAGATGGAGATGAAGATGGAGATGGAGTGATGAGCAGAGTGTTGATGGGTGAAAACTACTCCTGCAGAATTTGGTAATTTGGGGTGTGGATGAGGAATGAATCTAAACCTTCAACAAATGCACTGCGCGGTGAGTGCTTGTAGATTCGAGAGATCAATCTGTGCAAGTCCCGGCCTAAACCAAGAAATGGCCGTTCTGAGACTTGTTTCGGTCACAAAGTGAAGGAGATGGGGTTGATCTTAGGGAGGGAAGCGAAGAAGGTGTTGAGATTGTGAAGGTGTTGGCTTGCTATGACTTGTGATGAAGATGGTTGAATATGACCAAGTATCAACACTTGGTTTCGTCGATCGAACTTGTGTTGTTTTGTCTCCGTATATTCCTTGTTGTTGTTGGAAATAGGGCGGAGACCCTATTTATACAAGTCATTGAGCCTCATTCACGTTTCTCGTGGGAAGTGGAGGTAGTGGAATGATGGAGTAGTGGAGTTGTGTGTCGGTAACACACGACCGCCTTGCCCACTTTTCCTGTTCATCTCTAACCGTCCATGACTTCCTAACACGTTCTTGTGATGGCGCGTTGCACGCCGCACGCCGTAAACCGCCGCACCAATACCCCATAAGTATCCCCAGTTTGCGACATGATTGATGTCCTGGAATGTGGATCGTGGATCCACGAAAGATAGCATGTAATGTTGAATTGAATAATCGCGTTATTCGTAAAGTCGATACTTGTGAAGTATCGTGTGTATTCTATGTGCATCGCATTACGGTGTGGTAAAGTGACGGGTAATGACTCCTCACTAACCAAATAACTCCCGACTGTGGTTGTATAACCAAGTCGTTGAGGTCGGACGGACGAGATGATGTTTGAGACACTCATCTGCGACCGTTGGTGAAATTAGGTTTTTTAAAGAGGTGCGCAAGCATCACTCTTTAGCTTGGTCGAAACCAAGCGTGGGAAGGATTTTGAGAGGACCGACCATACATGCGTGTTGGCGGCATGATGGTGTAGATGCCTCGTATTCCGTTCCCTCATGAAAGCGCGATCCGGGGCCACTCGATTTGACCGTCAAAGAGGAGTGGTCGAGATTGATTTTGCGATAAGAGTTTGATACCGCAAGAAGCCGCGCGCCATACCCTTTTCCGGCTGCGTTTTCCAAGACGACCTAGCTTGGTCGGTCTTGGCCGGTTGGTTTGGCGTGTAGACGGTAGGCTGATGTTCACGCCTATGTCTTACCGTCTCATGAAACGTGATCTAAGCCACCCAATTCGTCCGGTGAAGTTGAGTGGTCGAGATCAGTTTAGGATTTGGGAGATGTAACCGCGTGAGTTTGAGCGGGCGTTTTGGATTGGCCGTGCATGATATGCCTTGGCCGACCGCAAGAAGAGGTAGATGGGCCCACGGTGGTCATGCTGGTGTGACCGACCCTTGCTCAATCTAATCTCTGACCCTCCATTCGTGCCGGAGAAGATGGACGCGCGCGATGTCTTGAACCCTAATTTTGGCTTTCAAAGCCGCGCGACCATGCTCTTTCAAAGTGACGAATTTGTTGTAACCAATCATGGTTGGTTTTGACCGATTGGTCAAGTGTGGGCGGTCACATGGTGATTGTGTCGACATGCTCCGGCCCTTTGAGTCTACATCTACACCCTCCATCTATGCCTGCGAAGGTGGACGGTTGAGACGTTTTGCGGCACATGTAATATGCCGCAAACCCTAATTTAGGGTTTTCCGTCCATAATGCTTGGTATGGACGGTTTCTTGGCAAGCGAAGGCCAATGGTCGACCATGGGGTCGGTTGTGTGTATTCCATACCGCTTGGGGGTGATGGAATTGATCCGTGGTCATCCAATCATGCTTGTGGAGTTGGATGACTCGCGATCGATCATATCCGGCAAGCTAAGGCCATGTGTATTCCATACCGCTTGGGGGTGATGGAATTGATCCGTGGTCATCCAATCATGCTTGTGGAGTTGGATGACCGCGATCGATCATATCTCGCAAGCTAAGGCCGTGTGTATTCCATACCGCTTGGGGTGATGGAATTGATCCGTGGTCATCCAATCATGCTTGTGGAGTTGGATGACTCGCGATCGATCATATCTCGGCAAGCTAAGGCCGTGTGTATTCCATACCGCTTGGGGGTGATGGAATTGATCCGTGGTCATCCAATCATGCTTGTGGAGTTGGATGATCGCGATCGATCATATCCGGCAAGCTAAGGCCGTGTGTATTCCATACCGCTGGGGGTGATGGAATTGATCCGTGGTCATCCAATCATGCTTGTGGAGTTGGATGATCATGCGATCGATCATATCCGAGACCGATACAGTCAAGTCCTGGGATGCTCAATCGAGCTAGTATAACACACCGAGAGGGGCTCAATCGGGCTAGTATAACACACCGAGAGGGCTCGGGCTAGTATAACACACCGAGAATCGGCCATGTACGGGTATTTCGTACATGGATTCATTATAGTGCTTGGAGGTTCGTGTTACTCAGAAGAGTAACACTACCGTCATGCCACACCGATAATGAGTACAGAAATACAAGGCGATATGAAATTCACAGAAGGGATTGTTGCCGCATGCTCCAACTGGAGGAATTTCATGTATTCACAGAATGGGATTGTTGCTACATGCTCCATTCTTGGTGAATTAAGTGAGGAGTATCCGTCACTTATAAACGGCTTTATCTTTTACAAGATGTCAGCGCATGATTTTTCAGGTTTTTACAAATTTAACCTTAAACGAAAATCCACCATCAACACAGAGTTCTCTCGACCCTGACTTTGACTTACTGTAGGATTAATAGTATTTCTAGATGTAGACTGTTCTTATTAAATGTAGATTGGTATTATATTATATCACGGCACAAGGAGCGGATTCTTATATGTATAGTACTTTGAAATTTAAATCCACATAGAATTTTACTGTAAAATAAACAAAAAACAAAAAAAATAATATTGACGTTCCTTTTGATTTTCAGTGTTTTTCATCTGTAGACCAGCTGTATACATACTTAGGCCATTTTCGTCATTTCTTAATAATTGACGCCACCTGATGGTCAGGAATTTCTCCAACCTTAAAGATGACTGAGATATATATATTAATGGTTTTGTTAACTTGTGAATCCATGCACAAGTTAAGAACTAATGATTGTGATACTTTTTTGTGGGTAGAAGTAAAATAAAATATATCATGTAGAGAGATAATGTGTATATAATAATCCATATTCACTTTACAATTCTACCCTTCCACTAACTTGTTTATATAAAAAAAATATCTATTCTCTTTCTCTATTAATTAACATGTTTATAATTTAGTTAATAATAATTATTAAATTTATCTACTTATTTTTTACTATTATTAAATAGATCGTTAATTGGAAGTGCATGGCCTAAAATTTGAATATGTGTCTAGATAAAGGTTATTTTAAAAGTAAAAATTATCTTTTTTTATATGATCAAAAATTATCAAATATAGGCATCTATCAATGACGGTATAAAATTGAGTATGGGCGGCCTACAAACTGGCTTGTTCGGGCAAGGTTATTGTAGCGCCCCCCTAAGCTAGCAGCTGACTAATCCAGGAGATTAACAAGAAAATGAGGCACTAACGATCTAATACATCTATTAAAACATTAAGAAAGAAGTTCTAAACAAAGATTAACCCGAATCTAAACCCTCTCTGAAATAAATACAAGAACTCCTCTCAAGTGATACATATTTAATAGTGAGTTGGTTTACAAATAGGATATAAATACAAAAATAAACATATGCGGAAGCTAACCAACTAACGAAACCAAATCCTCGAAGCTTTCAACGCCACGTGCACATCTTGATCTGTCTCTGAAAACTGAAAGTGGGAATTGAGTGAGCACATCATCCCGAAGGGTGCCCAGTAGAAATAACAACTAACTTTCGAGTAATCACTAGAATGATTTAAAGACAATGCAGGTTTTACTGAAAACCGATAAAACACGGAAAAACGGTTAAAGCATATTAAAATAATAAGTTGTACTGAATTATAAAGTTCTACCAACCAATCTTGCGGCACAGATTCACAAGAGAAATAATAGTTAAGCGACGCAGTCCTTCGGAGTAGTAAGGCGTGACTCTTGCGGATTCTTCAATGATCATTAAAGCGCCCGAGGTTTGGCGACCCCGTAGTCAAATAAGATTTGTACCTTACCAGTACCTTATTATACGCGCACTCTAGATAACAAGTATCTAAAGATATTTAATGGTGTTAACGTTATAGCCGACGAAATAACTTTAACATGAAGAACCCTATACCTCTCGCATGTCAAACCCAACAATCAGACATAAGATTCTCAACATCATTCTCTCTAAACACCAAAACATAATATAATAGCTTTTGAAAGTAATTTAAAAGAATAATAAACATCCATGTATGAGACATGCGTTACCCATACAGAAATAGGGAAAGTAATATTCGGTAACACGAGTACATACCTAGATAGTTTATTAGTTGGCAACAATTTTCACTCCTTTAGCGCATAAATATAGATATAACTTTTGGGCAACCACATCACACACCAATCAAAAGGAACCTTCTCCTTTTCATGCTAACAATAAGTAACGAATGTAACCACTTTCCAGTCAATGGAAAGAATCACTTTTTGAAGATAAGTAAATACTCCCAAAACACAAATATTAGTTGTTTCAGAAGATCCAACCCCATCCCAAAATGTAAAAGAAAACTAGTTTGTATTACACACAAATAATACATGCATACACATATCATATACTAGTAAAGATATGCATGCCTTTCGCAATATAAATATATTTATAAAACAATAATGAATACAAGAGAGTTCGTTATCAATTCCCACCTCTTTTGATGACAAGCCTCGCCTACCTCGAGATCCACAATCTACTGGTTCGTCCTTTTGAATCGATCGTTGTTAATAAAGATTAACTGTTAATCACACAAGCACTCTAAAAATTAGCCAAAAGGCTCATAACACAATCTCATACAATACTCTAGTTATAAGTTAAATGAACTATCTAATGGTTCTAAGCCCATTTATGGTTCTATACCTTTTCATTATCTATATTTAGCATATTTAAGGTTTATTAACCCAACTAGGTTGGTTCTATAGTCCATTAGATATGTCTTAAGAATATCTACAACTCTGTAGAAGGAATCAAAGGTAGATTCAGACCATAAGGGTCCAAAATATCAAAGTAGGAACATTAGACCTAAACCCAAGTCCATTACACAAGCCCAATAATCCAAGGCCTGGTCAAACTGGTCAACTAACAGTCACTAACGGTCAAACTGACAGTCGCAGGTCAACAAACAGTCAACGTCTAAGTCCAGGTCGGAGTCCAGTCAATGGTCAACATGTCAAGGTCAGGTCAATGAGTGTACAGTCAAGTCAACGGGTTAACTTGGTCAAGGTCTCCGAGTCCGTTTCGAGTCGAACCGATTCAACTCGATCGGATACACCGAGTCACCGACTAACATGCCAAAACCTTGCACAGACAGAGCCAAACATTGTGCAACAAAAACAACACATAGCATAACAAAACTCTAATACATACTTCATTCAACTCTTACTTATTCTAAACAAGAACAACATTAAAAACCATATAGTCTAACACTCAATAACTACACATCACCACCAGCAATTCACTTGGGATATCATTCCATTTTCAAATTCATCTTGAATTGTAATACCAACACCATTCTCTTGCTCGGTTCATACATCAACTACTCGCCATGTTCTCGCACTGCCACACCACTTAAGTATCAACACCATCTCCAATCCTGTGCTTTACTAAACTACCACCACCACCAAATTTCAATACAACATCCCACATCAGTTCAACTAAAACATAACTTCCATTAGTAGTTCCATCTCTTAACACATTCTCTTATACAAAGTCTACCAACTTCAACAAATCACTACCACAATGACTATAACCTATGTCTTCATCTCTGATCTCCAGTTGTATTCAAAGTAACCTAACATTCATCTAAAGCACCACCAGAAACTCAACTCATCTTCATTACCACCAACAAAGTAATACCCAATTCATCTTCTGTTCATTTTCTCAATTTAGACATACATTCAAACCACCAACACCATTACAATCTGTATCTCCACTGGTAACTTCCACAAATTCACCACCACCAACATCACAGGTCAGCAGAATCACAGCACACACCCTTCGCGGCCTCAAGCCAATACAACAACCTGCAGAACTGCAAGCTTCCTCAAATCCCAGTACCACTATTTACAAGTCCACCATCTAATTCTTCTTCATACTCTGTAATTCAACTTACAATCTTAACTTCTCAACTTCACAGACCACAACAATCATCATTATTTTCTTGTCACAGAATTCGAATTCCAAACCACTAACAGCTGCCTTAATTCTCAATTCATCTTCCTTCCAATACTAATCATCTAATTCTTAATTAAACTCAAACCCCAAATTCTAATTTAGGGAAGAACAGCAGAAACCCTAATTCCAAAGGAAACTTAAATCAACTTCCATGCAATCGACTTCACCTCAAATTAACTACAAACCCAGTCTACAATCAATCAAATCATAACAATTTCATAAAGGAAATTCAATAAATTATAACCCTAATTTAACTTACCCTTTTTCCTAATTTCCAGAACTCTATCAACAACACAACTATCACCTTCACCCTCAATTCAACAACTACGAGCTTTATACAAACTAATCTCGAGAGACTCGAGCTCAAACCACTGAAGATGAATTCGACAGAGAAGAGGAGAAGAAGAAAAATAGGGAAGAAGAAAGAAAGAGAAAGAAAATAAGAGAATGAATTCTCTTCGACACGTTGGTGAAGATAAGGCCAACGAAAATACTTTAGGCACCCAGAAGATTGATACGGGCAGCCAAGCGGTTCATGTGATTTTCAATTGAGTTGTAGTAAAAGGTTCGCTGAGACTTAATAAAACTTAAAATAAAGAAAACTTAACTCAAAATTTGATTTCAGAATATTAGGAATAACCAAGACACTGATTCCACTATTACACATGAATGAATAACGGTAAATAACCCAAAACTCTAATTATCTTTTAAATCCCTTGTTTCTTAATTCACAAATAATCAGGCAAATTCTCAAAAATTAATTGTATCCTAAGCATAGATTATCTTAATACAAAGTATAACCTATCTAATTGAATCACAACTAATGAAGAAAATTATGCAAACAATTAAATACTCTGCAAAAGCAGTGATTGAGTGAATTATTAATTATAAATTAGAGAAAATAAAATAGTTACCAATTATTCATGCGTAAATAGCTTCCTCATTGCCTTGGTTGTGGGAGAATTAGCTCATCATCATGTTGGAAACACACTCAAAAGTTGATTTCATTTATGCTCAAAAGTGGTTACAAATGATGAAAAATGGGAGAAAATGATTAAAACCGGGTTTTTGTAGCTATTATAATTGTTGCAAAACTGTGTTACCAAGAACGATACAAATATAGTGTCATTGTCACTGTAGCTATACGACCCTCGTCTCTGTGTCGTCAACACTGTTGATAAACGACTGTCTTTTGGGTCTAATGTTCTTCGTGTTCTTCAATGGCAGCAGCAGCATCAGAATTCTCCAACTTGATTTCTATTGCTCTGTGGTTGCTCTAAACTCTCCCCAATCTCCCCCTCAATGAGACCCCAGGAACCTATTTATACCGAACAGCACCAAGAAATCTCGCTCATTAACCCACAATAATCCTCCATTACTCGGTGTTAAAGAAAATATTTTCGGGAATATTTTCTTCCCTGATTTAACTCTTCACGCGTTTCCTGGTGTTGACACACTCCCAACACAGTCCCAGTTGGAGTAAAACTCTGTTAAGATACACGCTATCCACTAATACGCACAGGAAATCCCATGAATATCTCGTGCAAACTCGTGAATATCTCACGTCCTCTGTTTTCTTCTCACCGAGTATCTAGCCAATTTTAGCTGACGAAATCAACCATACCCTGCTGACCGGTCGTCAGCCGACACAAATATAATTACACTTTCTTACTACTCAAAATATAAATATAGCAAGGGCAAGAAAGGATCGATCCCACAGAGAGGTCTAGGTTGTCAAATTGTTTCGGTTCCCTATAAATAACACCGGTAGTTTTGTGATTTTATGAAATAAAATAAATAAAAGCAAATAAAGAAATAAGCAAACAAATCAAATCAAGGATAAGAAATATTGGTTAAGGATTTCGTTTTCATTCACTAACATACTTTTCACAATAATTAGAATTGATATTTAATCTCAACTTTTATCAAAGACCCTAGAATACCTTGATCGCAAGAATATCCCGCAAATCTCCTCTTGTCATCAACAAACACATTAAAAGATGCGAATATGAATTCTACCTAAAGGAACAACCTAACATGTAAAAGCACTAATCAAGTTTAATTCCCTAGATGCATTAAGTTCTATGAAATCAGGCCAGTCAAAGCAATTGAACGTGGAAAGCGCACTAATTCAATTTAACAAAGGTTACGATTCACATATGATCATAAGAATATATCACTACAAACTATAATCATATTATGCTACTTGTATCCAAGGAATATCACTTTTGCGTATAATAAACCCTAAACTAGCAATAGATGTGACTAGAAGTTCTACCAATTTGCAACTTGACAAAACAATCAATCAATCATAAAACAATATTTTCAGAGAATTGCAAACGATAATTATGAGACAAAACTAATATATTGAATCAAAGAATCATATTATGTGAAATCCAACTATTCCATAACCAATAATAAACTTAGGTACTCATATTCAAGGAGTTCATCACAAGAAGAAAAAGAAAAGACTTCATGGTGTAAACCCTAGAATAAAGTAGAAGAGATGATAATAAGATGTGATCTCAAAAAATTGTAGAAGTCTTCCCTTTTGTAGTCTTTTTCTCCTTCCAAAACTAGGTTTTGTCTTCAAAGTCCATTAGTTGGAAATTCACCCGGCCCACCATGGAGAGAAACCCGTGTAAAAATTTTGTCCCAAAAACGCTCGCCGGAAAACTGGGATTGTGGCCGGAATCCCGCCGGAATAGTCGCCGGAAACTGTCCCAGGTGACCGGCAAAGTCAAACCGGCCACCGGTCAACGGGTCAGGACCGAGTCATCTCGGGTCAACGGGTCAAAACGGCTAGTCATACCGAGTCAAACCGGGTCCAATCAGAGTATGGGTCAGAGTCAGACCTGAGTCAGTCACTGCCTTGGCTGAGTGAGCTGACTAGCCTTGGCTCAGGCCATTGCATAGCCCCGCATGAGCTTTATGTTGTGTTGCACAATCATTGTGCTTCCAATCTCGATTCACGCCATTTCACCTTTCATAACCTCGCAATTGCTCGGCCTTTATCAATGACTTGCTGTGCCATTTCCTACTCAGCAGCTTCTCAAACCAACAGACCCAACACCTGCAAAATCTTGTCTTTACCAGCCTGCCATGACACAACCAACAACAGTGCACTGCTTTCGCAATTTCAACCTACTTGCCCTGGGCCACCAGCAAGCTCCAGTTGCAGAGCCACTGCATTACCAACCAACTTTCCCTGTTGAACAACCATCTCCATCATCTGCAGCTTAACACAGCCATGCTGCCAGCCTGCAACATCATTTCCTATCTCAGCTGGTGCTTCACCTGCAATCTCCCAAACCTAACTCTCAGTCACAGCTCCAACCATGACTAGCACCATATCCAGCAGAAGCTCTGCCTTTGTGTAATCTTCACTAGAGCAGCACCTCCAACTACAACAACATCTCAGTTCTTCTCCTAGCCACAAAGAATAACCAGCTTTTCGCTAATTTCGCCTCACAACCCAGCCTGGCCCCGCACTGAGTTCATTCCACGGCCTAATCGGGCAAGCAAAGAACACATCAGCAGCTGCCATTCACCACCACATTCTGCTCAACCTTTAGCATTTTCTCTTTGAATCCCAGCAGCACCAGTTCACTGCCGCAATTGTGAGCCCTTGCCATTCTCCGCCTGCATCACAGTTCAAGTTCAATTTCGCCATAATCTCGGCCTCGGCCATTGTAACAATTAGCTGCAACTAGAGCCAGGGCACCATCACACCCAGACTCCCTTCTCAGGCTTAATTCCAGCTGCAACTTAACCTCCACAACCACCAGCTGCCCAGCTCACAGGCCACCTGCAATCACCTTGAGCTTCACATTGCTGCTCCAGCTACAGCTTCAAACCTTCTCAGCTGCAACCACTAGTTCTTGAGCCCAGTCTCACAGCAGCACAAACCTCCAGCAAGCCTAGCTTCTCTAGCTTCCATCTTCTCAAATCCTTTTGCATTCATTAGAATCACATCAATACCACCAGAGACCTCCTCCATTCATTCATCTCAGACCCATATTTCCAGCTCAGTTCCATATGCTCATCTACTCGCAGTACAACTCTTCCATGATGTGCACAGTTGCACTGATTCGACACAGCTCAAGCCAATCCAGCCTTGCAGTCTCTCTCGCTTCCACTTGTCATCACTAGCACTTCCCTGTTTTCAGTTCAACTTCACATTGAGCCCAAACCTGTCCTAAACATACATCTAAGTCAATTAGCTCAATTAGCTCAAAGCCAAACATTCAATCTCTTGTCGCAAAGACCAACTATGTATTCTCGCCGTGCCACCGCCTCATTTCATAGCTCTCCCCTGCAGGTCTAAGCCTCAACTATTCCATTGCCTGCAAGTACTCAGCCTAGCACTACCCATTCTGTGTCAATGCCTTAGAAACAACACCCACCAGGCTTCATTTTCATGGCTTCACAATAGCTTCTTTATCTGTCGAGAACAAGCACCAGTAACCCCTTGTAGACAACCAGTACCAGTTACCACAACTGCATCACCATCAAACCCATTGAATCTTTAAGCATCATCTTCATCTCTGCCACTTGAGACTCCTGAGACTCAACCTTCATCCATTACAGATTCCCCTTCTTGTTCTTCTTCTCATCTCAGCAGCAGGAACTCCTCCTCCAAAACCCTAACATTCCTCTACACCATTCCTGAGTCGATACCTTCACAGTTCCCAGCTCCATTCTTGAACTAATCACAAATTAATCTCCAACCCATCTCTGTACAGCCTCCATACATTCATTCAATCCTTTTCTTTCCTTTGAGCACGAATTCTAAATCCCTAAATCACCCACAATAACCACAGCAGAAAAACCGATTTTCCCATCTTCTTCATTTCAGATTCAACAGCAGCAGATCATTCTTCTTCTCGATCTCGTTAACTCAACGGTAATTTCCATATTCAATCCTCTTCTCTCGATCTCATAAGCAGCAGCTGCTGATTCTATCTCAATTTCAGGTTCAGGTGAAAAGATATGATTGAGACGAAATGTCTCGAGTGTAGGATTGGGTTATAAGAACTGGGTCTGGATCCGGGTTTCATTATGGGCCACTCAATCACATCCCCAACTAGCTTAATCCATAGGTGCCAATAGTGCCTAACCTGGATGCCTTTAGCATTTGAATGGGTTTCCCCTTATCCTTAGCTAAGCTGTCTTGAATGCTTCTCCAAAAGAGTTGCCTCTTAACCTTGACTGGGCTCCAGTTAGTGTTCGCCCCTGGAATGACAATTTTGCCCTTTGGCTCAATTTGAGTGATTTCCGCTTCTTTTCCTCCGTGCGACTCCAGAGTACCTAATAACTCAAAAGCACGCGTAAAGTACATAATTCACAAGAAAAATAGCAAAGAAAGCATAAACTCTATATAGAAAATACGGTGTATTCTACACCTATCACCTGCCTGTTAAGACTAGTCAAGTCTTCCCAATAATTACCAGCCGTTGAGTCTCCTTCAATCCCGTCCAAAATGCCAACCCTAAATCTGTCGTAGCATGTTAGCTTTTTCCCGCCATTTTTCTGATTTAAATTTGAGAAGAAGTTGTCCTCCCCTTAATTAATCCTGTACGGGTGTGCAAATAGCAGCTGGCGCCCCTGGGTGTAAATAACCATGGGGATACCTCTTATCATTTGGGTGCCCCTTATTCAAACCGAGAGTCCGAATAGTAGGTGTTCTCCGAGGATGCTCCGGGTCATTTTTCGAGGCGATTTTTCCAACAATGTTTATTTCCATAAAAAATACCTACACACACAAAACACCAAAATAAGCACAAAATCAAGCACTAACAATAGAGACACTGAGGACAATTCAGACACAAAAATGTGTCTATCAGCGGTCTACGACCTAATTACTATTTTACCCCTTCATACTTATCCGATGATATCTTCTTTGTCCAGGGTCCGAATGACACGTTCGAGTAGTCTATTTCGCGTAACTATTCGTGATCTATTCGATGGTACTAATTTCGTATCTATATCTTAGTTAGATTAATTTCTATTAATTAACGTTCGTCTCTAATTGATCGAGTCATTAGCGGCTTAATCGTCTCTTGATCATCTCTAGACCAGTCAAATAGCGTTGACGAGCTTGAGGGTCGTTACATTCTCCCTACCTTATTCATTTTCGTCCTCGAAAATTGAACCGCTCTTCTACACATTCAAACTCCCCACCTTATAGAGAAATATTATCTCTCGACTAAATGCAAGTACTGCTCATACTTACAAACGCGTGAAAAGAAAACAACTCATTTTAAATGGGTCAAAACAACAAGAAAAGAAATTTCTACAACTAAAAACTATAATTTGTAGTTCTAAGTTCAGTAGACTAATTTTCTGTTTCATAGTATGATTGTGTCTAAGCTCACTACGGTAAATTTGATTCTAACAGATATGCACGTCTAGGCTCTTCGCACTAAAAATTTATAGTCTAATATTAAATAATTTATTAATTTGATAAAGTTTATCCATATAATTAAACTTACATTTTCAATTACTTTTAAATCCTACATTTTTATTATTTAAAATTTTAATTATCATTTTATCAAACTAAATCATTTTAAGTTATACAAATTTATCTATTTATTTAATCATTTTATATTAATATATACTAATACTTTTCATCAAACACATTATCTCACTTCATCTTACTTACTCAAATATATATGTTTCTACTTTCACATGTCCAATTTAATTTTATATTATTTATTTAAATATATAAATTTATTTCCTTTATTAAATTATCAACATCATGTTTCATAGAAAATTCATTCTATCCATATAACTAATTCAGAATTGATTTCACTTCAATTTATAATATCTATCATGTTAACTTTATTGTTATAAAATATATAAATTTCCCATTTACCATCTACTTTAAATTTGCTATTAGTATAATTAATGAAATACTATTATCAGCAGTGCTACTATTTTCCATATCTTTATTAGGATCGTTATTGTTTTGCGGATAGTCCAGTTGGTACTCTAAATATTAATTTTCTAAATATAAATCTACATTCACGTAAGGATTAATATACTTAATTGTATTTATTCTTATTGGATCCGTATACTAAATCTTGTAAAATATTGGCGTTGGTAATTTACTATTATTTCAATTTGAGTCTGCATAAATTTATTTTCTTTCAATTCTATTATTGTGCTAGGCATCCAAATACTATAATTATTTCTTCATGTGTATATTATTTTAATAATTAGCCATTACTAATTTATTTCAATAAAATTTAGTTATTGTCAAATGAATCTATGTTCCCGTAAATTATTTATTCCCTATCAATATTTAGTCAGTTATTAGTTCCCCAAAGTATGATTCTTTAAAGCAGTTATTAGACTAAATATAATTTGGGTATAAGATTACTAAGAAATTTCGTCATTTTATTTTATGCAAAATATCTGCACGATCTTAAGTCTAATCTAATAAGTCTTATATTATCTATCTGGTTTATTTCAAAATCAAAAAAAATATATTTCTAACTTTATTTAATTTACAAAATCTGATTGTAGATAATTATTAATAATTTCGCGTAACTACTTCGTCCTAATTATTATTTTAATCATTATATATTTACTAATAAGATTTTATATGTGGATAAGGTTCATTACAGTACTATTTGATAAGTGTTAATATTACTTTTGTCATGATTATTAGTGATCCTATTATCATTTATTATTATTAACACTAATGGTCGAACTATTATCTTAATTACTTTTACAATTTAACTTCATTTCTAATTTAATAGATTAATGGTTCTAAATTACGGAAAATGTACTCTATTAGTTTCTAAATAAAATTTGGGTTCTATCAATTCACTAATAGAAGCAAGTCCTCCTTTTATGAATGGTAATCCATGAATGTAAGTTGCCCTGTCTAAGCTGATCAGACCTGACAATGGTTTCCTACAAACAAAGATAACACAAACACATCAGAATTACAAACCTCACTATTCTCCAGTGCTAGATTGTTTAAGTTTCATTCAACTGGGATTAATTAACTTCTAGTTATCTATTGAAATTTCTAAACTATAATGTAATTGGTTTCAACCTACTATTTTTACTTCATACCTTATATACACAAAAACAAGAAGCAAACAATCAACATATTGAACAATATAATCAATCAATTCAAAAATTATTTTAGTTCTTGATTGCTTTTAGTGAATAAGATTTATCTCACAAACCCAACCCAGTTCTAAACTAGTCTAACAATCTATCTGGCACTGGCTAATCCTATTGTCGCCCATGTAAGATCTAATAGTGAGCTTTGATACCAAGACTGTAGCGCCCCCTAAGCTAGCAGCTGACTAATCTAGGAGATTAACAAGAAAATGAGGCACTAACGATCTAATACATCTATTTAAACATTAAGAAAGAAGTTCTAAACAAAGATTAACCCGAATCTAAACCCTCTCTGAAATAAATACAAGAACTCCTCTCAAGTGATACATATTTAGTAGTGAGTTGGTTTACAAATAGGATATAAATACAAAAATAAACATATGCGGAAGCTAACCAACTAACGAAACCAACTCCTCGAAGCTTTCGACGCCACGTGCACATCTTGATCTGTCTCTGAAAATTGAAAGTGGGAATTGAGTGAGCACATCATCCCGAAGGGTGCCCAGTAGAAATAACAACTAACTTTCGAGTAATCACTAGAATGATTTAAAGACGATGCAGGTTTTACTGAAAACCGATAAAACACGGAAAAACGGATAAAGCATATTAAAATAATAAGTTGTACTGAATTATAAAGTTCTACCAACCAATCTTGCGGCACAGATTCACAACAGAAATAATAGTTAAGCGACGCAGTCCTTCGGAGTAGTAAGGCGTGACTCTTGCGGATTCTTCAATGATCATTAAAGCGCCCTGAGGTTTGGCGACCCCGTAGTCAAATAAGATTTGTACCTTACCAGTACCTTATTATACGCGCACTCTACATAACAAGTATCTAAAGAGATCTAATGGTGTTAACGTTATAACCGACGGAAGAACTTTAACATGAAGAACCCTATACCTCTCGCATGTCAAACCCAACAATCAGACATAAGATTCTCAACATCATTTTCTCTAAACACCAAAACATAATATAATAGCTTTTGAAAGTAATTTAAAAGAATAATAAACATCCATGTATGAGACATGTGTTGCCCGTACAGAAATAGGGAAAGTAATATTCGGTAACACGAGTACATACCTAGATAGTTTATTAGTTGGCAGCAATTTTCACTCCTTTAGCGCATAAATATAGATATAACTTTTGGGCAACCACATCACACACCAATCAAAAGGAACATTCTCCTTTTCATGCTAACAATAAGTAACGAATGTAACCACTTTCCAGTCAATGGAAAGAATCACTTTTTGAAGATTAGTAAATACTCCCAAAACACAAATATTAGTTGTTTCAGAAGATCCAACCCCATCCCAAAATGTAAAAGAAAACTAGTTTGTATTACACAAATAATACATGCATACACATATCATATACTAGCAAAGATATGCATGCCTTTCGCAATATAAATATATTTATAAAACAATAATGAATACAAGAGAGTTCGTTATCAATTCCCACCTCTTTTGATGACAAGCCTCGCCTACCTCGAGATCCACAATCTACTGGTTTGTCCTTTTGAATCGATCGTTGTTAATAAAGATTAACTGTTAATCACACAAGCACTCTAAAGATTAGCCAAAAGGCTCATACAAGGCTCATAACACAATCTCATACAATACTCTAGTTATAAGTTAAATGAACTATCTAATGGTTCTAAGCCCATTTATGGTTCTATACCTTTTCATTATCTATCTTTAGCATATTTAAGGTTTACTAACCCAACTAGGTTGGTTCTATAGTCCATTAGATATGTCTTAAGAATATCTACAACTCTGTAGAAGGAATCAAAGGTAGATTCAGACCATAAGGGTCCAAAATATCAAAGTAGGAACATTAGACCTAAACCCAAGTCCATTACACAAGCCCAATAATCCAAGGCCTAGTCAAACTGGTCAACTAACGATCACTAACGGTCAAACCGACAAATCGCAGTCAACAAACAAGTCAACGTCTAAGTCCGGTCGGAGTCCGGTCAATGGTCAACATGTCAAGGTCAGGTCAACTGTACAGGTCAAGTCAACGGGTTAACTCGGCCAAGGTCTCCGAGTCTATTCGATTTGAACCGATTCAACTCAGTCAGATACACTGAGTCAGCCTGACTAACATGCCAAAACCTTGCACAGTCCAGAGCCAAACATTGTGCAACAAAAACAACACATAGCACAACAAAACTCTAATACATACTTCATTCAACTCTTACTTATTCTAAACAAGAACAACATTAAAAACCATATAGGCTAACACTCAATAACTACACATCACCACCAGCAATTCACTTGGGATATCATTCCATTTTCAAATTCATCTTGAATTGTAATACCAACACCATTCTCTTGCTCAGTTCATACATCAACTACTCTGCCATGTTCTCGCACTGCCAGCCACTTAAGTATCAACACCATCTCCAATCCCGTGCTTTACTAAACCACCACCACCACCAAATTTCAATACAACATCCCACATCGGTTCAACTAAAACATCACTTCCATTAGCGATTCTGACTCTTAACACATTCTCTTATACAAAGTCTACCAACTTCAACAAATCACTACCACAATGACTATAACCTATGTCTTCATCTCTGATCTCCAGTTGTATTCAAAGTAACCTAACATTCATCTAAAGCACCACCAGAAACTCAACTCATCTTCATTACCACCAACAAAGTAATACCCAATTCATCTTCTATTCATTTTCTCAATTTAGACATACATACATTCAAACCACCAAACACCATTACAATCGTATCTCCACTTTGGTAACTTCCACAAATTCACCACCACCAACATCACGGCTCATGAGAATCACAAAGACACCCCCTTCGCGGCCTCAAGCCAATACAACAACTGCAAGCGCAAGCTTCCTCAAATCCCAGTACTACCATTTACAAGTCCACCATCTAATTCTTCTTCATACTCTGTAATTCAACTTACAATCTTAACTTCTCAACTTCACAGACCACAACAATCATCATCATTTTCTTGTCACAAAATTCGAATTCCAAACCACTAACAGCTTCCTTAATTCTCAATTCATCTTCCTTCCAATACTAATCATCTAATTCCTAATTAAACTCAAACCCCAATTTCTAATTTTGGGAAGAACAGCAGAAACCCTAATTCCAAATTAAACTTAAATCAAATTCCATGCAATCGACTTCACCTCAAATTAACTACAAACCCAGTCTACAATCAATCAAATCATAACAATTTCATAAAGGAAATTCAATAAATTATAACCTTAATTTAACTTACCCTTTTTCCTGATTTCCAGAACTCTATCAACATCACAACTATAACCTTCACCCTCAATTAAATAACTACGAGCTTTATACAAACTAATCTCGAGAGACTCGAGCTCAAACCACTGAAGATGAATTCGACAGAGAAGAGGAGAAGAAGAATAGGGAAGAAGAAAGAAAGAGAAATAAAATAAGAGAATGAATTCTCTTCGACACGTTGGTGAAGATAAGGCCAACGAAAATACTTTAGGCACCCAGAAGATTGATACGGGCAGCCAAGCGGTCTACGACCTAATTACTATTTTACCCCTTCATACTTATCCGATGATATCTTCTTCGTCAGGGTCCGAATGACACGTTCGAGTAGTCTATTTCGCGTAACTATTCGTGATATATTCGATGGTACTAATTTCGTATCTAGATCGTAGTTAGATTAATTTCTATTAATTAACGTTCGTCTCTAATTGATCGAGTCATTAGCGGCTTAATCATCTCTTGATCATCTCTAGACCAGTCAAATAGCGTTGACGAGCTTGAGGGTCGTTACAGTTATATTTTGTGAAAAACAGTATTGCTAAATATTTAACAATTATTATTAAATAAGTTAGATAACATATTAATTGGGAGAGAAAGAGAAAAAGAATAAAATAAAATATTATATAAATAAGTTAGTGGAAGGGTAGAGTAGTAAAGTGAAGATCTATTATTATACACATATTATATTTTTACATAACATATTGTATTTTTCTTATACCCATGAAAAAGTGCCCTTCCATTGATCCATAACTTGTGCATCCATGCACAAGTTAACAAAACCTATTAATTAAAAACTTATTGTGAGAGGCGGAATCGATATTGGACCCTCAAACACTGACTGATTTAAAGGAGAAAAACACTCAGATCCATTCACAAACCTCGCCTCACTGGAGGAGCAGCAAGATACACCGGCTTCTTGCAACGCTTCTTCGGGGGATAACCCTTGTGAGCCATATTTCTTCTGCCTTGACACTAACTTTGATCTCTGAAAGATTTTTAGAACATCGTCTTTTTGGTGAGAAGAGGAATAGTAGAGATGGAGTAAAATCCCTAGTTTCCATTTCTTTTTATAGGGTCATCCTCTTTCTAACCCTTTTAGTTTACTGGGATTCGATAAGCCAGGTCCAGTTATCTTTTCTTGATAACTCGAGTATCCTGATCTTGATCGATTGTTGAGCTGCTCACTTGATCAAGATAGATAGTAATCATCAAAGTTCTCTTCGTCTCAGACTTTGTTGATTCCACAAGTTTTATACTTGTGAGGTAAATAATAATCTAGGTTGCACTTAGGGTTACATAAGCCCGAATTTTGAGGTTAGCTAGACTTTGTCTATTGCTATCGATTTTCATCACCTTGATCAAACTTTTTGATCGTAAAGGAAATCACATATAGGCTTAATTTGTGGGAGGCTGATTGGTTTAATGTCTTCAATTGAGTTGAAGAAACTCTTAGTTGGTGTGACGTCAACTAAGGGAATCAATTGTGCGGAGTCCTGCTGGGATTCAAAAGGCGTAAGGAGCGCGATTGTACCTTAATCAGTGGGAGACTCGATTAGGGCTCAACTACATTCCAGTCCGAAGTTAATTGGTAGTAGGCTAATGTCTGTAGCGGCTTAATACAATTTAATGTTCAATCTGGACTAGGTCCCGGAGTTTTTCTGCATTTGCGGTTTCCTCGTTAACAAAACTTTTGGTGTCTGTGTTATTTCTTTTTCGGGATTATATTGTTTATCATTATAAATGAAATATCACATGTTGTGCGTTAATCAATCATAGTAGATACATCCGACCTTGTTTGTTGGATACGACTTGATTGATTCTTGGACACTGGTCTTTGGTACCGTCCAAGTAATCTCTTTTTAATTAGGTTCACGGACTTGGTTCCGTAAACGTTCTAATTGCAAGAGAGAGAGAGAGAGAGAGAGAGATATAACTCTAGATACTATTCCTTGATTGAGTTGAACTCTCAGAAATGTGTTGAGTTTGTCCAGACAGATTTCCTACGAAAAAGTTGGTGGTGTATTTTGGTACCCCCGCGTTTTCACAATGTACCAAGAGCTAGCTATTAGAAAGAGGTGATTTAGCTAAGCTAAAATTGGGGGCTTGTCTGCTATGGTTTATTCAAAGAACAAGGAATAACATCATGTTTAATAAAGGTAAAATCAATATGGAGAAGATGTTGCAGAAAGTTTCATACTGGTACAATCCAAATCTCACTACTCATGACCTTACTGTTTTACCCACTGAACAAGATTTACTAGATTCTACCACATTAGAATGGCCACCCCCTACTAAATCTAAAACTAAGATCAATTTTAATGGTGTTGCTGGTCCAAAAGGGTATGCTTGTGTTGCTGTGGCAAGAAATCATTACTATGAGATTGATGGTTGTCAAATAAAAGTGCTTGCTTTCAGTTCCCCAGTGGAAGTTGAAGGTTATAGAGATTTATTGAGTATTGATCTAACCATTAGTAAGGGTTTAAGTCAAGTTATCATCGAAGGTGACTCCCTCATTGTGATCAATGCCCTGAAATTTCATAATTTTCCTACTCCTTGGCGAATCAAGAATACAATCTCCAAAATCAAAGAAAAATCAGGTATTTTTACTTCTATTGAGTTCAATTTATGTTGTTGAACACCTGTCTAACCATCGATTGTCTTCCCTTCCTTCATTATCACTCACACTTGGTGTTCAACATTTTACGCCGTTGAGCACCAAATTTCCTGTCTAACCAACGATAATCTTCCCTTCCTTCATTATCACTCACACTTGGTGTTCAACATTTTACGTCGTTGAACACCAAATTTCCTAATTTCCCCTTACTCACGCTTGGTGTTCCACATTTAACGCTGTTGAACGCCAAACGTCCTAATTTCCCCTTACTTTTATTCATAAACTAATTTGGCCATTGTGACCGAGGCCTGTGATTACTACCTTCGGGTGCTATTTTTTCATCCGTAAGGCTTAGTCATATGGGATAGATATCTATTTTTTCATCCACGTAAGGCAACCTTAGTCCTGGATGGGATATATATTTAGAAGTAATATACCTCTAACGATGAAGATTAGCCATCCATGACGCCGAATCATTCAACATTTCGAGATACTTGGGCAACCTCCTAGCAAAGTGTTAACTTTTTTCTCACAATTATTTTTTTGGGATGGCCAATCTAGCCCATATGAAGGCTTAACTATGGGATATAATTTCGCTAGATTAGCCATCCATGTCGATACAACCTCCTAACCCCTATGGGATGGCCAATCTAGGACATTTGAGGACGCCGAATTAAGAGACGTTTGACCATAGTCAGCTAAGTTGACGCGCCGTTATGTTCGGCGTTGAGAAGACTCGATACATTCACAGAAAACTCGACCTTTCCCCCATTAACAGTTCTTCTCAAAAAAGGGTCAAGCGCTGGATGGAGCAGCGTCGCGGTCGAACGCCGAATGGAACAACGTCCAGCCTAGCGCCTAACAATTCGGCGTTATTCTCTGGAATATTCGCATAACGCCGAATAATCCAGCGTTTGTGTCACTTTTTGAGTGCCGCACTATTCAGCGTTTCAATCTCGGCTCGATAGTTCGATCATGAGCAAATGCTAGGAGAGAGAAGTAGCCAGAAAGAGTGTTAACTTTTTTCCCACACTTTTTTCATGATTTGCAACACTTTTTGGCCAATCTAGCCCATAGGACTTAGCCTTAGCCTTAGGCTTAGTCCTATGGGCTAGATATCTAGCTGCTAGATTGGCCATCCACGTCAGCCTGGGCAACCTCCTAAGTCTTATGGGCTAGATATCTAGCTGCTAGTTTGGCCATCCACGTCATCTGTGAGCGCCGAACCATTCGGCGTTTTCCTGAGCGCCGCACCATTCGGCGTTTTGGTTACTATTTGAACGCCGAACGGTTCGGCGTTTCAATCTCAGCCGTTAGATTTTTTGAGCGCCGAACGGTTCGGCGTTTTAGTCACTTTTTGAGCGCCGCACCATTCAGCGTTTCAATCAATCTCGAGCAAATGCTAGGAGAGAGAATAGATTGAGTGTTTATTTTTTCCCACGAGCAAATGCTTAGGAGAGAAGTAGCCTCGGATGTGGATGACAATGCCATAAGTGTTTATTTTTCCCACACTTTTTTGATTTTGCAGCCTCACTACGAGATTTTTTGGCCAATCTACATTGAGATTCGCCAATCAAAAAGTAATCATTTAAAAACGCCGAATGGTTAGGGCGCCTACGGATGTGGATGACAATGCCATAAATAGATATCGTTACCATTAACGCCAAAACGTGACACCCCCCAACTCAGTCCCCAACTTTTCTCCCGCGAGCTCTTTTCCTTCTCCCCCCTTCTTTCCAAGGGATAGGGTTTTTCCTAGGGTTTGCGTTGTGAGCTTCTACCAGGATTCAGCTCGATCATGGCGAACCCCGTTCGACGGAGACCAGTATCCTCTGGATCTTCAGGTTCTGGTTCATCTTCTCGTTCATCATCACGATCTCGTTCCCGTTCCCCTTCACGGTCTCGTTCCCGTTCCAAATCTGTCTCCTCGTTTTCTTCTCGTTCAAGAAGTGGTAGTTCTCCCAGTCGAAGCCCTCCTCCTCAGCGAAGAAGGTTGTTTCACATATCGCTCTTATCTCTTAATTCAGTTTGATTTATTTTACTTTGTGTTGATTATTGTTTTGTCAATGTGTTCTTTAGAGTTTGTGGCATTCGATTGTAGATTAACTTAGGGTTCTCCTGTGAAGGCCATTTAGTCATACACTAACCTAATCTGATTTTTGGTTAGTTGATTTGTTATTTTTCTCGGGTTGTTTTTAGGATTATTGTGTGTATTTTTAGTTTTAGGTTTATCTGTTTACTTGAATTTATCTGCAATTACCTTTTTTTTTTCTGGTTGTTAACAAAGAACATAGTCCAAAAATGATGGAATAAAGACCCTTATGACTTTCAAGCTGATGAAATTTTAACTCATTAAGTTTCTAAGTTTAAGTGAGAAGCAATGCCAATGCATGGCAGACTGTCTTTGTGTACTCGTGCTTTAATTCCGAATAACGAAAGGAAAAGTGTTTTACTAGTTTGGAGAAGTGTCTGATGGAAATCTTATTGTTTTGTTTTTGTGTAGTCCTCCGGGAGCAGGTAGGAGAGGTCGCTCTCCAGCACCGGCAACTAAACGTGGATCACCACCACCTAGGTGTGTTTCTATTTGTGTTTTTTTTTGGTCTTCTCTTTGGTGCACAATTTGACTTCTGCTAATAACAATCTTCTGCTTACAATTAGATTGATCATTTCATTACAAATGTGCAACATTATCCAATCTTGATTACATGATTCTGCCATGGAAGCTTAGCTCCTATATATGCATTCAATTGATAAGTCATATAGAATAATTGGTGACTTGGTGTGTGTATGACTAGGAATTTAATTTGTGTAAAGTTTTTATATATCTAAATGCTGTTGTATTGGCCTTCAGTGCTTGCGAACTTTTTCAGTGGGTTATCACTTGTCAACTGTTGCAAGTAAATTGAATTGTGACTTAATCCCTTTCTCTTGAAGCACCATATTTAACTTCGTCTTGGTCTTTTGATTTGTTCTTGATGTTAGGATATTTGTCTGGGTTGAATGATAAATCTCTTTGTGTATATGCATTCAATTGAAAAGCTATACTCAACTGCAGTATGCACACTCAATTTAGGTGACTTATACTGCAAGCAAGGTAGTATTAGCATAATTGGTGACTTGGTGTGTGTTTGACTAGTAAATTAACTAGTAAATCAGGATTTTTTGGCATAAAGCTGAGTTTGCGGTACTAAACATACCATGTTTTCAGGAAAGCATCTCCAGAATCTTTAATGCTGCATGTTGATCAGCTCACTAGGAATGTGACTGAGGGACATCTGAAGGAGATTTTTGGTAAGTCATTTCCTTTGTTATCTGGATTCTAATAAATTATAATCTGGTGATAACTGCATCAAGTTCTTTGTACCTGGCAACAAATATTGCATGTATTCTTTTGCTTGGCTCAGCATTCCTTTCAAGCCAAGTTTTAATTCTTTTAACCCTTCAATTTTAATATTAGACTTTCTTAGGTGGGTGTGTAAGAAAATAAGGGAAAAGCAAGTTTGATCAAGAGACTTTGTGCTAACTAAGTAATTGACATGCATTTTATAGATCTTGTAGTTTAGTGTTTGCCACTGTTTTTTTCATCGGTTTAGGGGTCCCTTTGGAAAGTTAACACTTGCATTTCTCGAATTTGATATTGATTCGATGTTTGTTTTCATCCAATGTGTATGCAGTAAAAATGCTGCCAATATATCACCTAAGTAGCGAGGTTATGTGTTATGGCACCTACTTGATTTAAGAAATGCATCCATCTGAGCTTTAGCCTATCGATTGAAGTTGATCAATTTTTGCTTTTCTTTACCCTGTAGGCAACTTTGGTGAAGTTGTACACGTGGAGCTGGCAATTGATCGTAGTGTAAGTTCAAAGAAATTTATGTTGTGGTTTCTTTTACTGCTTAACATTGGACAGTTGAAATACTTCTTTATGCTTGCAGGTTAATCTTCCCCGTGGATTTGGATATGTTGAGTACAAGACTAGAGCTGATGCAGAAAAAGCACTTCTTTACATGGATGGGGTAAGCTACTGAGCATACATCTCGAATATATCTGTTGTTAGAAAATTTGTCGTTCTTATTTGTTCCAATGGCTGTTCCTTTCCAGGCACAAATTGATGGAAATGTTGTTCGAGCAAGGTTCACCTTGTCTCCACGGCAGAAGGTTTCCTCGCCTACAAAAGCTGTTCCTGCTTCTCAAAAGAAGGATGGTGTTGACATTGAAAAGGATGCTCCACACAGACAAAGAGATTGTAGGTTTCTTCATGTGGTCCCGTATGTTACCTTAGGAGAAATATTCTATCAGATATGCTTATATATACAGACGCACACGCACACAGACACACACATGTAGATAGATAGATAGATAGATAGATATGAGAATTTGTATTCACTTCCTTTGTTCTCTCTTGTGGACTTGATTTCAGCTTCTCCACGCCGAAAACCTCTTTCACCACCACGTAGGAGATCCCCACTAGCTCCCCGAAGAGGTGACTCTCCTAGAAGGCGACCAGATACTCCTCCTCGGCGACGGGTGGATTCACCGCCACGGCGGCGGATGGATTCTCCTGTTGGTCGTCGTGGATCCCCTCTCAGGAGGAGACCTGCATCTCCTATCAGAAGACGATCCCCGTCCCCTCCTCCAAGGCGGTATAATAGATCACCTGCACGGTTGGCTATCTTCCTCGCTTCAATTTATTATTATGTTATTACATTGTCATTATCATTGTTATTCTATAGCTGAGGTTTCCCTTCAAGCGTTTGATTTCTGTTGTTTTACAACAGTGCTTCTCCTCGAAGGGGTCGTGGCAGTCCTGTTCGTAGGCGCTCTCCCATCCCAGTCAGGCGACGGTAAGATTGTTATGCCTTTGAGTTCAAAGTTTTAAATTTTGCTTATATTTTTGGGACTTGGGACATGTAATTATTTCACTGCAACTATTTATTGATTTTCCTTTTATCAGTTCCCCTCCTAGAAGACTACGTAGTCCTCTTAGAAGATCACCTGTTGGTCGCCGGCGTAGCCGTTCTCCTATTCGCAGGCCTCTTCGTTCAAGGTCACGCTCAATCTCGCCACGCAGGTAAAGTTTTGACCAGCAGATGTTTCAATCACTAGGTTATCTAGTACAACTAGACTGCGTATAACTTTTAATGAAATGTAATTGTTCCCATTTTACCCATCAGTTTGGTTTAGTTGTTCTTCAATGCATGTTAGAAGACGTACTAGCTTCCTGTCAAATCCTGAAGGAGACATCTAATTACAATCATCTATTGTGAGATGCTAGAGAATAGGGATATTTTGTCCATGTTATTAGGCTAATAAATTGAATGAAGCATGTCCACGTATATATAAAAAGTTAACCATATACTCTATATGTTCTCATTGGACCTTACAGGCTTTTAGCCATATGCTGCATAACATTTTTCCGACTTCCTCTTTTGTTATGCTCTGGTTTTCAGTAGCCTTGGCTAATTAATTAGCTGGATAAGTAGGTTAGCATTCTGCCCTTCTATAATATTACACATCTGGATTTATCATATTGAAGTTATTCTCATGTTATTGAAGTTGCAAATGTTCATAAAGATGTACGAATCGACAATTGAGCATTTTCGAGTAGCTGCATGAGAAATGGGTGGAATGTAATTTACTCGTTGGTAGCAGTTAGCTAGATTTCTGGAACTTAATTGAATGATCACCTTTTTGAATCCTTTTTTACTATGTGTACAACAGGGGCCGGCTTCCTCCAAGACGTGGGAGATCTTCATCATCTTCCGCTTCACCGAGCCCTCGAAAGGTTTTATTAGTGGTCTTGTTTTCTGCATTACATTTATTTATATACTGTTAGATTTTCTTTATGGGGGTTAGGGCTTTCTGTTAACCCAATAGCATAGTCGAAGGTTGAGTCTTGAGCATGCAATGATAGTCTAACTTTGTATATTGGAAATGTAATTGTGCAGGGAGTCAGACGGATTTCCAGAAGTCGTAGTCCAAGAAGGTATGCGCTTGTTTACTTGCTTCTTTTTACTGTAGTTTGTTTATTTGTGTTGTCTGTTTATGATCATCATGTGAATTGTAGGCCTGTGAGAGGAAGAAGCAGCAGCAGCAGCAGTAGCAGCAGCTCACCACCTCCTAAACCATGAGAAGTTCGTGGATTTGGACCTGTAGATCTTTCCTTCTGTCTTTCTCTTATCTTGTTGCTGGGTGTTATTTGGAATTTGTAAGTACATGGAAGTAGTACTGTATCTAGAGTAGACAATGCTACATTTATCTGGAATAATGGAGGAATGTAGTTGTTTATCTCTTGTTTTCCTAGTGATCAATTGGAGCTGCCCTGCACTATCAAGTTTGTTTGTTTCATTCTCAGTTACTTTTTCGTTTACCCTTAAGTTTCATACTCCGGTAAAATTTGAAAAGATGTAGCTTAGCAATTCATAATGGAGTGTATGTGGCTAATGTGTTTAGCATCTATTTATCAGCTGACTTGTATGCCCATTTCATTCCTGATTCCTATTTTCCCTGCTAACAATGGTGCAGAATTTTCTGTTTAATCGTTGGTTCCTTCTGTTAAGAAAGGTGGCATTATGTTGGTGCGCAGTACATGAGCTGTTGTCTAGGGCCATAGGCTGCCAGCCGTTATTTCTTAGGCCCTGGAGGAATAGTACACAGTGAGCTTTTAATGAGTTGTCTGTAAGTGTGAGAAAACAAGTCCTTGTTGGATTATTTGGTGGCGAGCAATAGGAAACAGACAACACTGGTCGCAAAGCGAAACGGTCAATGCAGCAGTTGGCATGGTTCTTGACCATGGCACGTTTTGAAGGACCACAACCTAGACAACAAAATCTCTGGATGGATCCATGTTCGGATTTGGTTGGAACAGAGTTTGTGGTTTTGAACTTTTCCATAACTTCTCGTCTTAGTCTAGGAGTTTGATATTACTAGATTGTAGTTTCTAAGTTTCTATAGCGGGACAATCTAGAAATCTACATGGGATGTGAGACTTGGTGGATATCAAAATATTATTATGTACTCCCTCGGCCCAAATTAGTTGAATCATTTGTAGTTTGCACAATTATTAAGGCAAGTAGAAAAGAGGAGTATGTTTAAGTATTTTTTACAAGTATGCCCTTATGGATAATAAATTGTAAAACTTAGAAATGATTTATCTCTTAAACTATATCACGGTTTTTTGTAAACTTTATACCGTTGAAAAACATTTTAATTTTAAAATACCTACTTAACGAATATAAACATGACTATCAAATTATACATATTTCTTATAGTAACGATAATTAATTAAAAGGGTAATTTTAAAAATATCCCATTGATTAGTGAAATAGCTCATCTATTTATGGGACAAAATTTAAAACTAATTGGCTCAACTAATTTGGGACGGAGGGAGTATGTAAAATTTGTGTTGTTTAATCTTATCTGATTTAGGAAATTTGTCCCAAAAGAGATACTCCAGATACGCATGGGCATACCTGCATCTGAATTCAGGCGACATAATAGATTTTGATTATTATTCGTTCCAGCACTTAAATGATAATCATCTTAGTCGTTTGCGCCTCAAAATTCTTCTTGTATCTGTCATTAGGTCTGTCACCTTTGCCAGCCCTTGAGACAACCCATCCGTCACCAGCTTAGCTACTCCAACAAACCGCACCTGCTTTTTTTTTTTTTTTTTTGAAGCATCTGCTTAGTAATGCAGGATTTGGTTGGATACAATCTGTGTTAATTGGGAAACTTATCAGCAGCACTATGCAAAATCTTGTAGGGCACTTGCCTTGTAAAATCCAGCTATACCCAGCATGCCGAATAGTTCCAGATACAATATTATGAACTAATTCGTGCTTCATTATGGATTAAAAACGCTGTTACATTTACTCGTGCCCTACAAAATTTTATACGCACCAACTACTGTGAATGATCCTCTCGAAAGCCTCAATCGATTCTCCTGAAATGAAATGGAAAAAAACTACAAAAAATCAAACTTTATTCCATAGATCAACGGCACTCTGCTGCTACTGATCGTAGCTCAAAGGAACAAAAAGAGAAGGTTTTAATCTTTAAGAATATAGCCGTTTTTGTTGATCTAAAAATCTTTTAACTCTTTATTCTTTTAATCAATCAAAAACATCATTTGGATTCTTCTGGATGCCTATTTTGTCACTGCAAGCATGGGCATGGGATGCCTACCGTCTCATTTTTAATTAGGATCGGCGGAGACAATCACGGGGGTTATTGACCCTACCTTAACCGGATCACGCCGTTTTTCATTATCAATTCATCTCATTATTATTGTTACTACACCGCCACTTATGTTTGTGGGTGGGGTGACGTGGGGTCTATAGTACACTCAACTTTTTGACCAAATCCTTCTTCTTCTACCGGTCACGTTCCTTTACTGTGGGGAAGATGACATAACAAGACCAAATTCACAAATATCACGGTCCCGCAGGCCACTATTATTGCCCGTTAGAAGGCCTCTCGTGCTGCTTTCACCTCTATGGCTCTATCTCTGCAACATATAGATCGGCAATGACCGCCAATGTCCGCTAAATTTATATCAAACACGAATAATTTGCATCAATTTTTTATATTAAGCGTAAGCTACTGTTACGATGATGGCATGAGGCCGCGATCATGATTTTTACGTAAGCCCAACATTTTGGGAGCTGAGGAGACGGTGAAAATAGAGACAATGATGCTCTATCTAAAAAGTAAGGCAGTGCTATATGCCCCCTGCTTAAAATCATCAATCCATCGGTCGCTTTATTAGTTTTTCAACGCCCAGAAGTGCAAAGCAGCATTTGCCTTGCTTTTTCTTGTTTTTTAATCTCTTCTTCTTTCAGTTGTGCCACTGCCCCTTCATTTCCCACAAAAAAAAAAAAATACCATGATGATTTCATTGGAATTCTCGCAGCAGGATACACATATTCTAGGTATCCAATGCAATCGAACAGGAGGCATAAGTTATCAAGCATGCTTTAGCTCCTCAAGTACAATCTTCACTCATTATTTTCAATCTTTTTCGTGTGCGGAAGAGCCAAGAAGATCCATGATCGATTTTAATCCCCTGTCAATCAAACAAAAAGAATAATGTAAGTTTAGTTTGGGATCTACCCCTGCGGTTAATTCATGAACGGTCCAACAGCATTAAATCCTATACGGTCCAAAAGCAATAATAGCCGATGCCGAGGACAATACCATATCCGGCCAAATATGATTTGTGAACAAATAGAATACCCTAAAACAGTGTCAAATTCAAAAGCAGTACAGAATGATTTATAAATTAGTCAGTAACCACTTGTTTAAATATATCGGATTAAAACATAAACTATGCTGAGGTTATACTTCTGCTATAACGCTTTATCAAAAGAGAAATGAAAAATAAAAAGCGTCAAAAATTTCAAACCTGTTAAACATATTTTATCATTTCAGAGATAAAAAATCAGCGACCAAGACAAAGACGGAGATATGTGTGGCCCCCTAACCTCTTTTCTTTTCTTTCTTTGTTTAAAGAAAAGAAATCGACCCGTTACTTTGAACATTTGTTTCGTCTTCTTTCAAGCTGTAAACACAGCGACGACGATGACGATGACACTGGTAGTATACTATTTGTGACCCCACATTTTCGAATGTCTCAGGATTAGGATGATGCATATGTCCCGGCTGTATAAATGGCTGTGAAAAATAGATTTTGATGATCGTGATGCTTCTTTCTACGATGTCTCCTTGTGTCTCCTTGTGTCCGCCGCTATAATATATTTATTTTTTGGGTAAATTTCATTCATGATAAAATAGAGATTACATGGATTCCAAGTACATCAACATCAAAGATTAAATTACAATTCAAAGGTACTAACAAGGAGTAATTTGTGAAGAGAAGTAACAAACTACCAACAAGAGTAATTCAAAGATACTTGCTTTTTTAGCGCTCCAACCTCGGATTTTTAACATTCGCCCCTTCACCTTGTCCATTGCACAATTTGTAAGTAATTTTGTGGTTATTTTTTACGCAACCCATGTTGTTTTATCTTCCAATGAAACACCACTAACAAATGTAAGTTTGTTTTTGTAGCATGAAGTCGTGAAAGCGCGTTACTTGGAGGAAAAGGGGGAAGCATTCGCGTTCGATGCAAGCTATCACTTCTTGGCAGAAAGAATCCCGGAGGATAACCCGGAGTACTTGGATGCCGTATCGTCTTCGAAGGAGGAAGATTGATGGCTTTACAAGTTTTTGTATAGGTTTTGTGGGTAGGGGTTCAAAGGCTTGATGCACATGCTAAATGCATTCGTTTTTATGTTTCAATCAGTGTAGTAATCTAAATTGTATGAATGAAGTGAATTACATCTTCCCATATTCTGTTTTCTGTTTGGTATAAGTACAGGTCGGCATGGTTATAAATCCTTAACATGCCGTCTACAGGAAATCCGGTAGTGTAATAAATTATGTGCATGCCGACTATATTATAGCCGGCATGTTAGTGAATATTTACATGCCGACAGATTAGATTCTTTGGCCAAAGGTAGTCGGCTTATTATTCATTCAAAACCTTAGGCCAAAAACATGGTCGGCGTTTTCATCATCCAAGGACCATGCCGGCTGAAAGTGGTCGGCATTTTATTCAAACGTATACCATGCCGGCTAAATATAGCCGGCCCCTTCTTCAAACGTCGACCTTGCCGACTTATAACATTTTCGAAAACCCTTTTTTTTTTATCGAAATCAAACTCATAAGACGGATTAAAGGTTTAACCTACTGAATTCATAATTTCAAAATTTTAATCTAAACTCAATTAATTAACCTAATCAGAATTTTTAGTGTTAATTAAACAAGGGCATATTAGCCATTTAGAAAATACAAGGTTAAGGGGTGGCTTGGTTTTACTTCATAATGACCAGATTTTGTCTTATTGGGTATACCCCAATTAGTTTGGGTATACCCCAATCTCGCCAGGATAAAAATCTCCTAAAAGCAATGGAGATTATAATCCAACCCTTATATAAAAATGCACAATTCTAAGCTTACCGGAAAACCTTCCAATATTTCTTCCGGGAGAATATCTAATGGTGTTTAGGCTTCCTTTCTAGCATCGTGGGATCTTGAAAGTGTGAAGAGGGCCCATATGTTGCCTCTCGTGGAATTTATTTAAAGTTTTTTAACAAACCATCATTTCCGATATACTTATATTTTTTTTTTTTCTTTTTCCTTTTCTTTTTCTTTTTTTTTTTTTTTTTTTTTTTTTTGGATAAAACAAGTAATCTTTTCATTAACGAAAATTGGAGGTTACAATGAGTTTAAGATCGAAAATATGAGTATACAAAGTAACAAGAACATATATACAATACCGAGAAATCCGACAAGAGAAAGAGAAGGATTACCGGAGTGAGACAAATACAAGTATGAATAAGGTCCGATTAAATCGGAAGAAGGATGGTTTTTCTTGGAATTAAATTCCAACCATTTAGTTTGTAGAAAGATGTGCTCCCAAAATAGGAGTGATTTTGCTCAAATCTCTTGTAACTAGTGATGAAGCTTCTGTCATCAAAAGGACCATCGATAAAGTTTTCGTCGCCGTATAAGTTGATGATGAAGATTTCGTCGCCGGAGATAACAAAGATGAAGATTTTGTCGTTGGAGAGCATCACTATTGACTTAAAACCCAACCCGATAACCAAGAATCGCCATTAAAGCGAAGATAAACCTCAATAGAGTAGATAAAACCACCATAACATTAGATACGTTGAAAACATAATAACAATTAAACTACTAATTAACCTAGAACACAAGAAATAATGAAAAAATTTGCTCAGATCTAGTCCATTTTTGGACTAGATCTGAGCAGAGATGGGTTGTTCTTGATGCTTTGTTGAAGAAGAAAAAGGACTGAGAGAGAGGAGAGAGAATGTTTGACTTTTTTTTTTTTTTTTAATCTAAAACTTGATATAATTACATTTTAATAGGAACATTAATAGACCGGTCTTAAAGAGATTCTCAAACTCTTCACAATTTATATTTCCCAGACAATTATTATCCGTTCTCCCTTCGCTCGTTTTTTCAGTTTCTTCCATATTTTTTCAATAGTGGAGTGAAAAAGAAGAAGAATCCTTTAAATCCAAGGCTCTGTTGTATGCAAATTCACTCCTACACGCTGCCAACGCATTTTAGATTGAATTAATCCCTTTGTAGCACATGCAACCTTCCCAAAAACACTACCAAAATCCCATAATATCCTCGAGTAATTCAATCTAAAATGTGTCTATCAAATACCCCCAAACTTATTATTTGCTAGTCCTCGAGCAAATATAATCTAGAAAAATAAAAATGACTACACTTAGCACGTGCAGCAAGCCGTTAAACCGCTAGGTGGCCCTAGCGGCGGAGTGTTGCCTCCGGAGGGTTTACCAGAGGTGTACCCACAAAACATTTACTCCGGACCCTAGCTATCTACGCAAAACCTTGGAAGGCACTAAAGAATCTCCTTGGTTGGCATACAATCATTGACTATAGGAGGAAGTACCCTGATGCGAAATTCCAATTGTTGTACACGAGTTTGCACTCAAGCATACTAAAATTCATATATAAGTCACAGGGCTCTACTCAGATAGTTTCTGTACATCATAACCGGAGTCAACCAATCACATGGAAAGATTAAGAAGATGGATGTAGAAAAAAAAACGTAGATGGTTTTGATATTGACTAGGGTGAACCTATCCTAATGGATTGAGATACCGGTCTGACTAATATCAACACAGCTGGCATATACAAGGGAACCAGCGGGTGATAATCCTAACTCTAGGTCAACACAACCGGCATATACAAGGGCACCAGTGGTCTTATTGAATTTATCCCGGTTGGTCTGATGGTATGGTCTCAATTTTTTTTTTTTTGGTATCTCAATCACTCTATTTCACCCAATCAAGAAAATAAAAACAGAAGGTGAAAATGATTCAACGAGATATGGCGAAACTACCATGTTTTTTTTTTCAATTCTAACACCTGAGCTCTGTGCTTTTATGAATAAACTCTTTAGATGTTTCCATCTAATCAGATTGGTTTCTCAACTCCTATAACCAAGATGCTTCCATCCACTTAGATTGGTTAGTGCTATCCTTAATAGGCATAAATTTCTAGGCTCTGGAGTTTATTTATTGCAACTAAAAAGTTTCTCCCATACCCCCAAACTTAAATCTAACATTGTCCTCAATGTTCTAAAGATAAAATTAAAAGTATGAACAAGGAGAAACTGTTACCACTTGAAGCAAAAGAGTTAAGGGAAGATATTACCGTGTTGCATGAAGATGGGTTACCTCCCAAGAAGTGCTAAGTTTAAAGTCTTCATCCAGACTAAGAAAGAACTAGTCACCTCGCAGAATCATATAGCAGTAACCGGAATAACTGTGGGTCATCTGGATCAAAAAGTATAACCCAAAAGAAGAGAAAATTGCAACAAACCATGAAGATATCGAACATACCCTTATTTAACTTTTTGTTTAAGACAACTATATATAGTTGTGGCTCAGGTTCAGGCTCTATAAACGGGTCTAAATAAAATGTTTTCATGGGATGGACTTCCTCAAAAGAAGGATTCTTAAGATCAGGTTGCAAAGTCTGGAAATACTCAAGTAGGAACTTAGAAGCACATAACAATAACCTGAATAATTGAGGATTCTCTAAGTCAATCAGATTTGACTCACACAGCTGACCACAAAGAGAGTGGTGGTCTTCCTTAAACAAATGTGTCGACCCTAATCTCCTAAAGTAATTAGGTTTAGTCTTAAAACTTAATATTTGACACATTTGAATTTCATAAGTTCCCACAATTGGAGAAAAAGTTTTTGGTGGGAAAATAAAGTCAATCGAGGTATCGTAGCCTGGGTTAACCACATTAACCAGAGGATGGGTTTCTAACAACTGAACTTCTTTCTGGACATCATTAGGTTCAGGAAAACGTGTATGAAGATAATCTTGTAAAATGGTTGAGGCACATATGTCAAGTCCCAAGTGAGGGACCTTTCTAAGAGTTAAAGCACATGGAGAATGATAATCACCCCCAAACTTAGAGTTTTCAGTGTCTCTAGAAAGACTAGTCACAACTTCCCTAATTTCTAGGTCATCGATTCTCGGAAATGGTCAATTGATTCTTCTAAGTCAGGTTCATCCTCACTCATCTCTACGAGTTCACTTTCTTTGTCTAAGACTATTGTTTCTAAATCGCTAGACTCAAAATAAACTCGTTCCTCTAAACCTTCGTTGGCTTCGTGAAAAGGAAATACTACATCGTCCAAAACGGGGATATTTCTAGTCAAATCCTCATCCTTTTGAATAGGTGAATAATTATTAAAATTATTTGGATTTGTACTAGAAATAACATTATCATTATAAATCTCAACTGGAGTAACAAATTCCTGATCATTATGCCTACATATTTCAGATTCTTCATCAATACTATCCTCATCATAATCATCATTATATGAAAATGATCGAACCTTATCTAAACAAGTAGTGTTACCAATTCTAACCTCGTCATCTTGATTATGTGAATAAAAATTATCCTTATTTTCAAGGGTGGTATTGGGAACAATATATTGGAATTTAAGACTATCTTGAGCAAATTTTTCCAAAATCCTATTTGTACTCTCAGTAAATTGCTTGAGTGACTCTTCTAGAGACATCTTAGTTGACTGCTCTACGGACTCTTCTGGAAGCGGAATACTATAAGTCTCTTTCATAAATAAGTGAAACTTCTATGTTGACTCATTGAAACTCTTGAGAGACTCTTCTAAAGAATTTGGAGGATCGTTTTGCTCGTAAGACTGATGCACGTGTGGATAGTAATTGGGCTCACCATGGTATGACCCATAACCTTCAAAAGGTTGGCGTTCCCAACCACTATTCACACTATGGTCATAAAAAGAGTGATGTCCGTATTGTTCAGTTGGGTATTCATATTCATTGTGATGGCTATTATAATACCAGTTTGACATCCTAACTGCAAGGGAATTCTACACAAGCACAAACAAGGCTGACTCGACCACAACAAACCCACGATTTCTAGCAAACAAAAAGCATGATGGCTCCACTTAGATTGTTTCTAGACCAGCTTCTAATCTTTCGAAAAGGAACTCGTTACAATCTGAGCAAACCTCTCTGGAATCAATCCGAGTTGAAGTAAGTTGAATAGAGGCGAGGGAAGCTGCGTGGAGCTTTGATACCCAAGGCCTCACCGGCATTAAAAGGCGGCGCAGTCAAGCATTCAACTCACAAAAACCATCATGAACTTCGAAGTATGCTTAAAATAGTAACCAATATTTTTCGAATGACTTTCCTATTAAGCTCGTTACCCTATCGGTCTCGTTCTATTCCAAATTTTAAAGCTTAGGTTCGCATTAATTATTGTTTTCCTAAGACGGGCAAGAATAGAACGGTGATGAAATCCGAACCCTTATCTTGTATGGCCAGGCCTTGCCCTTTACTAAGAAATTAAAGCAGTCGTTTTCAATTCCTCAACATATATGCAAACGAAGGAATACAGTAACTCGCTGACAGGGGATTCGCGAGTGTTTCGACAAACTTACCTCCCGTTCCAGACGGGGGATGAACCGTTGTAGTCGACTCGGGCCACGACTCCTATGTCATGTACGAACCCAAGGGGCCGAGGCGATATTGTAATCGCCGTCCTTTTCTGCACACAATTTATATTTAAACTACCCTTCTGTAGGGTTTAAAAATAATGTCCCAAAGTTTAAAGTCCAAAGTCCAAAAATAAAGTGCAAAAGAAAAGAAAAGTCTAAAAAATAAAATAATAATAATATCTAAAAAATAAAATAAAAATGTCTCTTTTTTATTTTTTTCTCTCTTTTTTAAAATAAAAAAAAATCTTCTTCTTTCGCTCCTTTCGCTTTGCCTTTTACTCCAAGTCTTTAAGTATTCACCAAAAGCTTTGGCAAAATTTTCTTTCGCTCCAAATTCCAAATTCTGTAAGGAAAAGACAAAAATCCAAAAACCTAAAGAAGAACAAAAACAAATAAAAACCTAAAAAGGAAAAAAAAAAATCTAAAAACTCTAGACTAAAGACAAGTCCGCGTCGGCGGCGCCAAAAATTGATGTTTATTTTCAATGATGTTGTAGTAAAAAGGTTGTCGTTCACCCGGACTTGATGAGATTGATTTTAAGAATTGATAAACTAAAATAAAAGAAAAAATACATACAAAATATTGTCACAGGATGAAGAGAGTTACCGGGACTAGGATTTCGTCGAATTCATAATATAGGGTTCAATTTATTTATTCTCAACAATTAAAGCTCAATAAATAAAATTAACATGGACTCTAATTTTGCCAAGGTAAATTCTCAAAAGATTGGTTGTAAATCCTAAGCATGATGTATCAAAACATTTAAGCTAAGTATACCTCATCAAATTAAATGACAACCAATTAATTCAAATCATATTTCAATTAAAATTACTGCAAAAGTCTTAAAAAGAATTAAATAATTTTACCCATGTATGACATTCGTCTTCCTCCGTCGTCCCAGTGTAGGGATTTAGCTTCTCATGTTGTAGACACTCTCAAAAGAATTTTTTATTGATCAAAAAGTGTGTACAAAAGTAGAAAGGAGAGAAAATAATTAAATCCAGAATTTCGCAACGCTTTATAGGCGTTACAGAAACACTGTTACAATGTAAGCTTAATTCAAAATCTGTTGCGAAGCTCAGAACAAGTGTTACGAAAAGCGTCGCGGACCTTTGTTGAGAAACGACTTGATTCTCGGCAGCACTATGTTCTTCGTCATCTTCTTCACCAGCAGAACTGGTTCTTGTCTGCAACTTGATTTCTCTCGATCCTAAACCCTCTGTTGGCTCCCTTATCACTCCATCCCCCTCGTATGACATCCCAGACGCATTTATATAGTCACAGCACCTCCAAATATCCACCATAAATTCGAATAATCTCCATTCATGACCCTTATTCTCCACGGCAGTTGACAGGGAATAATTACCGTTCTTAACTCCTTCACGCGTCTGTTGTATGCAAATTCACTCCTACACTCTGCCAACGCATTTTAGATTGAATTAATCCCTTTGTAGCACACGCAACCTTCCCAAAAACACTACCAAAATCCCATAATATCCTCGAGTAAATATTCTTCCTCTGTTCTATACAAAATCCGTGTAATCATCCTTCCTTTCCAGTTGTACAACACATACCAACCCTGTTTAGGTGTAACAGGGTGTTTCCAATGCAGAAAAGCTTCCAAATATGACTGAAACTTTCCAAACTTATCATTAGTAGGGACCGTAACTTCTCACTTTCTGTTTTCTTCTCCCGTATTATCCAGCCCAACTGGATCAAATCCATCGAGCATAGCAAGTCTGTTCAGTCCAAACAGGTCCATTACACTCGATTTCAGTGATTGAATCTCTTTAAATCACGACCAAAAATTCAAACCTAACTGCTGCCAAATTGTCCCGCCAAATTTTCAGATTTGAAAAGAAGAAGATGACCTCCCCCTAACAGAGATGGGGGTGCAAATAGCGGATGCCTTGAGAGGTGCCTGGGGGTGCCCTTATCCAAAATGAGGGTGCCTTTAGTACTTTTCTCCGGGGGGTCCAAATAGCACTTTTCGAGCAACTTTTTCCACACAAGTGTATTTCTCCAAAAACACCTACACAAACACAAAAACACCATAATAAGTACAAAATCAAGCACTAATAATAGATACACTGAGGACAATTCGGACACAAAAAAATATGTCTATCAGAACTTAGGATTGATTTCAAGGCTAGAAAAATATGTTTGATTACATGAGTTTAAGGAAGTAGACGAATGAAACTTGTTTCGTAGTTGAAAGAAATTAATGGATTGGTGGTCGGGTTCATATTGGGGATCTATAGCATGACCGATCCCTATCTGGGAACCTCCATCATGACCAATCCCTATTGGGATATCTAACAAAACCAATCCCTACCTATTGGGGATATATAGTAGGACCGATCACCATTGCAAAACCGATTTCCGATATCACATATACTTTAGGGTTTGTGTGATTTTGGAAGTTGGGTTTACGATATCGGAAAGTTCACGATGTCGACATTGTGTGTAATTTGAACATGTGTACAAATTAATCTTATATTTTATTGTTCAAAGATATTCCTTGATAATCAAGGTGAGATCCCAAACCAAAATGTTTGAGAATCTTTTTGTTAAGATTTTTAAATATATATGTTTTATTTTTTCCAGCAAGTAAAACATATCTCCGGAAGCTATATTAGTAAAGTATACTTGTATGCTAGCTAATATTAAGTTGTGATCCAAGAGGGATTTCGGTATTACAGTTGGTCATTGGTTGGAGTTAGACAAAACCGAAAATGAGAATATATTGCATATCTTGAGAATATTTTCGGTTATGGAAATTTCTTGGTGTTTAGACTACCTTGGACTATAAATAGTGAAGTTTGTTCTTCTTACAAACTTATTCTGAGGCAGACACTTCATTTTGTAGTCACTGTTGTAGCCGACTAATAGTATTACTTGTAATGCTATTTTGGAGATGAGAGTAACCTAATTAGGCGAAATCCCTTAAATCCGCTAGTTTAAAGACTCTGTGGGATCAAGAGGCGTATAGATAGTAATGTTGGTGGGAACTTAGAATTTGCAATGTTATTTTAGTTTTTGACTATCGATTTTATTGACTAACGGTTGTTAAACCTTAATTGCACCTAGTTTATTTATTCTGAGAACCTTGTCTTATGATATAAGGTCATTCGAACTATATCAAGGATCAACGGTAGTTCAGATCTGTTTTAGATCTTACAGTAGACTGGTGATCATCCATTATTAACATACTCTATTATGTGCGTGATCGATCACAAGGGAATCAAGTTTGTTTGTGCAGGTACTTTGAAGACATTGAAGATTTAAAGAAAGAAGGTTTCTTATTGGTTTTCGTATCTATGTGATTTAACTTTGCGCATACACTTGATCAACTGGGATCAGACTAGACTTTATTTATCTTTGATATAAAATTGATTGCTAGTTGTATAGATCGGCAAACTATCATTTGGTGGTATTCTACAGTATTTGAATCTGATAGTTTGTTAACAGGAAAAATGACTTTATTAGATTAAACGGAAGAGCCTTTGTTGAACTCAACAATAATATCTTATTTACTTCTTGAGATTGATAGAGTGGTTACCGAACAGATTAGTCCTTTACCGTTTCGTAAGACGATCGAAAGTCGATTTGAGTGCAAAATAAGAAAGTTCAAGATATTGTGTGTAATTTGAACATATGTACAAATTAATCTTATATTTTATTGTTCAAAGATATTCCTTGATAATCAAGGTGAGATCCCAAACCAAAATGTTTGAGAATCTTTTTGTTAAGATTTTCAAATATATATGTTTTATTTTTCCAGCAAGTAAAACATATCTCTGGAAGCTATATTAGTAAAATATACTTGTATGTCAGATAATATTGAGTTTCATCCAAGAGGGATTTCGGTATTACAGTTGGATATTGGTTGGAATTAGACAAAACCTAAAATGGGAATATATTGCATATATCTTGAGAATATTTTCGGTTATGGAAATTCCTTGGTGTCCAAACTACCTTGGTCTATAAATAGTGAAGTTTGTTCTTCTTACAAACTCATATTGAGACAGGCACTTCATTTTGTAGTCACTGCCGTAGCCGACTAATAGTAATTACTTGTAATGTTATATTGGAGTGGAGAGTAACCTAATTAGGCGAAATCTCTTATGTCTGCTAGTTAGATTTATGTGGGATCAACAAGCGTCTAGATAGTACTGTTTGTGGAAAACTAGAATTTGCATTGTTATTTTAGTTTTCGGTTATTGATTTGATTAACTAACGGTTGTTAAACCTTGATTGCACCTAGTTTGTTTATTCTGAGAACCTTCTCTTCTGATATAAGGTCACTCTAACTAGATCAAAGATTAATGGTAGTTCAGATATGTTTTTAGATACGATGATCGACTTGTGATCATCTATTATTAACAGACTTTGTTCTGTACGTGATCGATCACAAGGGAATTATGCAGGTATTTTAAAAATATTGAAGATAAGAAGATTTTAACTTCGTGCACATACTTGATCGGATGAGATCCGACTAGACTTTATTTATCTTTGATAGATAATTGATTGCTAGTTGTACAGATATGCAAACTATCATTTGGTGTGGTATTCTTCAGTATCTAAATCTGATAATTTGTAAACCTAGATTTTATTATCTTGATAATATAGATCTTGGTTGATCTAAAACGGACAAAGAAGCTTATTAGATTAAACGAAAGAGCCTTTGTTGAACTAAATAATAATTTTTGGTTTACTTATTGAGACTGATAGAGTGGTTACCGAACATATTAGTCCTTTACTGTTTCGTAAGACGATCAAAAGGATTTGAGTGCTCGAAGTATTCACAGCGGCTGAAGCAACTTAAGATAGTGGACTCTATCTTAGGATTCGCATGCGTTAACCAGATTGGTTGTAGGCGCAGGGATACTGAGGAAACTAGGTAACTAGGGGTAGTTTACTTGGTTTCAACTATACGCAATTGGTACTGGTCTTTGTATAGCGGCTTAATTCTGAGAGTATTCAAAATTAGACTAGGTCTCGGGGTTTTTCTGCATTTTCGGTTTCCTCGTTAACAAAATCTTGTTGCGTCTTTAGTTTTACTTTCCGCAATTTTTTTTCCTTAATTATAATTAGTTTTTTAGTTTTAATTAAAAGTGAAAACATTGTACGTTAATCCAAACACTTGGGTTGATCCCTATAGTTAGGTTCGGTTTCGGTACCTATTCTATATACCAAGTGTATACCTTGTTGTTGACATCTTCTTGACAGTCTCTGTCTATATTAGATCACATAAGGTATCATACTTATAGGTTGATATCAAAAATATTATGGTGTACTTGGTACCCTTGTCATTTCATATTTGATATATGGGTTGGAGTCATTCCTTTAATTGATATTGTTGGATTTTCTAACTTTGTTAAGTCTAATCTGAATATGAAAGTAAAGGATCTTCTACATAATGGGGAATGACTAATTCGTAGTGATATGATCCAACTACTACCTTCTACTCTTCCCATAGTTAGTGGTGGGCAAGATATCCTTATACGGAGTGGAGACTTAAAAGGTAATTTTACTACAGCTGGAAGAAAAATAAGATCAGATTAAGAAACTTCTCAGGTATAGAAACCTTTCATTCATCATGGAATTGCAAGTAATATATAGAAAATTTTACAAGGCGTGTGGATGACACTGTCATGGTTGATAGGGGTTTTTAAATGGTTTCTCGATGTTGCATTTGCAAACAAGCTCTGGATAACATGAGTCATCTTTTATGGGCCTGCAAATTCAGTGAATAATTTTGGAGTTGGTTGGTTAGTATTTTTGGTTTTCATAAACGAACTTCTTTTGATTATATTCTTAATCCTGCTAGTAAAAAAAGCCTTGTTATCAAAGAAATTTGGTAAACTGCAACTTTTGTTAGCTTAAGAGAATTGTGGTTTCAAAAAAAAAAAATTGTTTGAGAATGTTCAGCCTTGCATATCGAACTTCAAAAACAAGATTTACAACTGGTTCATTATGGTGGATACAAGATGATGGGAACTAGATGAAATCCTAACTATGATCACACATTTTGAGTTACTATTATCATAGCCAGAGAAGTACTAACTTCAGTGTTGTCAGAGATTTTTTTTTTGGGTTCCTCCGATTGAAGGTTATGTGTTGTTTTGTTGTGATGGATCATCTATTGGGAACCCTAGTAATGCAGGCTTTGGAATTATAGCCAGAGATCATCACTGAGAGGTAATTGGGACAATTTCTAGTGGCCTGGGTGTTACTACTAACTATATAACTAAGATTATGGCAGTAATCTGTGGGCCATTGAATGGGAAGTTTCTACGGAGCACATGAGTATAATCATAAATTCTGACTCTAAGTCAGTTATCAGTGATTTCAATACTGGAAAAATTCATTGGTATGTCTTTATAAGGTGGTTAAAAGCGTTCAAAATGTTGAAAGACATTAAGTACATGCATTGTTTCAGGGAAATTAACTTCTCTGCGGATTTATTAGCAAAGAAAGGTTTTAATTTGCGTCTTAATGAGGTAGTGCATCATTCCGGAAGACCTAATTTCCTATTTCAAATTGAAATGCCAGATTGGAAGTACCTCAGATTTTGTAGTTAGATTTTAAATTAGTTATGTCATTTCTTTCTCTTTCTTTTTCTCTGACTTTTTTGTGTATCTTTTGTAAGTGTTGAGTTTCTTTTTCTATATCAATAAAAATTTGTGATTTAGTAAAAAAGAAACATGTACTGAATGAATGCATGGTAGTTACTTAATGATTTGTGGTGATTTGATGAGGAAAAAATTATAATTTGTGGTGATTTTTTGATGAACGTAGCAAAAAAGTCAAGAAATGGATAATGGTTGTCCGACTTTCGTTTCCTGAAAACGGACAATCATTAACGGACAATAGTTATCCGTTTTCTTGCATAAAACGGAAAACCATTAGCCGTTATTCACTTTTTAAATGTATTATCATTATTACTACATCTTCCTGCAAAGGTTCCCAAGTAAGAGGGAACGTGAATGAGAATCACAATTTTAGGCCACAATTCTTCTTCTTGAGAAGAGGCTGAGAACATTCATAATACCCGATCTTAGAGTTAGAACAACATGTCCATTGTTTCCTAGTTCATAGTAAGGTGATTTTTGAGTCTGGAAAGATTATGGCCTACAAAAAACAATTGAGGCTTACCATAAGAACACAAAGTAAGATTTTTTTTAAGTAATTAAAAAAAAACATTTCCTATGATTTTTATTAATGACTAATTTGCCATCATTACTAGTGTTAATTAATCTAATTAGTATGAGCATGTTACATTTGAGATTAACTGGTGTAATTAATAGTCATAACATGATTATTTTTTTTTGAATATTTTCAAAAACATCAAACTAGGTTTGGAGGATACGATGTTATAGTATGATGATTCTGTTTGATGTTCTTCATTCACGACGAACACGAGAAATAAACAGTTATTGATTGATACATATGCCGATTGTTTATCTTTTTTGGTACACAAAAGTCTTGCCTCATTATTCGATATAATTGGTGGATATGGGTGTTCATATAGACCGGTTGTGCTATACTTTCGTTAAAAAAAACTTTTATCTATAATTTAAGGAAACTAACGCATTTATAGTTTAGTAAATTAACGCATTACATAATTTAGTATGCGTAGTCTATTATCTCAGACATTAATACATCTTCAATGAATCTCGGAGCACATCACTTCAACACAATATATTTCTTCATGTGCATAAACCATCATTTACCATTCCTCATTTGCCATAGGTTCACAAATTTCCTAGTCTGAAATTAAAAGAATGGTAAATTAACATGCAAAAGATTTAATGATATTGGAATACGAATAAACATGTCGAATCGCTCACTTTTGTAGTAAAAAATCTTGGGGATGATGTTGATGTATTTTTTATTTGTTGTAGAAAAAGTGGTAAAAAGAGTATCATTCACGCGGACTTGTGAAGGTTGATTTCGGACTTAAATTCTAAAACTAAAGATAGAAAACTCAGACCAAAGATGATATCAAAATTAAAAGAACACCAAGGCTAAGATTCCACTATCTACCAATTTTTTTGTGATTCAATATATTAATAATATCATGCAATTCATACATTCAATTGATTCTAAAGTATTGACAGTATTAGATCAAGAACCCTAAGCTAAGCACGCACCATAAAGTGAAAACACAACTAGTTAATAAAAATCATTATTTCAATTGAATTAAATAGATATTTTCACATAATTGTTGAAAAATAGCTTCCTCCGTCACCTCAACAATGGGGTCTAGATCATCATACTTAAATCACTCTCAAAAGATTGATACATGGCTCAAAAAGTGTTTGAAAGAAAAAATCAAATAAAACAGTGTATAAGCGTTACGGAGTCGTTGTTACGAAGAAACAATTGAAAAAGGATGATTTCAGTTGCTAAAGACTTATTGCAAGCACTGAAGAAAGCGACAGTTCTTTGCGAAAGTTTTTCTTCGTAAATTGTTCTTCATGTTCTTGAGTGTAGCAGCAGTATAAAATTTTCCTGCAACTCGTCCGATTCTTCTCTGCAGCTCTTCGTTGGCTCCCCAATCAATCCCAAACTCTCTATAAACTCGTCTAAACTTCCCTAGGACTCGAGCACCCCTTTGATACACCTCCATAACCCTAGTAAAGCCGATAAATTCTTAAAATTTCCTCTGCTACCGAGGTACGAGATTTTCTACCCAAGTCTTTTTTACGAGACTTCTGTGTTGATCCAAACTCTCCAAAAGATAGAATCAAATATAACTGCCAAAATATGCTCCCTGTTTTACAAGGTAACTTCCATATTTAACAGAAAATAACTGATCTACTCCACTGCCCTATTTATCAAAAATTTGACTATCCAACTCAATTCAATCGAATCCAACCACAATACCACCATACCCTGGTTTCATTTCCTAATTAGAAGTTCTCAAAGTAAACAACATTAAATAATTTCAGGTTTAAGAATATATATAGATGTGAGTCATGCATTATATATGTGATATGTTTGGTATCACTTATAACATTAAATAAATCTTTCTTGTTGTTGGATATTGTATAAGAGATTCAGATGATATCTATTAGATAAAGCGACATAATTGTTACCAAATCCGAAATACTAGTTTTTGTCAGAGAAAAAAATTCCTTAAAAGAAACAAACTGATGCAAGAAACATTACTTTTAAGAATATACAAATAATTATAGTTATAAAAAAACATGTTTCGGTTTTGTCTAAGGTTTTAGATCCTTAAGTTGGGTATGAATTTACTTATTTACTTTGTTTACAGTTTATCTTAACGGCAGCTAGATTTTTACGTTCCTTACGCTACTACATAAACAATAGAAAAGCGAGAAAAACTTTGTAAATTATAAGTTGTGAATTCGATAATCTTATTAATTACTGTTTTTTTCTTCTATTTACACCGAGATTTATACAAATTTTGTTGGTTTTAAATCATCAACTTTTTATATTATGGAGCACACATATGGTAAGTATTGAGACTGTAATTTATCACACCCAGGCTATTATCTATTAATATACATGGACTCTTGTTGAGTGATTTATACCAATGCTTTCTGTTCAGTTTTAGGGACAAACCAAAACCTGTCGGTTTTCTATAAAACCATTGAATAATGTTTAATTAATGGCTCGAATCGGTTTGTGGCATAACAAGTTCGTTTCTTTCTCATGCCATATGAAATCTTACACCTGGTTTGGGAGTTCAATTACAAAGTAATCCAATTTTTGGAATTCAAATAGGATTTCAAACCTAGAAAATTAACGTTTGGTTGAGGTAATCCAATTTTTTTAATCCAATGATCAAATTCCATTGCACTGATTCCTGGAATAAAAAATCTTAATTTAAGAAATTTGTCTCACTTCCCATAAATTAGATTACCTAACTTTCAATTCCTTGGACCATATATGCTATTAAGGCAAGTTTTATGGTGTAAGAATTCCAAGTTCCAAATTCCACGCAACCTCATCCCATGGGATAAAACATGCGAAACCATTTTATATTTGACCAACAAAAGAAAAAACATTTTTGAATTTTGGATAATTTTTATGGAATATGAATCCCAATATAAACTTTATTTATTATAAAATATAGTGAAAATAACGATTTTTATAAAGTTAGTTAGTAAAGTAATACTATTATAAAACATGATATCTTTAGAAAAATCTCTGTTTTCACTAGATTTTAGGAAAATTTTACGTCATATGGGTTGACGTTCAACCCGAAATAAATTAGCGTTTTCTTTTGGATTCCAAGTTTTAGGAAAGTTTACGTCATTTGGATTGACGCTCAACGCGAAATGGATTAGCGTTTTTTTTTTTTTTTTTTGCATTCTAAGCTATCTTCCATGGAACCTTGGAACATGTCTTGGGAAAATATGGATGACCCCAACCTAGAATCCATTAGAATTAACATTCCACACTTTTACCAAACTTGGAATAGCTTGGATTGGATAAAAAATATTCTTGGAGCGAACAAAATTTACAGAAATTTATCCATGGTTTAATACCACATATAACTGGATTTTAATTGACATAAAATACTTAATTAGTACAAAACTACAGTTTTGAATCAACTTTCAAGCCTAAGGCCAGTTCCTATGGGCATTGCAAAATGGCTAGTTTGCCAGTTTTGTACCCACTATGGAGCTGGCAACCCAGCAAACAGACCTGGATAAGTGGCAACTTTGCCACTTAGCCAGGCGAGGTCGAGTCTCCGAGCAGTGTAGTGTCGACCGGTAGGGTGAAATTCCACCGAGCGGTCGAGTCGATCACCTGCGGTCAAAACTTGATCACCTACTATATCTAATCCAACGGTCCTAAATTGGTCACCCTATAAATACCCAATCCAATTTCATTTACTCCTTTCACTCAAATTTTCTTACTTTCACTCATATTTTCATACTTTCACTATAAAAATTCGATATGGCAGTTAGGTTTAGGGGTCCTAGATTTTCCTTAGCTGAAGATGAATGCATTTGCATGAATTACGTTTTTTTTACACTGGATAATATCAATCATGCACAACAACAACAATAATTCACTTTTTGGGAATACATATTTCGAGAAGAAACATTGAACCTCAATAATCAAGATGCAAATTAGTTGTGTGGTTGCTTCCGATTAATCAATATGGATGTAAACTTGTTGGTTGCCTTGCTTATGCTATTCAGTCGAAACCGAAGAAATGGTGAAAATGAAAATAATATGGAGCAAAGGTGTCAGGCGGAATGACGCAACGGAAACGGAAAATATTTTCAATTCGAAAGTTGTTATCAAATCTTGAATGTATTATCCAAATATGATGCATTGGAAAAGACGAGGGTACCCAAATACACCACAATCTTTAATTTATCCACCTGTAAGTCCTCTTACCGAAAGTGATTGTCTATGGAAAAAGTCGAGACAATACTAAAAATCGGTATTCACACTTTGTGTGATCGTCTATGGATACGAGATCGAAACAATACAACAATCAAAGTGTGATTACTTGATAATAGGTTCAGACTTAACCAAACTCTATAGGATCACTATCAAGTAATACGGAGTTAAAGTTTGTGTAATTTACTTTAAATTATAATAACAACAATTATAATTTCGGAAAGGAAAAGTAAATGACATAGCAAGATTTTTTTAACGAGGAAACCACAAATGCATAAAAACCCCGGAACCTAGTCCAGAATTGAATACTCTCAGAATTAAGCCGCTATTCAAAATCTAAACCAAAACTTCGTATAGTTGAGACCAATCAACTAAACCTAGTTCACTTAGTTTCTTCAGTATCCCTGCGCTTCCGACATTCAATAAGTGCATGCACTGGAAAAATTCCTTTGGATCGTATTCCAAACAGTAAAGGAACAACAAATCTGTTTGGTAACAACTCTGTTGATTCTTTCAGATGAAGATATCTCAATTCATATGCAAAGGCTCTTCCGTTTAAACTAATAAACTCCTTTGCCTGGTTAGATTAATCTATCCAATAATTATCGAAGTAGCAGGGTTTAGATTTGCAATCAATCAATATAGATTCCAACATGAAACTATAAGGTGATGCCGATATCACGCAACTAATCAATCGAATAAATCCGATTCTAGTTGGATCCCATCCGATCAAGGTTTGTGCACACCCAAAGATATAGAAACCAAATAAGAAACCGCTTCTTTGTCTTCAAATCTTTTTTAATCTTCAATAAACACCTGCACAACACCACTTGAATCTCTTGTGATCAATCACACACAAAACAAAGTCTATTAACAATGGATTATCACAAGATGTCTTTAGATCTACACATAGTTATAAATATCCCGTCGACACTTCGATCTAGTTTGAGTGAATCTTATATCAGAAGAGAAGATTCTCAAGAATAAACAAACTAGGTGAAACCAAAGTTCAACAACCGTTAGTCAATCAAATCAATCGAAAACTAAAATAAACTTCAATTATCTAGTTTCCCACCAACGGTACTCGTATAGCTTCTTGATCCCACAGAAGTCTTTAAACAAGCGGTCGTAAGAGATTTCGCCTAATTAGGGTATTTTCCTCTCCGAATAGAGGGCTCCACCAGAAACAACAAAAATATGAAGTTTGCCTGGCTCTTAGGATAGTTTGCTAGAATGCAAACTTGGGTATTTATATACCAAGGATGTTTGGACACCAAGGAATTTCCAAAACCGAATATTCTCAAGATATGCAATAAATGCCCAAATCGGTTTTCATAATTCCTGGAAAGGCTTTGTCCAATATTTTCCGAAATCTCTCAATAGAAAATCTCCAATTAGTAAATGCACATTACCAATTTTTATTTTCTATATATATGCATTTAATTGCTGGTAATTAAAGCATAAAAAACTAACAACCTTAATTAAAAGATTCTAAATTTATTTCGGACCGGGATCTCCTTGGGTAATTAAGGAATATCTTTGAACAATAAAAGATAAGAGTTATTGTTCGTGTTCAAAGTATGTTGACATCTTTTTCTTTGTAAATCCTCTTTCATAGTTACAATCTTGGAATCGATTATACCACACTTCCAAACAAGTTTAGAATTGGTTTGTCTGTATTCCAAGACAACTATGTGATTGATCAAATATCAATTCACTATCATGGGTTCACGGTTCTACCAAACACAAGGATCGGTTCTACCTCAATATGGTTTGCTTGTGATCGAACACACAAGTTACCAGGACCGGTTACGTCAGTTACCAGGATCGGTTACGTCAATTACCATGACCGGTTACCATATACTCATGGTATTACTTGTGATTGGTTACAAAGTCACTAGGATCGGTTACACCAATTACCAGGATAGGTTACACCAATTACTAGGACCAGCTACACCAATTACAAGGATCGATTACACAACTCTTTTGCGATCGGTCACACCAATTACTAGGATCGGTCACACCAATTACAAATATCGATCATACCATCTCAGGTGATTACTTAGGATCGGTTACACTAATTAAGTTATATCGAATCATAAGTCAGGCACTGTGATTATTTATACCAAGATACATAACAAGTTATGATCGGTTCTACTAAGTCACACATATTGGTAATCCAAAGATATGCAATGAATAACAATACCAATAAGCCTAGCGATTTCCCTTTCGATTCATAAAACAAGTTCATGAATGTACTTCCTTTAAAAAAAATGTAAACATTGTTTCCTAGGATGAAATCTTCACCTTTACTCATACACATAATCACAATAGTATTCATACGATTATGTCAATGTCATATACACGAATTTCAAAAGATAAGCGTTATACTTCGTATTCTAATTCCTTAACGCTATGATCATATGGTCATGTCTCACTACTAGAGTACAATCATTCACAGCTCCGTACTTATGTTTTCAATATAGCACGACTTGAAAGATACGTTAGGAATGAAACAGTTTAAGTCAATATTACTAACCTCGAGAGGAAGGATGGTGTAATCGTTGTAGCTTATTACTTCTTCACATTCTTCAGGTTTTCGAGTAATACTTTTATGTCTCATAATCCTAGACTTTCTAGTCTAACCTATACGAAGTTGTCTCTAGTACATAATCAAGTGTGTTAGAGCGTAGCTCGGTTGAACCCACCAAGCGTTGGTATGTCACGCTTGGTTGTCATATTTTAGTGAGCCAAAACTCATTTTAAGAGTCGCTTGATTATGTACTAGAGTCAACTTCGTATAGGTTAGCTTGAAAATATTAGGATATGAGACATTACAAGTATTGCGAAGACTTGAAGAAGTGAAGAATTAAGGAGCTACGACGACAATATCATCCTTCCACTTGAGGTTAGTGATATTTGATTTGAACTGTTTCATTCCCTAACGTATCTTTCAAGTCATGCATATTGAAAACAAAACTGCGAAGCATGAATGATTATACTCTAGTTAGACATAGTATTAAGGAATACAATACGAGGTTTATTGCTTAAACATTAAACTTTGTATATAAGACATCGACATAATCGTTTGAATGCTACTGTGATTATGTATGGGTATAAGGTGAAGATTTTATCCTAGGAAACAATGTTTTACATTTGTTATAAGGAAGTAAATTCATGAAATTGTTTTGTGAATCGAAAGAGAAATCGCCCGACATTATTGGTATTGTTATTCATTGCATATCTTTTGAACTACCAATATATGTGATTAGTATAACCGCTCATGACTTGTTTATGTTCTTGGTAAAACTATTCACAAAGGTCTGACTTTTGTATTGGTATGACTTTTATTAGTGAAACCGATCTCAAGTAATCACCTGAGATGGTATGATCGATTTAGTGTTATTGGTATGACCGACTCTGGGTAAAGGGGAACCGATCCTAGTAAGAGGTGAAACCTATCACAAAGGGGAATCGATCCTTGTATGAGGTGCAACAAGTTTTTAGTAGAAAGGGGAACCGATCCTATGGACATGTGCAACACGTTTTTAGGCAAAGGGGAACCGATCGTATGGACATATGCAGCGAGTACAAGTTAGATACCATATATATGTGGGGAACCGATCCAAGTAACTAGTCAACCGAATTTTGGTAACTAGCGTGACTATGCAAAGTACTCACATGGAGGAAGAACCGAAACTTGTTTTGGTAGAACCCTGAAACCCGTGTTTGGTGATTGAGTGTTCTTGATCAATCACGTAGTTCTTGAAAGTCAGATGAACCAATTCTAAACTTGTTTGGAAGTGTGGAAAATCGGTTTCAAGATTATAAGTATGAAAGAGGACTTACAAAGTAAGGATGTAGACATACTTTGAACATGTGCAATAATGCTAATCTTTAATTGTTCAAAGTTATTCCTTAATAGCTAAAGGAAGAAAATCCCGGATCGAATAAAATAAATTGAGAATCTTTTATTTAAGGTTTTTAATTTTAATTTTGGAAAATGAAAATTAGTAATGTGCATTTGTTAATTGGAGATTTTCTAAGAGATTTTCGGTCATTATTTGGACAAAGCATTTCCAGGAATTATGGAAACGAATCTGGAATATATTGCATATCTTGAGAATATTTTCGGTTTTGGAAATTCCTTGGTGTCCAAACTTCCCTGGTCTATAAATATGAAAGTTTGCATTTCGAGCAAACTAATCCTCGTGAGACAACAAAACTATCTCGGTTGTGCGTGACATCTTTTGGTGAAGCCGCCTATTCGGAGAGGAGAGTAACCTAATTAGGCAAAATCTCTTACGGCCGCTCAGTTTAAAGACTTCTTTGGGATTGAGAAGCTCTATTAGTACCATTGGTGGGAAACTAGATAATTGCGGTTTATCTTTTGTTTTCGATTGATTTGATTGACTAACGGTGGTTGAACTTTGATTGCACCTAGTTTGTTTATGCTTGAGAATCTTCTCTTCTGATATAAGATTCACTCAAACTAGATCGAAGTTTCGACGGGGATCTTTAGACTGTTTGTAGATCTAAAGACGTCTTGTGCAAGGCATTTAATATCGCGTATCGATCTTGTATCGGCCGGGTCCGATACACCTATACAAAAGATATTATTGGTTTTTATCGGTGATACATCGTTAGACTTAGAATTTCAAATATTTATGAAACCATAGTAAAAAATAATAAGAATCATGCATATATCTCAAAATTCCAAAATACAAGGTGGTTTATTAACCAGCATTGTGATTGTTGTCCCATTATGCCGGTGAATCTTTCTTATTATCCTTCACTTTTATCTTTTACATTTCCCTGCCTTGAAATCGAAATATGGTTTCCATCTTATATCCTACTATATAGTCGTTGATTTTATATATCATAAATATATTAGGACTTTTTACCTTTTCCAATTGATGTTGTACTTGTTTGTAAAGACTAGATGCATATTGATGGAAAATTTATTCACAATCTTGGGTTCATAATCTTTGGTGTGCACAATACTTTTTTCGGTAAAAGAGGATCCAACTATAATCGGTTTATCCTTGTGGTAGATTAGATTGATTAGTTGTGTAGATCGGCATCAATATAATTCTTTGTGATTAAAAGTGTTGATTGCAAAATCTTAACAACTTATTTGGTAGTTGATAATAAGATAGATCTAAGAACCTTACAAAGGAGTTTATATTGAGATAAACAGAAGAGCATGTTGTCGAACTCACATCACTTGGTTCAAAAGAGTTGATACCAAACAGATTTGTTGTTCCTTTACTGTTTGGAATACGAACCAAAGGAATTGTTCCAAGTACGTGACTTATTACAGGTCGGAGGCGTGGGAATACATACGGAACTAGGTGAACTATAGGTTTAGTTGCTTGGTCTCAACTATACGAAGTTGGTTTGATTTTGTATAGCGGCTTAATCCTGAGAGTATTCAATTCTGGACAAGGTCCCGGGGTTTTTATGCATTTGCGGTTTCCTCATTAACAAAATCTTGCTGTGTCTTTTACTTTTCTATTTCCGCAATTATAATTGTTTTTATTATAATTAGAACTAAAATACACAAACGTTAATTCATATTTACTTGATAGTAATCCCAGTGTGTTTGGTTAAGTCCGAACCTCTTATCAAGTAAACATACTTCGTTGTTGTATTGTCTCGATCTCGTATCCATAGACGATCACACGAAGTGTGAACCGATTAGTTGTATTGTCTCGACTCAGTCCATAGACAATCACTTTCGGATAAATGACTTATAGGTGGAAAAGTTTTAGATTGAGGTATATTTGGGCACCCTCGTCTTTTCAACTGGTATCAGAGCGGGCAAACACGAAAAGATCTAACAATCTGTGTTTGATGCGATCCAACCTATAAGACATGAGTCAAAGTATAGCTAAGCGAGAGCGAAAACTAAAGAAAGACTTAGTTAACGTATCGCA